>VZTR01023353.1:6653-155684 GCA_013400775.1 Chaetops frenatus | reverse complement strand
GAATTACCCCCCCCCCCCCACCCCATTTAAGTAGGAGGGAAGGAAGTCATTAGCAAATTCATTTGTCTAACTTGTTCTTCTCAGAGTCATCGCTCCAAGAGAGTAAAGTTCCTGATGCTGGTTCAGTGCTGCAGGCGCTGATGGGGGTTGATTGCTGTGCTGTGGGGCTCAGATGCTCATGCAGATCTGTGTTTGGGGAGAAACGAGGGTTTTTGCTTGCAATAGGATCTGCCTTTCCCAGGTTGTCCATAACAGCCCCTGTGTGTTCACCCACCCACCCACCTTGAGCCGGACCAGGTGTGGGCACTGCAAGGGGGCTGTGAACCACAGCCAGAGGAACGTTGCCAGCTGTGCTGCACTTCATCCACCGTGTTCTGAGGGAAAATCTGTAAATTTGCCTCTGAGGGGAGAGGGAGACACTGCCCCGGCTACACTTGCCAAGGAGGAGTGAAAATTGTCTCTTCAGTAGAAGTAGGTTGTCATTACCCATCTTCCTTTCATATGGGAGAAGCAGAAGTGTTACTTGGAGCTTGTGAAGCACAGAGGAGTATAATGCGATTTCTGCCTCCTTGTAGCATTGTCCTTTTGTTTTTTAGACCAGTACTGACAGGGAATAGGATTCTGGAAAGCACCCTGGGGATTTTATACACTGAGCAGCTCTCTTGAGACTTGCATTCTCTTCAGAAAGCACCCCCCACTGCCCCAAAATCCTCTAATTGTCTAAACCAGATTGTCTAGCAAGGCACAGCTCCAACCTGGCATGCTGGACCTCTGGAAAGAGAATCACGAGGCAGGAGAGAGGGAGGGGAGGGCTGAGATGGGGAAAAGCTGGATGGGATTTCAGGGGCCCATTCTGCAAGCCCAGAAGAGTCAACCAAGCCCCCAGGGCCTCCCTGCTGCAGGGGCTGCCTGCCTGGAGATGTCAGCCAGCTTTGCAGCCACAGCTTGCTTTTCCAGGGCTGTGTGCTGTCCCCAGAGTCCTTCCTTAAGGAGGGGAGGCAGAGCCCACCTCACATCCCCAGCTACAGCAGCCCAGTGGTGCTCAGTCAGTCCCGGGGCCGAGGGAGGGAGCTGAAAATGGTGTAACAGAGGTTCTTGTTAACAGGCCCCTTGGGGCAAATCAGAGTGGAATGACACTGAACGAATGGTGTTTGTCTGTATATATATATGTATATATGTATGTATGTATGTATGTATGTATGAGAGGTTTATTTTAAAACAATTTGGTTGCAATGGAAAGGGGATATGAAGCTGTTTTGGCTATCGTTAATAAAAATATAGCAATATAAAAGTATAAAGGTATCACTTAAGAAAGTACAAAAGGAAAGGAAAGAAAGAGAAAGGAGGGATAAGAGTAGATAAGGGAAAGATCTCAGCATCTGAGGATCCAGTGACAAGACTTGATTGTTGCAATTTAGATATCTGTTGTTCCAAGTGATAGTCTTTGTCTTGATCTGTTGGGAGAGGGAAGAGCCCACAAACCCCAGAGTTCAATGTGTTAATTTAGCCTCAGCTTCAGATGGAATGCCCAGGTACCTCCCAGATGGAAGTTTTTCACTGAGTGTTGCAACACTGCGGGGCTTGTGCAGGGCCCCAGAAATGAGTCTGTGGGCACTCTGGGGGTCTTTGATGATTTATTACCCCTTTTAAGCCATGACAGCTGCTTCTCATGCCAACGTAGCTGAGCCTCCTCAGCAGGGGTGAAAACCCTCAGACCTACGTGTGAATGTCCTGATACCTTTCCAGGGAGGCAGAGTTTTACACCTGAGCTGTTATGCAAGGGAGGACACTGTCCTGATAAAAAAAGCATTATCCCACCTGGGAGGATCTACTTCTTATCAGCTTTTTCCTTTATCTGTCTCCAAACCCAGCTTGTTGCCAAACAAAGGTTGGTTTGTCGTGGTCACCGTCCAGTGGTGAGTGCTTACCCCCTCTGAACCTGGGCTGCTCTTCTGCAAATCAGAAATTTAGCTACCACACCCCCATTACCTTCCCTCCTTCCCTTTGGCTGGGGGCTGCAAACCTGGCACCTGATGCTTTGCAAATGGTGCATTGTTTGAGCCAATAACCTTCAACATTTCAGTCTCTCACAGAGCTTCTCCCTAAAGCTCACATCTCGTGTAGTATTTGTCTGGCCAGGCTGCTCTCATGCAGTTTCTTCCTTTTTCAAGCTAAACATCGCTAATCAGCTTCTTCAAGCTCCAACATATGTCCTATAAATATCCCTTGTGGAAGCAAAATCTGTCTCGTGTGTGTATGCAAGACAAAAGAAAAAATTAGAAAGCGTGAAGCCCTGACTTAGCAGCCCAGCAGCAGAACTGCGCTAAAGCCTCGGATCTTAATGAAAGCAGGCAACATGCCTGCCCCCTCCATACCCCTTCCTCCAGCCCCAGAGCGAGCCAAAGCCCTGAAACCTCCATCCCAGACAGCCCCAGAGCTTGCCAAGGTTCTGGTCCTTGCCCTTAACTGCCTGCAGGTCCCTTAGGAGCCACTCACAGGCTACTGCGGACTGGATGGGGATGGAGCTGGGGAATGCTTTGTCCTTGGAGCTGACCAGGGAGCTCAGTGCTTCCCCTTCTTCTTGGTATTCAGGAGCAGCCCTGAGGTTCTCCTACACCTCTTATTTCCAGTGCTGGCTTGAGAAATTTATGAACCCCTGGTTGAGCTGAGGGTAGCGTGGGATGCAATGATCCTCAGCATGCCTGTGTGTGGGGTGGGGTGGGGACATGCTCCTCACGTGAGATGTCCCCAGGTACAAGAATCCTGAAGGCAGGTACAGGACTGTTGATGAAGATGCTCTGGCTCTGCCAGTCTTCCAGCATGGATGATAGGAGTGAGGGCTGATAGGAATGAGCTCAAATCAATCATCTGTCACTCACTGGCTTCCCTGGCCAGGCTGCAAAGCCCTGACTGAAGCAGGACCCTGAGGACAGATGAGTGAGCATCTTAATCACCTTCAGCACAGGCAGCAGGAATCCACCTGCCCACCCTGCACGTCGTCCTCAGGTACCTTTTGTTTTGATGGAGGCACAGGCAGTGCTCAGCTGGATTCACCTCTTACACGTGGGCTGCAGAGCCAGGGGTGTCAGGCAGGGAGCTGAGAGCCCAGAGGGGTCAGGCAGGGTCTGGAGACCCCAGGGGGATCAGACAGGGGGTGGAGAGGCCAGGGGGATCAGACAGGAGATGGAGAGGCCAGGGGGATCAGACAGGGGATGGAGAGACCAGGGGGATCAGACAGGAGATGGAGAGACCAGGAGCACTGGCTGGGGTCAAAAGAAGGTACCTAAGAAACAGCACTTGCAGGAGCCTGGGAATGGTGCTGTCACCAGCAGGAGAGGTACCTGCCTTTGTTGCCTCTGCTGAGAAATCCTCGGCATAATTAGAAAGGTGTCACCGGCCTCAGCATTGCCATGGTTTCCCCCGGTTTTCCATTGAGCTGCTGCAAGGTGAAGAGAGGCCTCTCTCCATCACGGTGACTGTCAGCTGGGAGATGTTAACAACCTGCAGAAGTGAAGCTGAAGCAAAGGTCTCCTTTGCCCTGTGAAGGAGAGGAGCCATCACGGGCTCCTCACGGGAAAGGAAAGCTCATCCCATCCTGGTGTGCTACAGAGGGTGAAGTAAAAAAACCTGTCTTGCTTCCTGGCACCCTTACCTGTGTTGAATTTTGGGGTTTCACATTGATGAAGGTGCACAGTACTCACAGGCTGAGCCCTGCAGTTCCCATGAAAAGAGGTTTTTTTAAGAGATCTGAGCTCGGCTTCTCTCCAGCTCCAGCACCAGTGTCCTCATCCTGCATTCCTGGCTGATGAACTTTCCCAGCTCTCCATTGCTGGGAGGTGGCTCTGAGGGGGATGAAATCACAGCGCTGGGTTTCATGAGCAGTGTGTGGCACTTAAACCCTGCAAGCGTCTCTAGCAGGGCTGTTACAGATTCCCTTTGCTTTGGCTGTATTTCTCTCATCAATCTCAGTGATGTTGACAATTGGGCATGGTTTAATTCTGCAAATCTGAGGAATGATCAGGCCAATTTAGTTCACATTTAAAGCATTTGTGTTCACATGCTGGAAAGTCTTTTTTCTTCCTTGCTCCTCGCCCAAGGCCCTTATTATCTGCTGGTGCTATTTATCAATGCACAGCAGGTATATTACAAGAAGATCTCTTTCGTAAAGCAATACAAAATAGTTGCTCCTGTTCCTCGTCTGCTCAGCAAGAAAAGTGAGCCTGGCTCTCCTGCCTGTCAGCATTCTGGAGCCACAGCATTTTTATATTACTGCGGGAGAAGTGATTTAACTCAATAAGCTTCCCTCATAAATAGCAATAGTTTGATAAAATAAAAGGAGCACGTCAATGAACATGGTGTTCCCCTTCAGCTGAGTGGCTTTGGGTCCTGCCCTGTGTGTGCAACACTGCAGGAGTCCCCAGCAGTCACAGAATTCAGCCTCTCTCCAGCTCTTAACTTGCACTGGGATGCACCTGGGACTGGAAAACCTTCTATCAAGCAGGAGATGTCTTACTGGGGCAGAAAGCTTCCATTTTTGCTCCGGAAGTGTACGAGATGAAGGATCAGTCTTAAATAATGGCTCATGCTTCTGAAAAAAACCCTCCTCCTCCCCCACCTCACGTACTGTGGCTCCTCATCCCCTCCCCAGTACTGATTTGTCTGGGTTTAGCCAATTTTATCCCATTTTACTGACACAATTGCACAGATTTGCACTGGATGCTGCTGCTTCACAGTGGCGGCTGGAGCTGTCTGAGCTGGGTGCTTCTTCCTCTGGCATGTAATTAAATCCCTGGTGAAGTGGCTGGGGATGTCTGCACACCTGGAAAGCGCTGTGGAAAGCACAGTTAGGAGGGGAGATCAGGTAGTCCTGGGAGCTGGAGAGAAGCAAATTATGTGGAGAGTGAAGAATGCCAACCTGTGCTCCCTGGAACCAGGCTGGCTCCCCAGGATGGATTCTGTGGGGACCCTGGAAGAGCCAGAGCCCAAGCTCTGCCCTTGGAACAAGGGCCTCTGCAGAGCAAAGGGGTGATTTAACATGCTGCCATTCCTTGAGCACCGGGACTGTGCATTTGTGCATTTGTTTGGCTTTCTCCTTCCCCAGGGACTCAGGTGTAATATCACCTTCCCATTAATTTATATGAGAACATTTCCAAATAGTAAACTGCCAATAAATTAGTAATGCTGATCTATAAAAGGGAAAAAATGGCCTGTTGTGAGTTTATAGCCCTGTGAAAAAGACATTAAACAGAGGCTTCCTAAGCACGAGCACTGTGAGGAGCTGGGGGGGGAGAACTCTGGGCTGAGACCTGCCTGGATGTGTTTTGTCTGGCTGGTTTTTAAACCTGCTCCCTGCAGTATCCCTTTGTGAGAGCCAGGCAGGGAAGAAGGCACTAAAAGATTCCCAATAACCAATCCAAAGGTGATGAAAAATGAATGAGAGGATGATGCAGCCTAGAGAGAACAAACAAACTACCTGGAGCAAATAGTTTATTTTAAGATGCTAACAAATTTGCTCCAGAGGCCTGTGGAAAAAAGTCCAGTACCACACAGCCAACCTTTCCCTTATTTATAGAATAATTGTGATGATTGATTAGCTGGGATCAGAACTATATTTACGGCATGGAAGTTTTCAGCAATATTTCAAGTAATTTACCTCCTCACACAACTCCCTGGCGCTGTCATCACAGCTTCACTTTTTCTCCCTGCGAAGCCTGCTTGCACCAGGATTTATGGCTTTGTTTCTGGGAAGAGAAGGTGTCTTGCTCCAGAGAACAGCAGCAAAACAAGAGTTCAAGGGTAAAACCCTGGTGCTGCAGCCCCCCAGCAGCTCCCTGTGCCGGCGAGGGTGGCCCTGCCTGGATCCCTGGGTGGGCAATGTCCCCTGGCACGTTGTTGCTCCCTCTGGCAGAAGGACACGGCTCCTCCTCAGTCCCCCACTGCTCTCTCCAGAGCACTCTGGGGCACGGGGTGTTCCAGCCGCATCCTGACCACCCCACGAGGCTCCTGGGCTCCTTTGCTCCTACCCCCACTGGGCAGTGTGGGTGGAGAGGTGGCAGCCACCGTCCCACCCTCCGCAGGGCTCTGGGGAACCTGGCTCACTGTCTCCAAAACAGCCCCGGGAAACCTCTGCACATCCTCCTGCCCCTCATCCACACGGGTCCTCCCTGCTCCTGCTGCTGGATACACTCCCTGCTTTCAAGGCAGGGAGGAAGGAAACACTTCCAGGAGAATAACAAACGTAACAGCTTTGGGAGAAAAGCCGAAATATTTGGCCTATTCCACAAACGAAGCACTTAACGCTTTTTTTTTTTTTNTTTTTTTAATGCCACAGCTGCGGCTGTTTCTTAGGTGAGCAACAATGAGGGAAGCAAAGCATTGGGAAGGACAGGGCAGGGCAGGGGGCTCGCATTCCCCATGTTTGTGTCCAAGGGGATGCCCACTCGCTCCCAGTGTCAGTGCCAGAGGCTGTGAGGTGCTGGCCAGCATGGGCTGAGGCTGCAGACAGACAGACAGAGACAGACAGATGGGCAGGATCTGTTCACCAGCGTGGAGATGCCCCTGGCAGCTCCTGCCTCTTCCCTGCTGCTTCCCACTGCCTCCAGCCTGAGCTGCACAGTTTTATTTAAGCCCTTCTCCACCCCTGCCTTGTCTCCATTCCTTCATCTAACAATAAAAGTAAGGTGTTATTTCCCTGGTGTTCCAACTGCCCTCATTCATCCCTCGGTAGCCACAGGGCCAGCAGCCAGAGGCTGTGCCAGCACTTGAATACTGAGGGGGGAAAAAGACATCCTGCAGGCTGGAGGCCCTTAGGAGTGAGGGAAGCTCGATGCTGCTGGAAATAGAAGCTGCTGCAGCCAAGGTCCTGCTGCAAACCAACTGATCCCCATTAGGTCATGTTTGGTTCCCTGCCTGCCCTCAGGACTGGCTTATGGCACAAACATCCCCTCCTGGCTTCTCTGGGCTTTTCTCCCGGTCAGGACCTGCCATGACCTTGTAAGGAAGGTTTAACGCTGCTTTTAAAAGGCAGTGGCATTTCAGCACCTGAAACACTGGATTTACTACAAAGCTGGGATCTCAAACATCATAAAAGGGGATTAACCTGCCCTTCCAGTAGCTCAGCCACCACCGGGCAATGTCAGCTCCCTTCTTCCAAGGGCATGGACCCAGGCAAGGAGGCAAGAGGCAATTAGCCATTGTTAATTGGCTGAGCCCCTCTCCTGCCCCTTTAAAACCTGCTGTGGGAAACGGCTTCCAAGGGGTTTTACTTTGCACCTTCTTAGAGGAACATGAATTTAATGTGCCCGGGACCAGGCACTACCAGCATTAGTGACCCAGGAGCAGGAACAGCTCCATCATGGTTTGGGAATTGGATGTACCTGGGAGCAGCCAGAATGTCACTTGGTTCATTTGTTAATGCAACATCTACAAAGAGAAGCCTCAATAAGCCCATTCTTGGGGCCCTAGAAGACAGAAGGAAGGAGGGCCCTTGACCCAGAAGCATTTGTTTTCATTGGGTGGGTGGAAGGGCCCTGATGTGTCCAGGCAGTTTGATTGTTGGGTGACCTTGTTGACTCTGGAAAAGTTGGAAGCTTTCAAACCAGCTGGATTAAAAAGAAATAAAACCCAACCTAAGCCTACGCTTCCACATGCCTCAGCATCTTGCCTGTGTCAGCAACTGTCCAAACTCTGGCTTTCCCCCAAAGCTCACCCACAGGAGAGGTGTTGATGCTGTGTGAAAAAGGCCTTGCCAAAGCTGTGGAAGTTTTGGAAGTCCCTGCACAACTGGAGACCTGGACACTGGAGCTTCCTTCATAAAGGGCAACCCATGGAGACAAATGTGTAATTCCTTAAGCTTTAGGTAATTCCTTCGGCTTTAGGTAACTCCTTAGCTTTGTGTTTGGTCCCAAGGCACCAAAATTAAAGGAATTTTCTCACTAAAATGATTTAGAAATTTATGATTTTTTAAATGACTTTTTCTGTTTTTCCCACAGCATTTCCTTGACATCCATCTTTCCATCTGCTTTTCCCAGCAGCAGAACCTTGCCAGTCTCTTCCTGTAGTTTCACATCTTTCCCCAGCCCTAAACCACCCAGAAACATTTGCTGCACAGGTGCCAGCCCTGCGAAGGGAGCTGTTGGATGCTCCTGCTCCTTGTCAGGCTGATGGGGACTTCTCAGGAGCTGTTTGGGGACTGATTGTCCATTCCTGGCCAGTGGCAGGGGCAGCCTGAGGGGTGGGGGCTGGGGTGGGCTCAGTGGAGTGTGGCTTTGCTGCCAGCCCACTGATCTCCTCACTCACTCATCTCTGCTGGAGTTTGTCAGCACATCCTCCAAAACTTCTTGGCAATGAAGTCATTCAGGGGAGTTTACCTATTTCAGAATAGGCAAAGCAGCCCCCAGCCCTTTTGCCTACTTGTTATCAGTCCTCTTCCCTGATACCTTCAAGGTCGTGGCTCCTGCCCCCCTGTCCCCATTAGAGCTGTCTAATTATGACTCCAAGCTTATGTGTGCTTTGACTAGTCCAGCTTATCCACCCATGTTTGCTCTGCCATAGCTCCTAATCCTTACCTCAAGTGGCTCCTGGAGGAGCCTGGAATGCCCTGCTGGGGTTGCAGGCAGGATCCTCACCCAGGCAGGAGACAGAGAGCAGGGAGAAGCTTTTCTTAGAATCAGAGAAAAATTTAAGTTGGAAAAGACCTCTTAGGATCATTGAATCCATCCAGTTTTGCCCAGGTTGAGAGGATTTGCATGGTGCAGAGGGATGGGTGACCTCTGAAGGATCTGCATGCAGGGCATGGGGTGATGGGGGCATGGAGCCTGCTGCTTGTCCTCTCCCTGTGTCTCTGGGACACTTCCCTCCTTCTCTGCAGGAAAATCACTGAGAAACATTCCCTTTTCCCCATTTCTTTGGGTCTAGGGTGCAGCACTGGCCCCAGGCATCCTCTTAGAGTGGCTGCTCCTCCTGCTCTGGCTCCTGTGGGATCCATCCCCTCTGTCATGGGCACCAGCAGTCCATGAAAATGCCCCTGAGCTGCTCAGAGCCCTGTCCTTCCTTGCAGCAGCTCCAGGGTTGTGCATAGTGAGAGAAAAGGTGCCTCACTGGAGGCTCTGCCATCTCGTCCCTCTGATGCTGGAGATTGTTTTGATAAGCTCCTTGTTTCCCAGGCACAGAGCACAGAACTATTTTTCTTGCACCGAGCAGACGAGATGTTGAAATGTTTTTTCCTGTGATAACTGAAAGTGGAAAAAATCCTGCCTGCGATGCTTGTCAAGTCGAGGGATCTCTTTGTAGTTCAGTGAATCATTTCATCCCCAATGTTAATTTAAAAGCAAACAAACAGAGCTGAATGCATTTGATAGTAGAATTATTTCCAGTACATTTCAGGTTTTGTTGCTGTGTGTTGTAAAACACCGCGGCATGAACACTGCGTGGTAGAGCCAGGGGACTGAAGGCTGAACTGTGCCCCACTGAGCCCCACTGAGCCCCACTGTGCCCCACTGTGCCCCACTGTGCCCCACTGCACCCTACTGAGCCCCACTGTGCCCCACTGTGCCCCACTGCATCCCACTGTACCTGCATCATGCCTGTGCTGGGACAGCAGCGCGCCCGCTGCTCCCCAGGAGCATCCCAGCTCTGCTCCCTGGGAAAGGCTCTCATCCCTGGCCCAGCCACAACAGCAAACCAGGAGTTAAAAATTCCCCTTGAAAACAGGAGCTGCAAAACATCAGCCTCGTTCCACCTCAAAAGAGCAAGAATGAATCGGAAAAGGGCAAAGTGCGTGAAAGGCTGAATTGTAATAAAAACGGTGTTTAAATGTGCCACCGAGAATTAATCGCTCCTTTCTTTGGAGCTCCCCCTTTGAGGGCTATTCCTAGGAATTTGTGGGAGGAAGCAGGATCAAGGAATCAGTTTTATTTTGCATGTAGGCTCTATCAGGTGTGGAACTGCCCTGGTTTAGAGGCACGTGATTGCGGAGGGGCAGCTGGGGTGCTCAGCCCTGCACTCCCTGCTTGGGGGCTCTCGGAGGGGACAGGTAGTCCTGGAGGGCAATTTTGACTGTCCTGGGGGCTGGTGGCCACAGTGACTCCGTGGCAGTGATGGAGACTTTCCCACCTCTTTCCATGGTGGCAGGGTCCAGGTTGGAAGTGCCCTGGCACTGGGAGGGCAAGAGGTGGCCACAGTGCCAGCCCAGCACCGCAGGGACCCGGCTGCCCTCCAGCCTCAGTAACTACCTGGAATTGGGAATGTTTATCCCTGTCGAGTCAAGGGCTGGCAATAATGCTTCCCAGCGAGAGGCAAAGTGCTCCATCTGCTCAGCTCATCCCGAAGAAGTCAGTGGTGAGTTTTTGGCTACTTGGAGGAGCAGCAGGCACAGAAGGGCCCCACAGTGCCACGCTGCATCTCAGCCACCCCCTAGCAGAGCTGCAGGGTGGGCAGCAAGGTGGGCAACAGCAGAGAGCCTTGAGACCTGATGCTTTTCTTCGTCCCCATCACTTCCCCTCCTCTTCCCACTCTGTTCCCTGAGTTTTCCACAATGCCCACTGGCCACTGCTCTGTGTGGCAGTGACACAAACAGGGTCAGTGGGAGGATCAACAGCATCAGATCTCTGCCACCAAACCCCCACTCCCTGCAAGCCCAGGGAGAGTCACCTTTTCAGACACGCAGAATCAATGCTGTCCTACATCTCAAAACCTTTAAACATCAGGCAGGCAATTTGTCTTAGCTGATGGTGGCTGAAAATTGAAAGGAGGTCGGCCAGATTAAATAAGCCAGCAATAGCAATTTGAGGTCATTTTCATCATATTAATGCGTTTCCTGCCTATGGCAAAAAGGGAGTCAAGGAGATGGGCTTGGATTGGCTCCACAATGGCACCTCTTTTCTGTGGAGAAGCTGGTTTTGGTGATCAATGCAACAGAGTGGGAGTGATGGGAGAAGAGTCAGCGGTGGGTCTGGGCACACACAGCACCGCTGGGTCTTGCCTGGGATGGCACAGCTTGGTGGGGACATGGTGTGGCTGTTCCTCTCCTCAGCCAAGGAGCCAACGGGAGAAGTATTTGACACTTGGCCTTTCCCCCCCCGCCCCCCCGCCTTTAATCAAGAAGCAAAGAGAGTCAGAGTTTGAATGTTTCAGTGCCAAAACGCAGCTCAATATTTTCGGAGCGGTTTGGGTAAGGAGCTCTGTGATGATGCACACAGCACACCTCCCTCCTCCTCCTCCTCCTCTGAACAGCGGGGGTGGGGATGGGGGTGGCGGTGGGGAAGGCGGGGAGGAGCTGTAAGTCTGAGTATTCCTTAGAAACAGAAAGTACATTTGAGATAACATGAAAAACATCATTTGACATCTCTGAAAGCCTTTTGTAAGCACTTTCCAGGAATATTTTACGGCCTCAGCTTCATTAGTGGCAATACCTGCAGGAAGGCACCTCTCAGCGTGAGCGCTCAGCGTTCAGCGCTTGCAAATGTTGTATTACAGATTCCGCTGTAAAACACACAACGTGTGCTGCGAGATAACTCCCGTCAAGAGTGGGAAGAGCCACACGTGTGGCTTGTGGGATTCCCCAGCCTCACCAGGCTGAGAAACCCCTTGGAACTCCCCACCAAGGGCAGCCTCAGAAACTGGGTTTGTTTGCAGAAGGGATGTTGCTGTAGCTCTGCAGAGTGGCATCTGCACGGAGCAAAGGGCAGCTGACAAGTTCTGCAGGGTGTGTGGGGGGGAAAGGCACTCTCCTCTGTGTCACCGAGCCTGTGCATGCAGGATGGATTACAATGCTTCCTGCAGAAATTCAGGAATAACTGTGGGTCCACCTGATAACACCTCTGGCTTCTCACCAGTGACTCATGAAAAGCAAGAGAAACAAAACTCATCAAATATGGGACTGCTTGCAGGGGTTTAATTGAAGGCATGTGCCAGCAGAGGCGCCTGGGGCTGTGTGGCATGACAATGGGAGGCCAGTGCTCCCTCTGCCCGGTGAGGATCTGGGTTCCAGCCCTTCCCCAGCTCCCTGGCCAATTTGTCCTCAAGGTTTCCCTGCTTCAGCACATTGCTGAGAGAGACAGTGACAGATACAGGAGAAGAGCTCCACATAACCTCGATTACCCAAGGATAAAGAGGCCCAGTGCACCCACATGCCATCAGTAATATTAGTATCTATTCAGCTTTTTCAGCCCTACAGGTAACCATTTATATCCATTAAAAGCAGACAACTGGACGGCAAGCGGAGCTCAGCTCTGGCTGCCTCTTGATGGGCAGCATCTATCACCCCTCGTGTCCTCGGAGATCTCCTCCACAGCTCCCAGTGGCACTGGGCTCTGCCATTTGTGAGTGTCCTTGTCCTGCCCAGATCATGCCCGCCGTGGTGCCCAGTGGAGTCACCACTGTCCCACTTGGCTGTGATTGCCACACTTAGTTCCCTTCAACCCTCAGGAGACAGTGCCAGAACAATACCTGGCCAATGCCATCCCCACAGTGGCCATCGCTCCTCTGTCATCTCCTGCCAAGAGCTCTCACGGTGCAGCCACAGATCCGTGGCCCTCACTGGGTCCCCATGGATGCTGTGTGGTCCTGGTCCTGCTTTAGCACCTTTCCAGCTCCTTCCTGTGGTGGTATTCCAACATGGAACCAGGCGATCCTTTCCTTTGCCTTCAGAGTTCCCATCCCAGCACTACAGCCCTTGATATGCTACTTTTAATTAGAGAGGAACATCATTAAGTCGAGTAATCTTCCCAACAAACCCCTGTTTGATGGCTGTGTTACACTGAATTGGGTGTGAGGGTTTGTAGTCAGACCTCTCCAACACCTGTGCAGATTGGGCGTGGCTAGAAAAAAATACCATATTCATTTCACTGGATGAAGAAAAAACCTTTTTTAGCCTATGAAAATGGGAAATTACATGCATTGGTGCTAATTCCTTTTGTTAATTGAAGATGGTGTAAGAAGAAAAACACAGAACTCAAACAATGCAGGATGCTGCAGTTTCCTCAACAAATAGAGAACTTGGTGATGAAAACAGACCGTGAAATTGCCAGCCTAGGTACAGGCTATCACTTCTGTTTTTTCCTGGAGGTCGCTGAGTGTTTGATAAGCCCTTGTAGACTGTCCTTCGGATGCGGCACACAGGCCCCCCTCAGGTGAATATTTGGCCAGTGGATGGGGCTATCTTCCCCTTTGTAAGTCTCTTATCTGTCCCGGTGCAGCCCGAGCAGCTGGCTCCCGCATCCCACCCCGATTGCTATTCCGGCGGGGGGATGGCAATAACAGCCCATACGTCTGAAAGCAATATTGCTTTCCTCCCGGAGAAGGTAATTGCTGCTGCAGAAGAAATTAAGCACCATAATGAAACGGCCATAAAAAGGGGGCCCTCGCTCACTCCCCGGATCACAAATATCGCAGATGTTGCACGCAGTTTCAGCGGGGCACGGGCGCAGCAGCCGCGACTCTGCCAACACCGCTGTGGCTCCAGGGCACCCGTGGAGGGTTTGGATGGAGCCACTTGCCCCTTTCTGCCTTCACAAACTTCACCTGATTTCCAGTGTCTTGGCTACCTTTTTCTTGGCCTTGTTTCCATGCTTTTAACGTGTACGAGGGGCTCAGCAGCCCTGTGTGTGGCCTTGAAGGCTGTGCCGGAGCCTCCCAAACCTGGGAAGGGAGGAGACATCCTTTTCTGGAGAAGCCACACATACCTGAGCCTCGGCTTTGCAATGCAGCAGGACAGGTCACTTCACCAAAGTGGCCAAAAGCACAAAAGATGTACGAAGGTTGTTTTATCAGCCAGAGCCTTGCAGCAATCCACGCTGGGACGGGGCTGGCTGTGGGAGCCAGTGCTCTGCAAACCCTGCCTGCCCTTTTCCCCCTTCCCTTCCAAAGTGCACAAAGTCCTGCCCAAAGAGTCTTCCTTAGGTCCCAGCCTTCATTTTCTTCCTCAGCCTGTGTGTCCTGCTGCGGTGCTGCTCCAGTCATCACCAATGCATCAGCCCTCGCCTCACCAGCTCCGAGGAGATAAGTTTTATTCACTTCAGAGGTGCCCTCAAGGAAGGGCCAGCAGCCCCTTGGCTGCTGGAAGTCCACTCTTCATCATCTCCTTGGACGTTACAAGAGAATCTATCCACTTAAAACAGGATTATTTCTGGGTGGCAAACTGCAAAGTTAATTTGGCTCTAATCCCTTTAAACAGAACCAGTAAGTCTAGTGATAATGACTCTCCTGGAGGGCTCTCCATACCAGGGCACGGGAAGGTCAGTGGGCAGATGAGCCTGACCTCCTGCCTGGCACAGCAGGGACAGCACGGGCACGGCACTGGGGAGGGCACCAGGATGAGCAAATCCCCTCCACGAGGGGCCACAGCTCTGGGTCGGGTCCCCCAAGCACTCCTGGAGCTCTAGGACCCTACTGTCTGCCCCATGTCCCTTGCTGCCTGCTTCCAGAGAAAGAGCCTGAGAATAAAAAGCTTTAATCATACAATCCCTGTTTCCTATTGCTAATAATATTATCATCATGATATTAAGCCAGTTAGTTCTTTCTCTCAATTTATTTGCTTTTGTTTTTGTACTCCCATGTTGTAATATTCAATTTAATTAGTTTCAATGTTTCTGAGGGCAATAGGTCTTGGTTTATCTTTGCAGCTAATAGTCCTAATTGTTTACTCTTTCTTTGGCAATATCTCATTAACTTTATGGGCCATCATTTCCATGGCACCTCCAGAATTAATTCCCTAACTCTTTGAACCACCCTCCTAAAATCTTCATGGCTTTTTGCTTCCCTAATCCGGTCTGACCTTGCCCATCCTTGCTGGCTGCTCTTGTGGCTCAGCACTGCTCTGCCCCACCAAGCCCCAGGACAGCGGGTGGAGGATGGACCTCCCAGTATAGGGAAACCTCTGGCTCCTACTTGGACCTTGGGCAGAGCCCTGCATCTGCCACCTGGTCACTGTGGTCAGCTCTCCTCTCTTTGTGTCCTCCCACAAGTGGTCCTGCTCTTCTAGACTGGTTTTGGTCATTGTTTCTATCTTTAACAGTCTGGGGTCACTTATTCTACTGATGGAGGGGTCTGGATATTCCCCTCAGCTCCAGTGACTGCAGAATTTCTTCCCTCTCTCAAGCAAAGGAAAAGCTGTTGGGAAACGAAGGCATTCAATCACTTTGAGGCAGCTGATGAGGTGCAGATTCATCAGCCTTCTGCTAGCCCTGAGCGAGCTCGATGCTGGGATTTGGGAGAGGTGGCCGTGCTACTGGGCACCCCTTGCTCTGGTTACACAGGGGGCAGAGCTCACAGACAGTTTCCCTACTGTCTTCAGACCCCATTAATCACACTCCTAATGACTTTATGTTCACAGACGAGACGTTTTTGGCCGCAGAGGCAGCCACAGATGACACCTCCCATTGATTGTTTCACCCTGTTTGAATGACTTGTACCAGGAAACGGGTCTGAATTTCCAGCTTAAATCATGCTTGGAGGGTGGGCTTGGAACCTGGAGGGACACATTTGGCTGTAATGACTGCAGTGCCATGGGAGTTTTTCCCTGGAGGTTCCCAATTCCACGGCCAGCTTCACCCTTGCTCCAGTCTCACCAGTGTCAGAGGGTGGCACACCCTGAGCCCCCTGGCCGCCCACCCGGCTGGAGGGGCAGAGCAGCATGGGCTTGCCTGGCTGTGGGAGGATGCCAGGAATCTCTCTGGGTTGCAGCTGCCTGCTCAGCACCAGAACATGATTTCCCATTAAGCAGACAGGGAGGGACCTGCTGGTGGCCACTGTGAGGGCACCTGAATTATTGATTGGAACACGGCTCCAGCTGAGGCACTGAAGGCAGCGAGAGCAGCTCCTTCCCAGCAAACCTCACCCGACTTGTAGCAAATCCACTGGCCAAGGACCCCCCAAGTGCTGCCTGTTCTACACAGCCCAGGTTTCATGGGGAGAGCTCATGGAGGGCAAAGGCCATGGCAGGGAAAAGATGGCTGGAAATGTCCCCGGTGATCACAGGCATTTGGATAAATGGCCTTGAGGAGCAGCTGAGGAAAGGAGAGCATTCCTAAAGCTCCTCAGTCTTTTACAAGAGGAGTTTGCTGGGGCTGAGGCTGGTGCTGGCGTGCAAAGTGCACAGGGCTGAACAAACACACTTACATGCAACATATGGACAGACACACACGAAGTACAAATCAGCCATATGGGCACACGCTCCTGCCAAATTCACTTCTCCCATGCTTTCCTTTGGTTATTTTTCATCTTCCGTGGGCTGCTCCAAAAGTGCTGGGTCTCCATCCTGCACATCCCAGGCCCAGCACTAACTCCCACCTCACCTTCTGTAGGCCAATCTGAGCATTTTCTGGATGCTCCCATTCCTTAGATTTTGGTGTGTTTTTCTGCCAGATTGCACTGGATTTCAGAAAAGGCTTCTAGAGGGTTGGTGGGTGGGCAGGCAGGTCTGATCCAAACTGGGAGAGGTGGCAGTGCTGGGGAGGTGCATGGAGAGTAAGCCAGATGTGGCAGCAGAAGCTTTTGGAAGGGAGCCCATGGCAAGTGTTAGCATTTCTCTAACCCCATATTGACTTTGCCTTCCAGAATCAATTTTCTTTATTAGCTGGTGAATCTCCTCAAAAGACTTTCTGTACTGAATCTAGATAAATTATTTAACCAGTAAATTCTTTCTGCTCTAGCACTGCTCCAGCACTGGGATTTCATGGCGAAGAGTAGCAGAAAGGGGTGAAGGGCCAAGGTCACTGCCAGCAGAAAAGCAGAGCAGGAACAGGTTTGCTAATAAGTCATCAGTTGAGAGCAACTGTAAAACAGGCTATTAATAAGAAACAGGTTTTTGACAAAATGCTGGGATTAGTAGTGAATACAAGGAGCAAGTCATGGGAGACTATAGCCTTAATTATTCATGCAAGCAAATTGCTGTGGATGGAGGGAGAGCACAGTGCTGATGTGGGCAGCAGCAGGCAGCAGACCTGACACAGGTTGTCACCTGCCCTGGATGAACTGCACCCATGGGAAGAGATGCCCCAGCCTCCACGGGGACCCGGGGATGTGCAGTGTCCACATGGTGTCAGGGGTGCTACATGTGGGAGGATGGGCTCCATGTATTTTGGGATTCTGACTCCTCACTCAGGCATCACTGTGGGCACCTGGACAATCACCTGGAGAGCACTGGTGAGGGCTGGCATGGGAAGGGTGCCCTGCCCACTGCCCTGCCTCCCCCAAGGGCTGCTGTGGGTGTCTCATTTGCTGTGTAAAATCAGGCCTCACGCTCTTGTCAGGGCTGGGCAGTTCAAGGCCAACACTAACTGACAAGCCACAGAACAAGAAATAATTCTGCCTCCAAGAATAATGCTGGCTCACGAGGTCAGAGTATTCCAACATATTTATAGCCAGTAAAGAAAACTATTGTGTTAAACAGCGGCTGAAGTACACGGAGGCCCAGCCAGAGCTGCTGTCTGTGGCCGTTTGTTATCTTACCTGGAGCACAATTGTGCAGTTCAGGGTTTGCATCCCGAGGGCTGCACAGCAATCCCTCTCAGCAGCCACTTTGGGGATCAAAAGGCGAGTGTGTATTTCCTGCAGAAGGAAGCTGCACATCCCAGGCTGACCTGGAGCTTTTGAGGCGGTGGCAGGTGTAAGGCAGTGGTGCTGCTGAGGAGAGGAGTAGTGGGGTCCTGCAGGTGGGCATCCCCCTGTGGGCATCCCCCCTCCCCTGTGTATCCTCCCCCGTGCATCCCCCCATTTTCCATCACAATGCCCGGGACAGGCAGAGGGACTCAGAGTTCCTCACTGCCTGTCTCCTTATGGAAACCACACTGAGATGAGTTTGACCTGGTTCCAATAAACAGCTATAAATAGCAAGCTCAATTAAGGCAACCAAACAAAGGCGATGATGGATACCTGCTAGGGAGGCCCTGGGGATGGGAGGCAGGGAGTCTGGGTTTTGCTTGTGCACACACCATGTTTTTATGTAAAGCTGCTGGCAGCAGGTTAGGCACAGGACGAGGGCACCAGGAGGCCACACACCAACCATACATGCACACAAAGCAAAACATCCACCCCAACGGGGCTCAAGTGTTACAATTCCTGGCCCTGAGCATCACCCACGGGGTCACAGCCCAGCTCCAGCTCCTGTTCCAAAGCCCCTCATTCACCACTGGCAGTGGCTGCTGTCGCAGCCTGTGAATCACCTGGGATCAGAGCTTTGCTGTCTGGGCAAACAGCCTGGCAGCCCAGGTAAGGAGCACACAGGCACCGGTTCTTAGGCCCTGATCTGCAGGGAGCAGAGGCACAAGCCCAGCAGCCACAGTGACGAGTGGCTGCAGAGGTGGGTGCTTTGTCGGGTCCCTCTCATCCCCCCAGCAGGCTCTGGCTGCTCTTTAGGGAGCTCATCAGTGTTCCCATTATCCCCACAGCAGCTGGGGTTTGGGAGCACCAGGAACTGAGTGGATAAATTTGAAGTGCAAACAACTCACAGTGTGTACATCAACCCCAATTTATTCAGAATGAGCAGCTCACACACGCTTGTAGCAGCCTCGAGAGCATGTTTATCAGCCAGGCTGCTTGGGAGATCATTGCCATTGATTGCCATGTCATTGTCACTCCTGGGCCACAATGGGAAGCCAGGGGAGCAAGATGATGTTGTCGGCAGGAGCCAGTGAGGTGGGGAGCTGACATTCCCTGGGAGGGCAGGTATGCCTGGCTCGGGCAGAGCTGTGATGCTCCCTGGTGCTCTGATCTGCCTTGCAGGGAGTGCAGACCCCAAAAAATTCTGAGCTCTGGAGAGCCAGAAATGATGGCATGCCTGACCAAAAGCATTTGGTTTTTATTGCTATTTATGTATGGAGTGCTGTATTGCCACCTGTGAGGAGAACACAGGTGGGTTTAATAAGGAGAGAAGAAAATCCCACCTGATGGCAGCAGAAACAGAGCAAACACTACACAGAAAGGAGGCAGGAAAATGTGAGCTGAGGACTGGAAAAATCTCTCCTCCAAAAGAACTAAAGAGCTCAGTCTGTTGAGTTTATTAGAAAGAGCAGGAGGGACAATTGGCTCCCTGGCATGGAAGTTGCAGCCCTGCAGGGCTGCCAGGGACAGGGGAGCATGAAGAGACCCAAAGGATGGGACTCCCCAGTTCAAAAGCAAGGCCTTTTCTTCCAGTAGCACCAACAGGCTATTAATGATGCTGAGAGAAATGATGGGCAGTCCCAGCCCGTGAAGGACCCTTTCAACTCTCCTGAAAGCAGACCTGGGAGGGAGGGCTCAGCCAGGAAGCAGGGAAGGCACTGGTCAGACCAAGAGGCTGTGGGTGCTGCTTAGAGCCAGAAAGAAGCAGCCACCAAAAAGCCCAGAGCCCTTTAATCTTCACTCAGACCCCTCATTCCTAATCCCGACCTTCTGGGAGCAGCTGTGGATCAGCAGATCTCCAAGGACTGGGTCATGCAGGTCACTCTTGTTGTCCCCTTTTTGGAAGGCCAGCAGGTTGAAGCCAGCGCTCAGCAGTCCAAAAATTAGGTTCTAAATAGCCTTTCTGGTAGGGACATGGGGGAGGCAGGGTATCATGACCCGAGTGAGATGGTGGCCAGGGCAGCCTGGCAGGAATTCCTCACTGGTGGAGCAGCTGGAGGAGAGGCTCCTGGGAAATGAATGGAGCTGCAGCTCCTCTTGGTGAAACTCACACCAAAATGACTCAGTTTGTAGTCACCGTGAGCCCTGGCTTGTTTGCCTGCTTGCTCTTTGCTCGTAGCATTTCCAGCTGCTCTTGTGTGTTTTTGCACTTTGTGGGCTTTAATTGGGATGGCTGAGCAAAGCCCATCTGCACCCAGCCATGCTGCAGTGATAGGTAACAGGAGGCACAAATTAGAACAAATACATCTGAACCCAATTCAATTCCTTGTGCAATCAGGAAGACCAACGCGTCGAATTGTGGGCACTATAAATTAAAAGCCGCCAAGGAGACAGTGGAAGGTGCTGTGTGGCTGCTGTGGCTGCTGTTCAAAAGGCTTTTCTCCCTCACAGAGAGAGAGTGAGAGCCTGTGAGATGAACAGCGGGATCTTCCCTCCACTGCCAGGAAGGCTTTTTGCCACTGGAAAATTTCTTTCAGCAGATATGAAAAGCATCTGCTGCAGGTCGCAGTGAAGGTGGGTTTGTGCTGCTGAGGGAGGCCCAGGGCTGGCTGCCTGGGGTGAGTGTGTCACTGGTCTCCTTCCTGCATCATCGCTGTTTGGTTTTAGTCCATTCTCTCCTTGCAATAAACAGGTGTGCACAGGTCAGGTCTGCTGTAGAGCTCCAGAGGTTGTTGATGTTCCCCTGAGCATCACATCCCCAGGGCCTCCTGCACAGAGCAGAAGCTGGTGAAGGGGGAAGCTCACCCCCGATTCAGAAATTAAGGCTTCTCTGGTAGATTAGTGCACTTCAAAGGGTGAAAATATTCCAAAATACTGTGAAAAAAAATTCAAATCAGTGTATTGCAAAGGACACACAGGCAGATAAACACCCAGGAGGCTCATGGGCACGCTTGGTGCCACTGCATCTTTCACTTCCCTTTGGCTGTTACCTGGCTCTGTTTGATCCATGAAACTGTCTCTGCTGCAGGGCCCAAAACAAGTGGCACATGGGGAGGAGGTGTAGAACACACCTGGAAGATAAGCAGGTCTGTCACCTGCTGAGAGCTGTGTGCACTTCTGAGCTATGAGCACTTCCCTGGTCATTGCTTCCATGCCTGCCATGTGCTGTGGCCTTTTTCACCTCCCAGCCGCCATCTGGGTTTTATTGGATTCTTGTTTAAAATTACAAGCAGGTCCTTGGAATTGGCATTGGCTGTTTTTAAGATGTGCTGCATCTTCACGTGTCGTGCCAGCACGAGCCAAGCACATTAGAAGGTGCTGGATAATAGGCAATTACTGCTCTTAAACAGACGAGACGTTCACGAGCGGAATGGGCTGCATCTTAAATCATCCATAAATCCTCTAATAGTGCTTCTATTAATACCTGGTTTCTGGCACATTCCTAATGATTGTATTCCTTATCAAAGCACTGCATTTCCTCGGCTTCTGGGGAGAGGAGGTGAAGGCAGGAGCCAGAGTGGAGCTCCGTGAGGGAAGTCCAGGCTGGCTTGGCTGCATCAGCACAGGCAATGGCACAGCTGTGCCACACTGGAGGGATGCCCCCCAGACCAGGGGGCTGCAGGAGTGAGCAGGCAGGGTGAGGGAAGCTCTATCTCCACCCCACGAGCATCATCCTCCTTCCAAAGCATTGGTGGAGTTTTCCCTTCAGCAGGCTCTCCTATGTAGGGCGCCCCAGCTCTGGCTTCCCCATGGTGCCATTACATAGGCAGCACCTTTTGGAAGGGGATGAGGCTTTAAGGCCTCATTAACAGAATCTCCCTGGTCTTCTGGCCGGTGTCAGGGGAGCCGAGAGGGCACCCTGAAGTTTGGATTCTCCATGGACACAGCTGCACTCAGTGCACGGGACCGGTTGTAAACTCCCCTCATCCTCCCTGCTGAATCATTACACACTCCAGAGGACGAGCGCCTACAATTCACATCTCATTAAAGTTTTCTGAATTATTATCCTTTTCTCCTTCCCCACGTTTTCCCCCTATTAAGCTGGAATCGTGCTTCCTTCAGAGAATACGAGTCATTTGTTACCATAACAACAACTCTCCATCCTGAGCGTGGAAACGCTCCCCTCCCTGAAAAACACATTGGCCCTGGAGCAGGCAGGACCCCTGGTGTGGGCAGGACCCCCGGCACTGCTGTGCTTCCAGGGTTGCCAGGCTTCCACATGGTCATTTATGACCTGGCTCTGAGTTTTGGAGGATTTGAGCCACCCCTGGCATCGCTGGCACAGAGCCCCACGTGCAGCATGTCCTTGGCAGGAGCAGGTCAACATCTTCACCTGCCAGCTCTGCCCCAATCACTGTGTCCCCACAGCATGAAACTCTTTTTTTCTGGTGGTTTAAATTATTTTTTCAACTGCCCCAAAAGCTGACCTGACCCCAAAGGAAGAATACAGCTCCAAGAACCTCCTTCTCCAGGTGCTGCCTGTTGGAAATTCCCCATCCTGTTCCTGGATCTTTCCTGTGCCAGGGTATAACTCTGCCATGTTCCTGTGAAAATTAAACATGAGAGATGAAGTTGCTAAATTGTATCCACTTCCATACATCAAAATAATCCCTGGACGCTCAGTCCATGGAAAAAGTGGGATTTTTCAGAAATGGGAGTTGTGCACAGTGTTAATGCCCCACCTTTCTGAATCTCCCTGACACCATTTGGCTTTACTAGGTCCATAAAAGAAATTAAAATACAGTTAAAATGGATTTCTTAAATGGGCTTGTAAAAGCTTTTGATGGAAGAAGCACTTTATCCTTCTAACTTTTTTATGACATCTATTCCCACTTTTCCTTTCACTATGAACTTTTAATGACTTGGGATTTTTTTTACAAACCGAACCATTTGTAATTCCCCAGATACACCTTTACTCTGTGGTGTAAATCCTGTGGCAAAGCCAGACCTCAGAGGCACAGTTAGGACAGATCCCTCAGGATCCTGTGCCAGGATGTCCAGGGACTGGCTCTTCGAGCTGCTCCTGCCAGGAGAGCTCAGACTCAACCACCAGATGCCTTCAAAAGTGCTGAATGCTGTTATTATGATATTACCAAACCATACCATGTGCTGCTAAATTTATATTAATGTTGATATGATAATGGTGATGATGATGATGATGGTACAGATGTTGTCCATTGCCTCTCTCCAGCTGCATCTGAGCAGAGCATCAGGGTGGTGACAGGTCCTCAGTGGTGCCAGGGGACAGCAAGGGTTCAGGGCTCCAGTGCCACCCATCATCTCTCCCATCCAGGCAGGAGACATGGTCCAGCTGCTCAATGCCACAGTGCTGAAATAAAGATGATTAAGGAGATATTCCAGCTTCTTCTTTTCTCCCTCTCCTCAGTAAATGTCATGCTTCAGGGGAGTATAGCCAAGAAAAGTTCAAAGTAATAATATCAGAAATCTGCTTCTCTTTTCCTTTTGACATTTTATTGTGATATGAAATAGCAGGGGATAAAAGCTCTAATGGGGATATTTGGTTCTTTCTTTCGGGAGAGCATTTGAAGCGCTGGCTGGTTATGACTCACATGGATTATGATATATGCAAATCTTTGGGGGCCTCATTCACAAAGCCAAGGCAGCCACGCCGCTCTTCCAGGGGATTTACTCAATGGGAATAAAGCCTGGGTGACTGATGCCCAGGGCCCCCACTCTTCACCAGGCCTCTGCCACACATCTCCAGCTCTTTGTCCCAGCTGGGAAGGCTGGTCCTGGGGATGGTGGGGCTGTGACTGTGCTCAGCAGCACAGCAGTGCCCATGGAGAGGGGGGATGGCTCTGTGGGGAAAAGCAGTCTTCTCCCACCCTGCCTTCCATGGGAGACAGCTGCACTCAGCACCCACTTTTTCCAATTAAGGCACAAGCTGTTCCTCCATGGACCATTTTGATGATATTTCTGTGTCAGCTTTAAAGCAGATATTTCACACTCATAAACACCAGCAAGTAACCAGGCTGTAAAATACAACTTTAATAATGTTTAGCTGGTAATGTGCAGGTAGAGTTGTTGATTGGTGTAGGGGAAACCGGGTTGATTTAAAAAATATAATAACCCCCTCGTTCCACATTGAATCCTCTCCTAATTAGAAGCTGTTATTGCTCTCCAACAAATAATCTTCCAAATGAAGTCCATTCCACAGAGAGTGATCAAAGGGTGATTTAATTAAATTTTCATGTTTAATTTTCCTTTTTCATTCCTGACTTTTCTCGTTTCCTTCTCTTGCAACTGCTGTTGGAGGAGGGAGAGGGGCAGGTGGGAGCATAGGAGTGGCTGGGTCCTGCCCTGCTCTGGATGGGGCATCCTCCCTCTGGGTGTGCCTGGCTGCTGACACCCAGTCAGGATCTCACAGTATGAACCACCTGAGTGCGGGATTCCTCTTCGTGGTATCTTCGTTTTAGTTATCTGGTCCACAGCCAGCTTAAATGTAGTACTTAATTTAGAGCAATAACACTTAAATTATGAATTGTCTGCTGTAAGTATAAATTATACATTTTGGAGATGAATATTCAGGTCCTAATTCAAAGCAGCAGATGTGGCATGGAAATGTTTGCAGTCAGACATGATTCCAAGCCATGATTGAGTTTGATTTTCCCTGGGATGATGTCCTTGGCAGACCCTCCCTGGCAGAACTGAGAGTCCATTTGGGGGCTCCAGGACCACTCCTTGTGACCCTGGATGTGTTTGCTCTGTGCCTTTGGAGGAGCGGGGTTTAGTCTGGGGGATGGCACGGCCGGACACGGAGGGAGGTCATTGTCTGTCCCCGTGCAGGGTGAACTGATGCCGTCGGAGACGTGGCTGTCATTGGGCTGAGCACGATCAGCACCAGGTGATGCAACACCTGAGCTGAACTTGGCTGTGGGCATCCGGGAGGCGCCTTCCTCCACCAGTGCTGAAGGGCCCCATTCCTGGGGAGAAGCTCAGCCCTGCACCAGCGCTCCTCCCCATCGGCGCATCCCATCTCCAATTTGCATCCAGCGAGGAAACAGGAGATTGCAGATTAAGGGAAAACACATAGGCTCTCCTCTGGGATAAAGGCTCCTCTGACCCAGCCCGTGCTGCTGCTCTGGCTGAGCCGGAGCCTCCCTGCTCTGCTGCCGATGTTCCTAAAGAATTCATCAAAGTGACAAGGCTACAAAATCCACGTGTTACCTCTCCTCTATTCCCTTGCCACTCACTGGAAAATAAGGCCCCTGCTGAGCTGCATATGATCCGTTTCAATTATTTTTTAATTTTCAACGTGTTAGTCAAACTCCGACATGCAGAGAAAAAGGAAAAATTCATGCAAAGTACCATTGAAAACTCCTGTTCAAGTAAAAAGCTCTTCTGCCATGAATACGCAATGGCTCCTGGAGCTACTGGTGAATTAGTGTGCATTTACAGAAACTGCATTTACATACAAATACGATTTCAGCCAGCATTTAGAGGTTTCTTCCCCTCACCACGGAGTGATTCTGCTCTCACTGGTTTAGATGCTTGCATTAAGACGTCTGCTGACACACATCTGTTTCATAAGAGCACAGATAAGGAGCGTGGTTTGCTGCCTGCAGTGTTCCTCCCCCTTTTTTCTAATCATGCAAATAATCTTTCCTCAGGGACTAACTGCTGTGTCCGTGGGCACTGGGACACGGGTGGGAAGGAGATGTGGGTGGGGTGGGGATGCAGGAGGGATGGAAATGTGCGTGGGATGGGGGTGCGGGTGGGATGGGGATGTGGGTGGGATGGGGATACAGGCAGCAGCTGCTCCTGGGCCTTGAGGCACATCTGTGCTAGTCAGTTATGCAGAGCTGGACTGGTGCTGTGCAAACTTTGGGTGTTTGCATTCAGATCCGGGGCTGGCAACAGCCTTGTGCTACTGCTGCCAGAGATGGGCAGGAGAGCAGCTCCTCATCCCCAGGCTGAGCCCAGTGGTGCCTTTTTCCAGTGGTCACACTGGCGATGCTCAGCTGCTGGAACACGGAGCAACAGAATCCCAGTCTAGCCTCCTGTTTGCTCACAGTGCTGGAGCTGCTCTGCCCAGACCCTACATGGCCCCCGTGAGCCAGAGCAGCCTTTGCTCTGCCTCAGTCCCCCAGTTTAGCAGACACTGAAGGCAGGTCCAAACTTCTCAGCACATCTCCACGCTACGCAGTGCCGAGCTGCCCAGAGGACCGTCCTGTGGCAGGGAGATTGCCCTTTCTCCATCACTCTGCGCTGGGTTATCCAGACCAGATGGTGTCAGTGTTAATGCCAGTACCAAGCTGCCTCCCAGCCACGGCTCTGGGGCCTTGCCACACGCTGAAGGACACCGGGTGCTCGCCGTGCCCATCCCACACCACACCCTGCCTGCTCCTTCTCCCTTTTCTGTCAGTCCCCACCGACCACTCACAAGACAAGCTGCTGCCCTCATGCTCCCCACAGTCTCAGCTTCTACACAAATGCTTTGCTCATGGAAAAACTTTTATTTTTAGCTTTGCTTTTTCACTGAAATACAGAGAATTCCCCTCAGACCCCTCAGTAATGAAACACAGAGAAAGTTTCTCTCCAGTTCATCTGAACGATGCTCAGCTGAGGGGGTGGAAAATTACTGAAAAACTTTAATAGTAAGTAAGAAAAAAAATCTTAAATTCATCCTTTATGGCATTTTTAATCACATTGGGCATGATTCATTTCACATGCAAATCCAGCCCTGCTCTCTCTGTGCCGCTAAAGCATCTGACTTCAAATTATCACAGCTCAAAACCTCTTTGGCAGATTCAGATCTTACCAAAAAGCAGCCAGGATCCTAATTTGACTTCAAAATTGGGGATTCCTTTTGCGAGGGGTAAATGGTGGATGTATCAGACCCTGACATGGCACCTTTCCCTCTCCAGTAGTGGGTCAGGACAGGTCTCCCCACTGCAGGGCTTCGTGCCCCCACAGTTGCAGCAGCAGCTCTGTCTCTCCAGGCCTCCCCAGGTGTTCTGCAGGTATCTCTCATCCCAACATTGAGCAATCCAGAAGCTGCCTCGCTCCATTCATCTCTCAAGTATGAATAAATAGGTGACCCATCCCAGCAGGTCGGTGGGAGCAGTATTCCGTGTCAGGGAATAGGCACTGTGCTTGCTGCCTGTGCTGCCTTCCAGCCCTGCCTCATACCAGGGCTAGGATCTGCCCATCAGTCCATCCCCAGGTTCTGGGTGCAAGGGGTTGGCATAAAATGCCAGAGCTCCACAAAGCTCTGCAGTGCTTCAGGCTCCGCTGCCCTGGCAGCACAGACCCCCCTGCCCTCACTGTGCCATCACTCCCGCACGTGCCAACACCAAAACTTGGGCAAAAACTTTCGCCAAATCAAATCTTCTTCATTAGGGGAAAAAACCCACTCTGAATCTCTCAAGGCTCCTCTGAGGGGAAAGCTGGGTGCAGCAGGGCTTTTATGAGCTCATTTTTCTTCCTTAGATTTCAGTCCAAGCCGATTGCTCTTTGCTCCTGCAACGCTCTTTCCTGGCTGCGGGATAAATAAGGCACGAAGTCTTTGGTTGATCAATAGGGACATAATGAAGTGGCCACCGTGCCCTGACAGAGGCTCGGTCAGAGGGGACCACAGGCTGTGCACAGCCCAGTGTCTGTGAGGGACACGGCTCCAGTCTCCACTGCGGCTGGAAGCACATCAAACATTTAGTGAGGCACTCTCAATCAGAGTAAGCTGAGGCAGAAAAGGGAAATGGTGACCTGCATCTGAACTGCCCCACAGCACTGATGTAAAAACCCCAAATCCTTCAATTCTAGCAGCACCATGGCTGTAACTATGAGGGGAAAAGCAGCCCCTTGCTGTGAAAGGTGTGGATAAAGCCAATGACAAGTTTCCTTCAGCTGAAGGGAAGTGGGGACGTTTCCACGTGTCAGATTTTTTGTCTTACTCCTTCTCTTACTGCATTTCCCACCTCTTTCTTCTGAAAATGTACCATGAAAAGAAGGTTTGTTGAATATTCAGATTTGCATTGAAGCCCCAAGAAGAGGTGACAGGCCAGGCTGCACCCAGCTGGGAGCTTGCCTGAGGGTGAAGGTGTTTCTCTGTGTGAAGATGAAAATGGCAATTTTTACATCAGTTTTGGCTCTGAATTGGACACAGTTTCCCAAAAAGAGATAAAATATTTAAAAACAAGTATGTGAAAGAGAAAGTCAGCCTTTATTAAAATGACTTCATCATTTGAGACTGATGCTTTCAAGTACTTTTGTAATTCATCCTTATAGATAGAAAATTATCATCTGAAGGAAGATTGTTAATAAAACTGACACTTCCCCATCAGTCAACTTAATTCACAATATCACATTTTCCAAATCCAATTATGCCTGTCTAATGACTGACGTTTGCTTGAGCATTATTGTTCATGTGGAAAAGGGGATACAGAAGTCACATGCAAGGAATCTGGAAAACACTGGGACAGCTTTCTCTGGATAACTTCAGCCACCCCAGCGTGAGCTGTCCAGGACCTGGCTCTGCCCAGCAGTGAGAGGTGAAGGTTCTGAGCAGCCAGCACATGTTTCTCAATACATTTTCAAGATTGACTTGATAATTTTCCATGTGTGATCAAATGCTTTACCCAAGCTACTGGTTCCCTACCAGCTTCTTGTGGTAATGGAATTTTTTCATTTTACATTTGGATTTAAAATGAGGAACTTGCCTTCCTGTAAAAGACTTTTTGTTCAAACCAGCAGAGTTATCTCACAGAGTAACTCTGATCATCCACTCGGGGACAGAAGGCACTTATATGAAATTGTTACTCCATCAGCTCCAGGAGCACTGAGACCACAGTGGCAGACTGCAGCCTGGGCATAGACCTGGAAAGGTTCAACAACCACCAAAAAATAGGTTATAGATGTCTTCCATGCCATGTTACGTGTGGAAAACTGCAGCCACTGCAGGGGTCTGTCTGACAGTTGTGCTCCTCAGAGGGATGGGGTTCTGGGAAGGACCCTGCCAGCAGCTTGGGGAGCACGGGGGTCTCTCCTGTGCAACACCTGCTTCCCATATTCACTGCAGAATGGGGGCAGCTCCATTGCCAGGTTCAGACCTCCAGGTTACTCCCTCTTCTTGCCCTCTCCCCACCAACGGGAGCCCATCCACCCTGTCCTCCTTGGGGACTCCGACACAAGTGCATTCCCTTGGGAAGAGCACGTTTGACTGAAGTCAGGAGGATGCAGCTCCACAGCAGCGATCGCATGGCAACCATTGCCAGGGAGACCGAGCTCAGCTCTGCAGCTCCGTGAGCAACTTCACCGAGGCCAGGATGGTCCCAAATCTCCCCAGTCTGTGCCTTGTGCGTCCCATATCTCCCCAGCCTGTGCTTCATCTGCCTTCCCCCTTGGCGCGAAACTCATGAAAAACAAGATAAAGGACGAGCAGCAGGCATTTGCAGATTCCCAGGACTGGCAGCAAAGGTGTGACCTACCTCTCCCTGCCCCTGAGATCCAAGCAGCAATAATCCCAACTGGCACAGCCAGGTACCACTTGCCACAGGAGCAGGGAGCACATTGGCGGTCACAGCTTCTCAGCTCAGGTTCTTCTCTGTGTCAATGAAGAGTGATTGGAAAACAACAGAGAGAAGACTGCTCTTGGAACTATCTTGGGACTGTATTTTATCAGTCTCACCCCCCTCACCTGCTCACTCCACCTGCAGCATCCCAGCAGGCATGGGGTGAGGAGTGGGAGTCACAGTGCTGCTGGCACTGCTTGGGGACTGTGGGCAGCCATGGACATCACAGAGCCACAGTCTGCCCTGAGCATCCAGCTGAGCTGCCTCTGGTTAAGGCAAGGGATAAAACCCTAAAATTTTGCCTTAAGGACAGCATCAGAGAAAGCTGAGTTCCCAGGAATCATGGCACGTGTCTGCCCTGTGCAGGAGAAACCAGAGATGGGCATTTCCTAACAGCAAACCCCTTGGCCTTGCAGCACAGCAGCTCAGGAGAGCAAACAGAGCCTGGCACAGGACTCAATTCACTTGGAAAGGCTGTGGGGCCCAGCACACATGAAGCAGATGGATGGTTGGAAGAGCTGAGCTTGTTTGTCTTGCTGCCCTGCTAAAAATATCCACATGTGCTTCTCTGGAGGTTGGAAGAATTCCCTTTCTGCACAGTGGTTCTGAAATAAACCCCCTGCAGCTGGGTCTGGCCATGCAGTGTCCTACACCCAGAGTCCTGTGGGCAGCTCCAGCCTGTGCCACCCACCTCCTGAAGGGACCAGGGAAAACTGGCAAGGATGTGGTGTGCACCAGCTCCATGCCTGGCATTCTGCAGTTGCCATGGAAACCAGAGATGCTGACAGCACTGCCAGGGCTGGGAGTCAGTGTGGGGCCCATCCCAACGGAGGTCTGCGATGGCTGGAGGGCACAGGGCTGCAGGAGGGATGGACTGTCCTTGAGGATGAGGAGGACTGAAAGACCTTTCCAGTCGGTGTTTTCAGGGCATGTGTAACCACAACAAAAAAATCCTGGAGTGTTTCCTGGCCACTGGCTACCAGTGCACCTAGTGCTGAGATGAGAGCTCCCTGAAGCCTGGCAAAGCAGCCAAGGGAACCCATTAAATACCATGTTCCCTGGGATTTCAAATGTCCTGATCTGAAACCACATTATTCTCTTCTTTTTATCCCTCCCTAAGAAAATATCGGGACCAATTAATTTCAGCAGCACAGGCACCAAGATCTCTTCCGTGCGCTTTTGCAGCAACAAGCCTTGGGGACCACTTACTCAGATTATTGAAAGAACTTGCTCTAGGCAAATATTACGACCCAGACACCCAGCTGATTAGGAATAAGAGAGCCTAAAAAAGAAAAAAAAAAAGTCCCTTTTCATCCAGATGCTTCATCCAGGGCTTGAAGTGACAGCTGCTGACAGGAATGTCTGGTTCTGCTGATGTCAGAGGGGAGTGGGCACAGCCACAAACCCACAAACACAGTTTATGTTTGTGTGATGTCTAACTGACAGGATCAATCTTTGCTGCTCAGCACTTCCATGGTACGTATCAGTTTCCTATTTGGTCCTTGGAGAAATCCCAAGCAGCACCAGCGAGCTGCCTTAAAACACCATTAGACTGAAATAAAAGACAGAAGAAGCCCAGTCCTTCACGGATTTACAAAGCAATAAGCAATGAACAAGTGATGTCCCATTTTCCCAAGTCCCTCACGCCGGCTCCGAGTCAGAAACCAGCTGCTGATAACTCATACAGCACGGATGTGACAAACAGGAGGGAAGCAGCCATCTATCACAGCAGCTCCCAAAGCCTCCCAATAAAACAAAGTGCCAAATGGAATTCTAAACCACCGCTGGTGCTTTCATGCCACTGGGAAGCCGCAGCATAAATAACAGGGCTGAAGGGCTCTGATCCAGGTGCACGCAGACCGGCCTGTGCTGCTGCAGAGAGGAGCTGCTCGAGCCTTCAGGGATCCTTCACAGCAAAGCTCCGTCTCATGCTCGAGTTTGAGGAGGGACCATTTCAGCTTTTCAGAGGAGCCTGAGTGCCACTGAATCACCACAATCTTGTTTTTTCTCCTCCCCTTTGGCTTTTATACATATGTTACTGTTCCCTTTGCTATTAAGGCTAAAGCAGGGATCGATGAGGCCCATATGCTCCCTGCGCTGTTGCAGGAGCCCAGCACTAATTCCAATCTTGAGCCTGTCTTCTGGCCATCTGTTTGCAGCATCACACACGACAACGTGTCATTATGGCCGGTAATTTGCATAACCACTGTGGAGGAATTGTGTCCAACTCCATTCACACCAGCCACAATGGGTTTTCTCACACTGCAGGAGAAGGCTGGAAAAACGAGAAGCCAATGAGCATCACATCCACGTTTCCTAGGAGGGGCCCAGCCAAAGAGCAGACTGAGGATCCAAGGCACCCCTTTGAGCTGCTTGGGCATCAGCAATGCCATTGTCCTTGCCCTGTTCATCCCCTCATCCCACTTCCAGCTGTGATCTGACACGCAGCAGCAAAGCTGTGCTGCAGGGCAGAGCGCTGGTGCCTCCAGCTTGCCTGCACACCACCTTCTCCACGAGGTTAACACATTGAATCTCCCAACTACGACATCAAAGGCTTAAATAACAGCTATGGAAGGGTTGGAACCACACGGTGTGGTGCTCACTGCAGCCCTGGGGCCCTCTCCCTCTGTTTCAGCTGCAGAGGAAGTGATGCCAGCAAGAGAGAGTGGGGGCTGCAATCCTCCAGCAGACTGACATCCCCTTGCTGGGCAGCAACCCTGGCTGGGGAGCCTTCCTTTGACAGCCCATTTTCAGTTTCTTACGCCAACCACTACTTCTGATATTTGGGCAACACTGGCACAGTGGTGTTCCAGGACCTTCCCAGCTGCCAGAGCGGGCACGGGAAGGGAGCAGGCAGGCTTCGGCCCCAGCCCCACTCATCTCCCCTTGGCAAGCAGGGAGCCAGCCTGGAAAGCCTCACCCGCTGCCTTCATCAGTGCCAGGAGCACAATAGTCCTTTAACGATAATTACAGGCTTGCGGCAGCTCTGCTGGTGCGCGGGGCTGGGGCTCTCTGGTAGAGAGAGGTGCTGTTTAAGTACTTGAAAAAATGGCACTTAGCAGATGTCTTGGGGTAAATGGTAGGTTAAGCGACACCGAGAGCACTGGTGGAATGAGTGCTAATTTACACTCACATGATTCAATTTGCATGGTTAATTCTATTTAAAGCAAACATCCAGCGCCCGCTGGAGCTCCGGAAGGACCGTGGTTCTCATTTTGTCTTTGCAATTCTTTGGAGAACAAAATGGTTGGATAACAGATCCAGCCGACATGGATATGCCACAGAAGAAGTTTCCTGAGGGCGTTTCCCCTGAAAAGCATCGTCTCTCTGTGCTAACGTCACCATGCAGATGCTGCCCACTGCAGAACGTCTCAACTGAACTGTCACAACCTGATGAGATTCAGCGAGAGTCCTTCAGCCATAGTAATCGACAGTAACCACCCTATCGCCCACACCAAATGTTCAGCTGGGATATGAAATTGCCCACCAGGATGGGCAAAAAGCCCAGCAGCAGTGCCACGGAGAGATGCCAGAGATGCCCATAGGAGGAAGAAGTCTAGAGCATTTCAGCAATAATTTAATAACGTGGGTCGTGTTATATGTGGAATTGGAATATCTTTAATTTGTTCCTAATTGAGATTCTTGACAATTTACGGTAGCAGCATGGCTCTTTGCCACCTGGATTCTACTCTCCCTGTCTTGCCCCACTTGGGCTTTTCCTTGAGGCTTTTCCCCTCCAGTCTGACATCGGAAGAATGGAAAACACTGATTCTGGTTGGTCCTTGGCAATAAATACTGCTTCTTAACTGAACAATAGCAGTCGTTCATCACAACACTTGGAGTTCTGCAGAGAACAGGAGGCCTGTAAATGCCCTGGATGAGCAGAAAAGTACAAATTACCTTGGAGATGATAAGCCAAACACAAACAGTATTTACGGCTGGTTAGAGCGGCGGTGCTGGGAGTGCAGGGGAGCACACGGCGCTGGGAGCAAAAGGGGCAGGCGTTTGTGCGTTGTCTCCTTTCAGCTTGAGAAATGCGAAAGCAAAACATCCAAAGAGGCTTCCCAGCACTGTCCTACAGAACATCCGTATCAGCACAGGCCGTGGTTTCCCATTCCTTTCACAAGGCACAGGGAAAGCTCTGCTGCACGCCGGCAGCCGAGCCCAGGCGCGATGGGGGAATCACAGGCGGCAAGCGCTCAGAAGCAGCGATCAGAGGAAATATTTCACACACAAGCAACGGGGCTGAAATCTGTCCGACCGAGAACAAATTTGTAAGCATCCAAGCTGGCACCTGGACTATTTGTGAGCAGCAGAAGGAGCCAAAGGCAGCAACTGAATTGCTCGCTGCAGAGCAGCTCGCAGGGCTTGAGTAGCTCCCCAGTATCACCAAGCCTCCTGCAAATTGCTAGGTAACTATGCTGAACAGAGCCAAAAATAATCCCTCCCGTGACTTGCTCTGACAGTGTTGGGAAGAGTGAAATAACAGTGTTTCAGCACAGAACAGTGGGATACTGGCTGTGCAGAGCAGCACCAAAGCAGCTCCATCCATGGCACGTAAGTGATGTGCTGGCAGTGGAGGTGGCCAGGATGTCCAGGTCATCACAGGGGTCTGGGCTCCTCCAGGGCAACACATGGACTTTTCAGACAATGACAAAACAACGGCAAAAAAAAGGGGTTTTCCAGTTGCTCCAGAGCAGAATCAAGTGATGTGGGGAACAACCTGTATCTTCTGACCACCAGTGACTCATGGGAAGTCCTTCCAAAATACTGTGTGCACCATAGCTATAAATAATGCCCAGCCAGCTCTCAGGTACTGCTTGAAAAATGTTGTTATTGCCACGGAAGTTTAGGAAATTTCCTGATTAAATCAAAAAGGCGCCATAAATTGACGAAGTTAGAATTCTCTGGGATGAAAAAAGAAGCAATTTTCTCCTCTGTCAGCAGAATGGAAATGAACGGGATTAATGAATTAGTGCACGATAAACTTTTTAAAAGCCAAGTTACAATTTAAAGCAGCAGCGAGAGCTGGGGAATGATTTAGGAGTTATGAAAAAACCTGAGCACTGCTCTATCACTGTTCTATCCCAGCCTGCACAGCACCCAGAGCAGCTGTGACACCTTCTGGGACAACACATCTCTGTTGGATGACACGGCAATGCCTCGGGCTGATTCTGGCTACAAGGATGATGGCACCACTCAGGCTGCCTGTAGGGGAATCAGTCCCACAGCCGCAAAATTGCTTTGCTTCTGGAGAAGGTTTTGGCAGACCATGCATCAGCGCTGACATAGGAGAAGGCACCTGGAGGTGAGGAAGAGCACCCACCTTGCCTTGCCAAAGGCTCCCTGTGAGGGCAGCCAGGACATGCTTAGCTGGGGACAGCCGTGCCCGGCCCCAAGGAGGGGCTGAGCCCCCACCACCGCCCCAGGTCTCTCCGTAATTGCTTTGTGCAACTGCCGAGCGCTTTATCGGCACTGTGAGATTTCCCCGGCGCCTCGCTGCTGCGCATAATGAGATTAGCCACGGCCTCCCGACAAGGGAGGAATAATAATTGCCTTTGTTTTGTTTTCTGTTAGCCACAATGACTCTGCTGATCCGAGCGATTAATTCTGCTCCGCTGTGATAAACGGGTCGATGGCCACCTCACCCGGGCCCCCCACCCTTTCTTTCTCTTCCTGCCGAGGTGGGAACGCTGCGGGCTGGCGGGAGCGCTTCCCAGCACCCATCCATGGCCTGCTGTGGCAGCGAGGCTCCGCAGGAATTAACCCAGCCTTGGGTACAGTGGTATTTTGGGGAGCTGGCAGAGCGCTGCACATCACCTATCTAGCGCCTGGTCCAGCCTGGCACCACAGAAAACTTCACGGCTGAGCATGCTAAGGAGGTTCCAGTTCTGCCCCAGGCAGAGAGGGAACACAGCTCATGGCCCAACTGCATTTCTTCTGAAGAAAGGCGCTGTATCTTCTATGGCGACACTGCCCAAAGAGCTCAGCCTCTCCTCTGTTGGAACGGGATGAGCTGCAGTCCCTTCCAAGCCCAATCCTAGGAGTTTATGAAGAGCTGCCCAGCCCTGCTCTGTTCCTCCTGGCTCAGCCTCAGGCCTGTGAGCCTACAGGAAAGCAGGGTCCTTTTCCCTGTGATGCACTGCCAGGGTGTGGGCATGACCCTGGCAAAGCCCCACTGACCTGCAGCCCCCAGCCCTCTCTGGGGAGGCTGGGGGCTGCTCCCCAGGCATTCGTGGGGTGAGTGGGTGCTGCCTCCAGCCGCGCGGCCGAACAGAAGCGCTGGCACGGACCAGTAATTGCAGAGCTCGTTTTCAGACAGCGCTGCAAATGTGCCTATTAACATCTGCTCCCACCTCCTCTGAGTGATTTACCTGGTTCATTTTATTCAGTGAATTAAACACAGAAATAACGGTGGTCTGCAGTGATCCCGTTATCGACCCACTGAGAATGGGCAGCATCCATCACTCCCCTGCACAGCGGAGGTGTCTGCCCTCGGAAGAACGTGGGCAGGGCAGCGGCTGCAGAGGGGCTGCTGGGCTCCATGGGCTCCCATCTGCCTCCCCAGCAGTCAGGCATCAGCCCTGAGCGATTGTTTGAAGAATGAGATGTTTTATTGTCCAATTCTTGACGTCTCTCACAGCGTGCCTGAGACATTAATGTTCGTCTAAATCATTGCTGAGTGTAATATTTTGCCACTGATACCACACATAATCTTCATGTTTGGTATTCCCCTGTTATCTTATGGCACTTTGCAGAATTACAGAAACACTAATGCTCACCATCCCTACGGAAGGGAAAAATCAAATTAAAGATGAAGTATCATTGACTTTGTTGGGGGTTCCAAGGGAGTCAATTGAGCTTTCCCAAAAAAACCAAGAAGGTAGAGGTGTTATTTTCAGGTTTTTTATCACCTTCCTCATAATTACTGTGGTTTGCTTCTGTGTGTTTTTTTATCCCTTTCTGGCTTTCCTGTGGTTGATTTGCTTCAGTAGAAGTGAAACATGAACAAAGCACCACAGCTTTTTGCAGGCAAAATAGGGGAAATTTCCCAAACAGGTGAAGACAGAGATGGCAAGGACAGTCCACCAGCGCTATCCACACAATTTAGGATGGAAAAATCCCAGCAGGCACCATGGGTCTTGTTCCAGAGACCCCAATCTCTTGCCCCATTATGTTTGCACCTGCAGTATCAAGGGCACCTCTGCACTTCATCTGTTTAAACCAAGCCCACCCATCCTGTATTTCCATAGGGGCAGGCTTTATGAAGCTGGAGACATGCTGGCATCCCTAAGCACTGCAAGTGGAAGCTGCTGCTACCATTTATAGAGCTGGGAAACCTCTCCTCCATGCATCATTACTTTGTTGAGAGCGTTCTCAAGAAACTCATAACAAAATGCAACGAGAAAGAATAACTTCATTATCTGGCTTCGCACCCCTTGACAGCCAAACTTCCCTCTTATTACAGATGGAAAACACTTTTTCCCCAGGAATGGCCTAAGTCTCTACAAATCTGATTAAACGTGGAATGACCGCTGAAGGATTCGTGCTTATTGAGAGCTGTTGCATCGTCTCGTTCAGCCAAGAGCCAGCCCCGAGCATGGGCTCCCCTGGCACTACCAGTGGGCATGGGGTGGGCACAGCCTGCAGATGAAGCCACGTGACAGTGCCCCAGCACAGCTGGAGCTCCAGTGAGGAAAAGCAGCTTCACCCTGAGCAAGCAGAGCCTGCACTCCCCACTGTAAGAGCCACACAACCTTGAAATGCCCTGCAGTCCACCTCCTCCTCCTACCTGTGCCCATCCTTCCTGGCCTCTTGACACTGCAGCCCATCTTGCTTCTCACTCAGAACATCTGGGGAGGAGGTGGAACACTTGCTGGAGCCTCCCATTATTCCTGCAGCAGAAAGGGTCACCCTGAGTCTGGTGGTGACACTGGTAACATCTCAAGTACCCAGCTTGTGGTTTCTTTCTTCCTGCTTCCCTCCCTTCCACAGCACCCACAACAAGCCTGATCCCTCATTATGGTGGAGAGCAGCTTTATTGCTGCTGATTGCATTAACCTAATAACACCTGCACAAAGCAATCACAAAAGAGACTGGAAGGTTTTGTGTTTGTTTGGATTTTTAAACAAAGACCCTGTCCATGAAGTATTGATTAAATTAAGAGGGTTAGATTAAGCAGTGATTGAATCGAGTGCCAGGGCTTGTGAGAGAGTCTATATGCAGAACATTGATGCTGAAGGCCTCGAGGGAACAGGAAGGGTTTGGGAGACCAGAGCAGATGAGAGGAGCACAGGATGCTCTTCAGAGGACAACAGGATGCTTTTCAGAGGACAACAGGACAGGCAGGAGCAGCACAGCCGAGGCAGAGGACACGTCCTTCACTCTGCTGCTGGTTTCCTCCTTATAGCCATATCCATACACAGTTAAATTACCCCACCCTTGCATTTGCAAGGTTCATCCCCCTAGGAAAAAGGAACCCTGGAGGCTTTCCTTGATTTCAGCAGCTGGCAAGGATTAGGGTTAGACACGTTTTGGCAGGGGATGCTCTCTGTGGCACCCAGTTCCCAGCTGGGCACGACTGTGACACAGGGCACCTGCAGCTTACGATCTCTGTAATTGCCACAGTGCAGGAGCTCCTGTGCACCTTCCACAAGTGCCACGGGAAGCTGTTAAAGTGCTTTGTCAGCCACGACCCTGAGAAATTGCTGCTTCTGTTTTTATCTGTCCTTGAGAAAATTCTGATCCTGCATCAGAGATGGAAATTGCATCATCTGGGTGTGCAGTGAACTGTTTGTTGTGGTTATCAGCTTCTCCTTTTCTCAGGCAGGGTCAGCCCTACTTCGATAACATTGTCACCAGAAGACAAAAAAAAAGAGCACCTTTTCAGCTGATACAAGTTGGCAGATCCCGATTGAAGTCAATGGATTGATTTTACCTTCCATTATCCAAGTACCTCACTGGAAACTGTAGCATCTAGACTAAGAAATTCTCTAAGAATTTTTCATTTCTGATAAAGCGAAAAATCAAGGAAGGTTTTGAGCTTTATGAGGAAATTACTATTGACACCTCTCTGCTTTACAGAAGGCTGCACAGGCAGCAGCACAGGTTCTCCTACACTTCCTACCTTGCCCAAGGCTCATGCACGGCCCTCCTGCGATAGTGCTCCTGGAAGGGGAGGATTTAGAAAATCCCTTGGGCTAACCAGCAACTTTGCCATTAATCCAAAGAGACCTGGGAAAACACATAATGTAACATTAGCACTTGTAATTCTGCAAAAACCAAGCCCTTACCCGACCTTGGCTGGAAGGACAGGGTAGCTCCTGCCCACGGCACTGCCCAGGAAAATGCAGCTCCAGCCCTGGCTGCCTTCTCCTCCTCCAGCCAGAGATCCTGGTGTTCCTGCCAGCCCTGCCAGGCACAATAGGCAGGCAGAGCTCCAGGCTGCCCATGGAGCTGCTGCACACCTGGGGTTACATCCCTGCATCCCCCAGGCAGATCTGCCTACCCACCCCAGGAAATCCTGGCTGGCTGATCCACTGGGCTCCCACAGCCCAGACAGGGCAGGAGGGTGGGCACACACCCACACCTGCCCAGGTCAATCAGGGCAGCTTGGCAAAGGGAGAGCCGCTTCCTAAACGAGAGGAGCAGCGAGTGAGCTCAGGGCTGGTCAAGTCTGGATGCTGCTGTTGGAGAGTAAATGTATCTGACAGGCAGCAGGCGGTGCCAGCCAAGGCTGGAGCGCCCGGGATTCCCCATCCAACAAATTAAAGTCAGCAAGAGGCCAGAGGCTGACATGGCACTGCCTGAGGCCAGCGCTGCCCCGCAGGCCCTGAGGGTGGCTGAATTCTCGCCGTGCCATGCTCCCGGTGCAGAGAGCAGCCGAGACCCACGGTGCTGCTCATCCCCACGGTCCTGCAGGTGAGCTCTGCCCAGGTGCAGCCCCTCCCCACCCCTGGCCCTGCCTGGGCACAAAGGCACAGTGCTCCAAACCCGTGTTGATCTGTGCCTTGCTCCTGCTCCCCCACGCACGGCTGGGTTTTTTCCAGAAAGACACAAGAAGTGACAGACAGGGATTCTCCAAAGCCAGATCTTCTTTGCAGCCCCTCTCCCTGGTGCTGAGGTGCAGGAGCACCTGCCAAGTGTCGGTGGCACCGTTGCTGTAGCAGCACTGAGTGAAGCATCTCACGAAGCTCCGGGGAAGACACAGAGCCCCGGTGCCACCCCCAGCCATTGAGGCCCACATCTGACACTAGGAAGCTGCTTTCCTTGCCAGAGCAGTAACTAATAAATTGCCTGGAGCAAAGAATCTGCTCCCTGTGCTGGTGAGGATGGCAGGTGAAATATTCAGAGACAAGGAGCCAAGAGCTTTCTTCAGAAATGGTCCTCTTGGGCCAGGCTGGAGACAGCTGGTGACATGGAAAAACCTGTGGTACATCCCTCTTTCTGTGGCTCGTTAAAGGGTCTCTTCCAGCCTGGCACTGACACCAGCACTGCATTCCCATTTTAACACAGATGCTGGTTTGTAATCTTGCTGCCGGGCCTGGAACCATGCTCCACTTCTCCGTGATTTGAAAGGAGAACAATGTTTTATACCAACTTACCATTTTTGTTTCAAGGGTATTAAGAAATGAAACATTAATGGAATGTAGAAAATGAGCTGAGTGTTCAGCTACTATTCACCAAATTGTTACTGTTCATCCCTGGGAAAGGAGTGAAAAATAGGAGCAGGAATAAAACTGTGCCTAGAAACATCCCATTTCTCCAATGCATGCATGGCTGACAGCCACTAAGCACAAATGAATAAATATTTTATGTGCTTTAATTTCCCCATCTATGAGCTGATGTTCTGAGCCTTTTTTTGCTTTATTTTGCTACTTCATAAATGTTAAAAACGTTGATCCTCTTATTCTTTCCAACAAAAGTAAGACTTTTTCCAGTCTCTGCTCCTGTTCCAGTTGCTTTCATCTCTTTATTAGCATAGCAAAATAGCACATCACCTGCAGATTTCTCCCTCCAGTAATTTCTCCTTTCTATTTTTTCCCACCTTCCTTCCTTCCTTTGGTCGCCTTATCATCACCTGCTCTCCCATCTCTACTATTCAGGAACCACGGTGTTTGCGTGTTTGCAGGTTTTTTTTTTTTTTTGTTTTTTTTTTTTTTTTGTTTTTTTTTTTCCCTGCTGCTCATTGAACCCTACAGTCTATTGAGATGCAGCTTAGATTCCTCTTGTGTTTATTTCATTTTCCTTTTCATTATTATTATCTCCTCTTCCTTATTCTGCCATCCAACTCCCCGTTCCCCAGTTCCCTGCGTGCCATAGCCAGGGATGCTGGGATGTTTCAAGGCTGCCATCTTCCTCCCCTTGGTATTTTCCATCTTGCATTTATCCTTCTTTCAAAAAACCCTCCGTTTCTGGAAAATTCCCACTTCCATCCTCCTGAAGAGCCCAAAGCTGCCACTCTCACCCTGTTTGGTGTGTGGACCAAATCCTGCTCTCCTGGAAGGGAGCTGCCACCTGCAGCACCCCACCCATCCTTCTGGAAAGGCTTTGAGCTGCCCCAGAAGCCTCAAAGCACTGGCAGACAGCTCTGTGATGATGCAGTGATGAAGCGAAAAAACTCCCTGCAATTAAAAGCCTAATCCCTCTGAAATGGAGCAGCCACAGGAAAAGGGGCAGGCAGGTGAGGATGGATGTCACTGTGCAGGAAAGTGATAATGGAGAACAGAAAAAGGTGAGCAAGAACAAAGATTAATCACAGGCCGAGTTCAATAGGAAGGTTTTAAGGTGAGGTAAGATAAGTGGAATTGTCTCCTGAAATGGATAGTTGTCAGGAATTTGGAGAATTACCAGTGCTGGCTGTGTGCTGGAGCGCCAGGGCTGCATTAGCCTTTCCTGGTGATTTGCTAAATTTATTCTTCTGTGATTCCTAACAAAATTCAAAGCTCATCAGCACCCGGTGGGTTATTTCCATTTATCTGCTTTGGAAGTGGTTTAAAAAAACCTCAGATACTTTTAATTAGCTTTAAATTCCTCTGTTCTTTCCCTCAACCTGTGATTACTGTTTAACCAAACTCTATCTATCGTCTTCCCACCCTCCTCAGGGCAAAGAAATTCTTCTTTCCTTCAAACCAGCCACTGCTGCTGAAAGCCCTGCATTTGGGAGTTCGGTTCTGGGAAGAGCCTTTACTTTGTCTGTCACGACCAAACCGGAACTCACGATGTGAGATACCCTCGGCTCCTCCCCAAAGCGGAGCCTCTTCCCCAGCAGCCGGGGAGGCTTTTTAGGGAGACCCTTCCCCGCTTTCCGGGTGGCTGAAGCCCCCATCAGGACGAGCAGCGGCACTTTGGCAGCACTCAGAGCTGCCTGCTGCGAGTTAATGCGATGCACTGCGACCTGCAGAGGTGTCACAGAGGCAGGACTGCTCCTGCAGCCGGAGCAGTGCCCGATGTGCCAGGCTGCTCCTGCCCACCGAGCCCCTCTGGGACCCTCAGCCCTTCCCACCGCCTCGGACTGCAGCCTGCGGCTTCACACGGATGACTCACTGGAATGAACCCACTCATTTTGACAGGATGTGGAATTTCAGGTCCCTCTGAGACCTCAACCTTAGCCCCAGCCCTAAAATGGGCAGCTTCTGGCACGCTGCAGGGGCACAGGAATTCACAGCATATATCTCTCGGGTTGTTCAGCAGCCCGGCCTGCGTGCCTGAGCTGGAAAAGTATCATGGTCTGCATGGGGTTGAGATGAAAGCTGGCCAGCGGTGCTGATTACTGTTTTTAATTCCAAGAGTGGTGTGTGCCTGTGTGCCAACCTGCGGGCGCTGTCAGTTTGCAGGGAAGTCATGTCTGATTAGTACAGAAAATATGCACGGAGGGTAACACGGTGTGAACTGACATAACACGTGTTGGGCAAGGTGCTATCCTGGACTTGTCTGCTTTCTGGATGTCATAAATCCCACGGCAGCGAAGAGAGACACACATCCGAGGGTGATTATTTGCAGTGAGCCCTTCAGCTTGAAATGCATTTTCCAGGAGAGTCCTAGATAGGAAGTTTCCCTACAAATGAATGTGCCTTTTCACAGGTGGGGTTTGCACCCTCTCCCTCTTTCGCAGGCAGTTAAAACTGTGCCAGCTCCACCGAGGATCACACGGGGAGAGCTCCTGCATTGGGATCGTGTCCCTGTGCATCCCCAGGGACCTGCGGTGACACTGGGCTGTGACACCCACGGTGCCGGTCCAGGAGCAGGGCATGGCCACACAGGCGTGGGATAGGCAGAGGTGAGGGCTAGGGGTTCACCTGGATGTTTAAAAGCCACGGAAGAGAGCCAGGGAGAAGGCACGGAGCCAGCAGCAGCTGCGAGGAGACCCGGCACGGAGCCTCAGCAGGCTGTGCAGAGATTTGCCTACCGAGGCACCTCAGAGCCCTGCGGCCCCCACTGCTCACACAGCCAGGCCAATTAATGATCCCAATCAATAATCCTGACCCAGAAATTTCAGACAGGAGCTACAATCAGAGCAAGGTCTCCCACGAGGCAGCCTTGCAGGCAGGATCTCGCAGCATGTGAGGGGCAAGACTCACTCTCAGCCAATTTTGCTGGGCCCTTCCCTTGACTGTGGGATCAGCAGTTTAAAGAGCTCTCCCAGCTCCTCTGGGGTAAGTCACATCATTGACACGTTTGGTAATCACCGGTAATTGCCCCTGCATTGCACTGGGCAGCTGGAGGTGGCACACGCAGGCTGAGCCTCCCTGAGCTGGGAAGCACAGCCCGTTCTCCGGGATACTTTTAAATACTGATGCTAACTGGAGGAGACGGGCGATGCTGTACTCAGCACGGCGGGGAGCAGCACCCTCCCCCTCCGAAGGGCCTCGGCTGGTGCTGTCAAAGCATTAGCAGGGACAGCAGCGCAATTTGCGACCCCAGAACAAATGATACCTGCTAGCGCAGAGGCATCTCACTTCCCCTCTGAGTAATTACCTTCCTGACGCCCGGAAAAGACTGCGGATGACATGTTTATCAAGGACGGCACACAGCCTAGCTCCCGGTGCGCTGACCGGGCAGGGGCACAGGCAGGCTCCCGAGCTTGCCAGAGACAGAGCCCCGCTCTCACCTGAGGGGATTTGAAGCCTGAGGGTTGATCACCAAAGTGGGAACACCTAGTCCCATCAGGTGTGTTTCACTACAGCCCCAGATGCTGATGTGAACTCAGGTGGAGATCCTGAACCTGGGACGAGCCACGTGAGGAGAACAGAGGAGACGGGAAATGGCAGATGCACTTTGTGTTGGAGGGTTTAAGGGTGAATACAATCAAATCCATCTTTCAGAGTGGAAAAATAGTGGCAAAACGTAAAAAAAAAGAGAGGTCTGTTAAAAGAAAAAGATCAGCTAAGGAAGCTGCTGCAGGGAAAGGGAAGGGGGCAGGTGACTGAGGCCAGGGTGAGGGCAGGGGATGAGCTGTGCTGTGGTTTTGAGAGACCTCCTCAGCAGCTGTGTGAGGGCGTTTCTGTCCACCGAATCTGTGCTCTGCTTTGAAAATTTGAAATCTTTTCAACATGAGAGAAGCACACCCTCCTTAGAGAAGGCTTTTATTGACCTGGCAGATCCAAAGCAGAACGCATTATAATATCAGAAGCATTTTCATCCTCACGGTCAGTCCCTCGGCAGGCAGGGGCTCTGTCCATGTCCCACACAGCTGCTCTCACTCCTGGGACCTGCTGCATCCTTGGAGATGCTCCACACCCCAGAGGTGCGGGGGACCAGGGCTGAGGGTGGGCATTCTGTGAGGAGCAGCCCCAGTTAAGTGTCGCCCTCCCCATGACCACACCTGGGAGGAATTTGTTCCTTCTGAAAGGTTGAGGACGGGGAGGTAGATCTTCAAAGTTTCTCCACAAGCCACTGAAGCTGAATTTTAATGGGGAAGAAAACAAAAAATATGGAAGTGAACAGAACAAACAAGAATAAATTATTTATAAGGATGAAAGTGAAGAAAGGGAAGTTAAGCGGAACAAAGGGAACCACACATTTCCCACAGCTGAGGTAGCATGATCAAAGCTCTCAGGAAACCAAAGCCGATCGCTTGCACCCGCCGCGGTGATAACGCTGAGGCTTTGATAGTGTGCTGTGAGCAGCACGGCACAGCCAGGCACCCAGCCTGCCACTGTGGGCACCCTTGGAGCTTGGAGTACTCCTCTGCCACCGGTACCCACCCAGGGGATGCCTGTCATCCCTGGGGAATGGACTGGAGCAGAGGGGGGGGACCTTAAAACTCGTCTTATTCCGACCCCTCGCTGTGGGCAGGGAGACCTTCCACAGGTGCAGTTCTTCCAAGCCCAGTCCAGCCTAGGGCTGGAGGGAGTTGTGCCCCCCCATCACTTCACTGCTCAAATAATCTCCTCGTTTGGGTAAATGAAAGAGAAACTATGGTGCATCCGGGCAAACATTTTCTCCTTAAATGTTTCAGAGCCATTAACCTCTCTCCACACTCATCGTCTTCTACCAGGTAATTGAAATAGCTTTGCCTAAGCAGAATTTTTCGGAGATCAATTATTTTCTTCCAGCAGAAGGGTCTGGTTTCAGGCTTGTTTACGATGCAGCTGTTGCTACCGCTGGTTCCTCAGCCTTGTTTATCCCTAAGCAGATAAAAGCTGGCTGATTGGAGATAAAGTTCTTGATTTTCCCAAAGTGCCTGATGGATCTTGTTGGCCACACTTGGAAATTGGGATGCAATGCCTTCATTAGGCTGTTGTCTTCCCTCAATTGCTGTTCTGCAAATAAGCAACAGGATGGTGGAATAAGCGAGTGGTGGAAGAGCTGGTGTGGAGACAGGAAAATCCACTTTGATGTCTCACCCCAAAGAGCAGCAGCCATGGGTGCCTGAGGCCGTGCTCCTCTTCCCTGGGGAAGCCCAGTGCCCCTGGCTGGGAATCTCCCTGCCCTAGAGTCGCCTCCACTTTTGCTGCCCCAAAGGCAAACTGGGAACATGAAGAGCCTGTCTGGGAGGGAGGGTGAAGTGTGAACAGATCTTTCACTCTTTCCATGAATAATGTAATTACCAAGCAAGGCCAGCATGGGGAGGGTGAACGTGCCTCAACACCAGGGAACAGCACTTGGTTTGAGGAGGGGGCTGGAGGCACAAGAGAGGCTGTTGCTGCGCTGCTCCTGGGCTTGCGGTGCTGCAAACAAGCCGTGTTTGACCACATAAATGGTCTTATTCAAAGTGGAGAATTAAGGTAATGACAGTTCTCCAGGAAAGAAAAGGAATTCAATTTCAAAGCCAAATTAAACAAAGCTTCCAATTAGAGCGGGTAATGTTTGCAGTGAGCTGAATGGCCTTTCTCCCAGCTCAGCCTGAGTTTAATTTTTCTAATCGGCTCTATTTTGCACCTCGGTTACTTCAAGGTGGCCAGCTTCTTAGGAGTTGGCAGATATTGACTGAGGTTGCTGGGCTCAGAATTTGGGTTTCTTTCTCCAGTGCTGAAGCCTTTGATTACTTGCACACCACTGGCACCCGTCTGGGCTTCTAACACCATCCCCCAGCTGGGAGATCCCAATGCTGGCACCCAGCTGGGCTTCCAGGACCAGTCCCTGGCTGGGATCCCAACAGCAGACCCAGCTGGGATCCCAGTGCCAGCATGGCCCCAATCCCTGTGGCACAGCCCCGGTCCCCTTGGGACACCACAGCAGCTCCTTGCCCATGGCAGTTTTAACCCATGCTGGGGGTCCCAGGGCTGCAGCAGGCAGCTGCCCACGCTCCTCCAGTCCACACGAACAAGGCCCAGATTTGTGTTACTATGAGTGACCCAAAGAGCTTACTGGGTTCATGTAGATGAAAATATTGATTTTTTGTTTTGTTGGTTTTTTTTTTTTTTTTTTTTTTTTTTTTTTTTTTTTAGAAAAAAAGAATGNTTGTTTGTTTTTTTTTTTTTTTTTGGTTTTTTGGTTGTTTTTTTTTTTTGCTTTCAGAAAAAAGCCCCATTAAGAAGATCTAATAGAAACACAACCTTTTATCCCCTCTTTGTCTTATCTACCAGGAGCCAATATTCCACTGTTTCAATGAAGGAGAAAATCTGATCATTTTTCCTCTATTTTCCTCTTACTGCTTGTGGCAAGAAAGACTTGCTGAGTGTGAAGGAATTCACCCCAAGTCAGCCTGACCTGCTGACTGCTGTGCTGGGCTCCCAGGGGAGCCACTGCCTGGGACACACAGGTGGGATGGGAAAAAGCAGCCCCATTACCACAGGGCAGCCCCAGTCACCCCACAACAGTTCCTTCCCTTTACAGAAGCCAAAGTGTAACAGGGAAGAGTCATCAGCCTCGTCTGCTGATCCGTGACTTGTTTTCTCATTGATTTCTCCCTGGACTACACGACAGAGATGCCACTTCCCAGTAAAGAAGGGCTCTCCTGAGAGCTGATCTGCACTCCTGACATGACACGAATAGAGCTTCCTGCTCTGGCCGTGCCAGGGGAAGCTGCCCCGGGAGCAGGACAGAGCAGACAACATGATTGCTTTAAATATGCATCTTTAAGCAACTCTGCTCACTGGGGAATTGTGTGGGGCTGACAGCAGAAAGGATGATCAGCTGCACTGGCTCTCCCGCTCCTGCCAGTGGCAACCTGTGGCCAGGAACCTCATCCCAAATCTGAACATCTTGTAGGGCTCCTGTTCATCAGCTTCCAAATCTCCCCAGCACTGGAGGGGCTATCCCAGACTCGCTTGGTGTGAAGCTCTGCCCACCACAGCTTTTCTGAGGAGCAGTTTGGGGGTGTTTGCCAGATCCAAGACTCTTCTCCCTGCTTCTGCTTCCTTGGGAAAGACCTGATGAAACAATGCCAAAAGGAAGGCAGGCTCCAGGGCCTCCTTCCTGCTCCTTGATTAAGAGGAAGAGGGCTCAAGACTGCAGTCCCAGCACCCATTCTCAGCCCTAGGACTACAGTGCTTAAACCTTCCAGGGCCAATCTCTTCACTGGTTAATTATGTTGGAGGATTACACTTATTAAAACTTCCCACTTTGGCAGCTCATCTGAGATGAAATCCTCTGGCTTTGCAAAAATAATTCACATTTGATCTGCTGCCTCATATTCTGAGCTCGCCTGTTAACAGCGAGCTGGGCAGGTGCCAGCAGCCGTCATCCCAGACTCTCTGGGAAACAGATGATTTCCTGAGAATAAGCTGGTTTAATTTCTCCTGAATTGCTAAAGCACACACACTCTGGGATTTTCAGGCCACCTTCAGCGGAGGCGAGGAAAGGTTTGTTTTTCAGATGGATGTGCCTCCCGTGGGAGCACTGGCAGCGGGAGCTGTGTGAGTTGGGGTCACTGTCCTGTCCTGCTGCCCACTCCAGGGGCATCTCCCCAGAGCGCCAGTCAGGGAGCGCTCCCAGCAGGGTGGCCACAGTGTGTGTGGCATTGCCCTCTCCTGGGAGGAAACAGAACTCCGTGCAGGAATTATCCACAAGTAAAAAGTGACATTCAGTACCAGGAATAGCCCAGCTCCCGGCGACGCGGGCTCCCCGTCTTTCCCCTCTTTGTCGGACGGTCGTGGCTGGCACATGGGTTGACCTCTGTCCGTGGGTTCTGCCAGCCACGGAGCAGGGATACCCTGGATCCCAACGGGAGCAGGACCTGAGCGGCCCCGGCTCCTCATGCAGCTCACAAGCCACACTCTGTGCTTGCCCACCACGTCACATTCCTGGAGGGATTTGGCTGGGATGCCAGCAGGGAGCCAGGCTCTAGGCTGCAGCTGCTGGACCACCTGCCCACCTTCCCCATCCCTGCTCTTCTTCTAATGCCAGATCTTTTGCAACTCCAGCGCTGGCACTGGTTCTTTGGAGCGCGGGTTTGTAAGGATGGAAGGGCTGAGCAGCTGCACGGCGCATCCCAGCAAAGCTCTCCCCGAGGCTTCCCAGCGGCAGAGCTCTGTGAGCCCCGTGCCAGGCATCTGGCTCCTGCACGGCAGCCGCCGCGACGGCGAGGGAGCTGTGCCGGGAGAGGCGCCGGCACCTGGAGCAGCAGCTGCCGGTGCCTCCAGACGAGGCATCCCATGGACAAGAGGATCTGCTTGGCTTCGCTTCCAGAGGATGGCACGGAGCCGGCTCCGAGCTGCCGTGCAGGAGGGAAAGCGGGGGGCGAGGAGCTTCTCCTGCTGCCCGCGGGGTGAGGGCAGACATCGAAGGCTCAGCCCCGGGTTTATGCTGAGCTCTCTCCCCCTCCCGGGTGAGTTTCCCGGCACATTCTGAGCTGCTGCCTAAACCCGCTGTTATTCCAGCGAAGCCGCCCTCGCACGGCTCCTCCGCCAGGAAAAGTGATTTGCAATTAGTTGAAACGCAGGTTTATCTCCTCCCCGCACAAAGGGGGCTCACGCAGGGCTTTGAAATAAATATTGGAGAGAATAACCAGGGGCTGATAGAATAGAGCTGTCTACTCCGTATTTTACCTCTTTCAGGACAAGAGTGTGAAATATGTTTATAGTCCCAACTCCCAGCCATCCCTAGGAGCAGCTCCGATGGGCAAATGGAGCTGATGAGCAGCGGGGATAAATCACACTTTCCCACCACACTCAATAAAGCTCCATCTCAGGCTGCTTAAAGCCTAACAGGGGATGGAGCCCGGCTTAAATCCAATCTGGATCTGGCAGCTGGGAAAGCTGAAGGGATGTGAGCTGTATTGATTCTCAGGCTTTGCACTGGAAACACTGGGAACCTCAAAAAGACAAATGTCTGTTGGGAGCAGATTTGGAAAGTGGAGGCCTGAAAACAATAAATATGCCTCATAAAAAAGGTTAAATGTGTTACTCATATCTGCGTGAGGCAAACCAGGTTAGAGCCTGCTCGGAGGGGATGGCTGGCAGAGCAGAGCAGGGCTGGAATATGGAAATTGCTGCTAAGAGATGGTGATGGATAGACCTGAAAGTGAAATGGAAGAAATTGGTGAAATATGGAGTTCCCGAAGTCCTCAGGAGCAGTTTAGCTCCCAGGTGTGAAAGTTTTGAGAATGCAGCCAGCATGGCTGGTGTTGAGGATGAGATGGGAAAAAGCAGCCCCAGTACCACAGGAGGGTGGGATGAAATTGAGATGAGATGAGATGAGATGAGATGACACAAGATGATGAGATGTGACATATGAGATGCTCCTCCTGTGCTGGAGCAGGGCAAGACCAAAAAATGGTGGCCTGGTGGCCTTGGGGTCAAGGTATGACTTGCTGTGGTAGTGCAGGCAGCATGTTCTGCCTGTCACATGTCACTGCCATGAGATGAAGCTGTCTGGATGTCCTGAGGTCTCTTCTGTGCTCCATCATCCTCTCCTCCTCTGAAATGCTAATGGCATTAACATATTTATCATTAACAAATCTTTTAAGTCCCAGAACTGGATGCTACTGCTGAGTCGTAACACCTCATTTATAATTTTTGTCCCCGAGGATGCCTTAGGATTATAAATACACTCACTGTTCCTAAAAGCATGTGGCACTTCAGGAGCCTGATCCAGGCTCTCAGGAACACAGTGATGGCTTTGGGCAGCAGGGAGAGCCTGGAGTGCCCCAGGTGAAGCAGCAAAGCCCAGTGCTGTGGTGAGATGAGGCTTCGGGCTGTGATGGATGAGTGACACATTGGGGCTGAGTTAGGAAGCAGGTACAAAGGAGAGCAGTTCAGCACAGTCACCCCTGATGTGCTGGTGGCACGAGAGGTCTGGGATTTCCCCTTGTTTGGGATTTGCAGAGCAGCAGCAGACCCCTCCCAGGGCTTGAGGGCAGTCAGGCAGCAGCAGTGATGCTCTTGGGATCACTCAGGTGACTGGTGTGGCCTCTGGTATGGGGCTGCTTCCACACCCCCCTCATGGGAGGAGGATTCCCTCCTACCAGCAGCCTGTCCCTGTGGGAATGCTGCTGGAAAGCAGCAGCAGCAGCACTGCAGCATCACCTCCTCCTTCTCCCCTCTGGATGCAGCCAGGTCACAGGGCTATGGATGGGTTACAGCTCTCAGGAAGGGTTACCAGGATGATCATCACTGCTCAGAATTATTGAGACAATGAGGAATAAACACCAGATCTATTTATAGAAATTACAGGGAAATCTCTCTTTAGCTACAAACCCCCTTAATTGCGAGTCTGCACAGATGTTTCCTTTGAATTAGAGAAGTGATTAATAAATAAATGAGAGTAATGCTTGTTTTGGCTGAAATAGAGTAATAAATAACGTCTCCAGTGTTTTGTTACCAAAACATCCCCAGCACCGGGTGAGGGATCTGACCTGGGACAAACAGGGAGAGTTGACAAGAGGGAAACAATTAACACCAGGCTCAAGCCAGGAGTAAACTCAGTGCCACAAGGGCCATTGTGGGTGTGCAGGAGTCCCTTGGGCCCCAGGGCACAGGCAGGATGTGGCACCTGGATCCTGGCACCCTATAGCTCCACTCTGCCTCTGACTTCCACACCACAGGAACCTCCCCTGCACCCCCACCCCCCCTTGATCCTCTCTCTTCAAGCCCCTGGCAAAGCCAACGTGTTTACTGTGCCACTCGTGTTGACTTTTTAAAATTCATGCATAATTCAGGCTATATCTATAATTCCTGGGTAAACACAGACATAACTTTTCTGTTGACTATTCCTTGACCCACTTACTGTACAAACATGCCTTGGAATGGAGCAGCACTGGAAAGGAGAGACCTTCAGAGGCATCAAGGGTTCCCAGAGGGCCAGAAGAGTGTGGCCAGGCAGTGCCAGTGCCGTGGCCATGCTGTGCTGCATTGGTGCCCTGAATCTGCCCACTCTGTCCCTGTCAAAGCCGAGGCATTCCCAGTGCTGAGGGAATGACCAACCAGCTTAGCAACTTGCAAAGCTGCTTGTCAAATCCCTTCAGGTTTCCCCTGAAATCGGGAGCTTTTGTATTAATTTGTATTGTGATGAAAGTGTGTATCAGCACCGTATCACAAACACAAACACAGCAATCTTATTAAAAATTTATTCTTTATCTATTTTGGGGAGAAATAGTTGTGTCTGCCTAATTGATGCATCTGTCATTCTGACATTAAATAGTGCATCCATGGCTCTTTTATTATATTTCTTTGCATTTCCCGTACACTGTTAAATTGAAATAACACCAGTGGCTCGGAGGTAAAGGGAGATAATAGGTATTTTATAATGAGCAAAGAGGAGGATTCATCTTCAGTCAAAGCGCAGAATTGCTTTAGATTCTTTGTTCTGTTGTTATTTTTGTTTGATGTTATTTTGCCACCCTAAAGGGGGGATTCTGCCACTCAGCTTTCCCAGTGCAAGGAGGAGCATTTATCCACACAGGGAGGGACACCAGTGCCCGCAGCTGCTCATCAGCATCTGAGGTGACACTGTTTCCACTGTGCCACTCCTTGTTTTGGCAAGCTGAGGTTTAAAAGAGAAATTCTGTTCACAAAATTAAGTTTAGTGAGTACCACTCCTGTCAAGGAGGAGCTGGGGCAAATCAATTCAGCCTCGGCTTTGCATGGAATGAGTAAAAGTGGATCCAAAGATCCACACACTACCTGCTCTGCTCTCTGCACCAACGTTTGTCACCTCCCTGCTGGGACAGGGCTGCCCCAAGGACAGGGACACCCGGGCCAGACCTCCCCAGATGCAGCTTCCCCCCTGATGCAAACGAGCCCAAGAAAATTGAACCATGCAATGCTTTCCCCATGTGGATTCTGTAATTAAATCCCATGCAAAATGAAGCAATTACCCAAAAAAGGCACCGTGTGAGTACAGATAATTATCAGCTTGGAGGCTCCCCAGGTAGCTGGCACAGAGGTTGTCACAGCCGCTTGCCCTGCCTGGTACCCACCCACAGGGATGCTCCTGCTGCCAGGGAGGGCTGGCCTGGCCCATCACCTCACTGGCTTTGGGGGGCCCCCACTTCCAGAGCTCCCCATGGATCCCAGTGGCTCCAGCTGGACTCATCAGTGGGCACTCCCTGGGAGGAAACGGCACCTGGGGAAGTGAAGGAATAGCCAGTGCTTGGAGTAAAAGCACAGATATCTAATTGAGATTTCTTTGAAACCCACTGGAAATAATTAAAATTGACTTCTAATACTTCACAAACTAATTAGGAGTATTGGACTGGATAACTACATTGAAGTATAAGTGGCATTTAATTGGGATAAACTGAATCATAATTGGAAATAAATGCAGCCCAAAACAATAAACAGCCTGGTAGGAGAGGTTATGAGCAGCTTGTTTCAGTGCAGGGAATGTGAAATGGCTCAGAGGCTGTCCAAAGCACTGGGACAGCTCTCTTCGAGTCACAGAATCTCCTGAGATAGAAGGGACCCACAAAGATCACCAAAGTTTAACCCCTGACCCTGCACAGACACCCCATCAATCCCACCCTGTCCCTGTGAGCAGTGTCCAAACACTCCTGGAGCTCTGGCAGCCTCAGTGCTGTGCCCTTTCCCTGGGGAGCCTGGGCAGTGCCCAGCACCCTCTGGGAGAAGAACCTTTTCCTGATACCCAACCCAAACCTCCCTGACACAGCTCCAGCTGTTCCCTGGGTCCTGTCCCTGTCACAGGGGGAAGAGGTTGGAGCTGCAGACTCTGATGAGGTCTGACCTCAGTCTCCTCCAGCTGAACACACCAGGTGCCTTCAGCTGCTCCTCGTGTGGCCCTTCCAGGCCCTTCCCCATCTTCGTAACCTCCTTGGGACATTCCTTAATGCAATCTCTGCTGGCATTTCTCCTGGCACACCTCTGCCAGCACAGGCACGTGTCTCGGGGCACATCCCTCCTGGCACCACTCTGAGCAGAACACAGAGCCAGGGACCACCATGCCAGGGCTGCCAGGGGCATCAGGACTGGGTGCAATCGGAGCCACTACAACAACCCCAGAGAGGCTGATCCCCCTCCAGAAGCCCCAAGCTCCATTTTCGGAGCCTGATGTTTGTAAGCAGCCCCCAGCCTGTGCCTGCTGGGTTATTTATCTGAGCTTTAACAACACCAGCCTTTCAGTGGTATCAAACAGCCGGCGCCGCCTCGAACTTCTCATTCTTCTCAATGAGCTGGGAACAAATGAAGTGGGTGCAGAACTGCCGGCCCTTTGTTCTCCCTCATCTGCTCCACTCATGACTTTGAGGAGCCCTATTTTCCTCTCCTTTACTGCTTTCTTCTCTCGAACAATGAATGTATTCAAGTAACTCTTTTATCATTCACTTCTGCAGAGAGATCTTTAAGTTCTCCACCTGAACAGTTGGTATTTCTATTTATGAAAACTTTCTTGCTGACTGCTGAAATTGGGATTTTACTCCTGAAAAGACTGGTTAGCTCAATTACAGCCTGTTTGGTTCCCCCCATTTAGATTTAATAGCTACAATTTATAAATGCCAGCCTTCCCTCTTGTTTCCTCATCCCCCACACACTGTCAGCAAAGCCAGGAGCCTTCTGATCTCCCTCCGATGATGATCTGAGGTGGCCAGGCCATTTTTTGTCCATTTCATTTCATTTCATTTACCCTAGTAAAAGAAAACACAAAACAAATTCAGAAAACCCTCAATGCATTCCCTCCCTTTTCATCATTTTCCCAGCAGCAGGCCTCACAAAGTGCTTTATGGGATACAGGAAAGTCCTTACCAGCCTGGGAGCCCCCGGTTCCCTGGTAATATAGAGGATGCTCCTTTTCACCTGGTTGTTTGTTCTTCCAAGCCTGGCACAAAATATTAAAAAGCTGTATGGCTTTTTCTTCTCTCATTCACTTCGATAGCTGCTCTGAAGATGGTTCTGCTTCTTGCTGGTTCCTGGAAGTTTTCCCTCACTGGTAATTGCTGTTTGCACTTGTGGCCGAACAGTGCCTGAGTACAAAACCCCCTGCCCTGCTTTTGGAATATCAGCTTTTTACAGGCTGTGCTGATGGCAGGCACTGGGTGCCCTGGGTGCCCCGGGTGGCAGTGCCAGTGGGTACTGGGTGCCCTGGGTGGGGGTGACAGGGGGTACAGGGTGTCCTACATGCCCTGACTGGCAGTGGTTGGGCACGTGGAGCCATGGCTGGAGTCCATCACAGCATTCCCCCCTCAGGGCCTTTGGAGCACTAAGAGGAGCTCCAGGGCTGCTCATACTGGCTCGTGGACCAGCCCAGCTCCTCAGCTGGAAATAATGTTCCAGTTAACTCCAGCCAATCTGTTATCCCTCTCCTTTGCTAACAGAGCCCAGGTTTATTAGTGTTTATTTAGTCTGTTTGAAACCTAAGCCTGTTGCGGGAGACTTGGGATACACCTACAAAGATTTTATCTCCCAGCTTGGGTCCTGCTGCACCATCAGAGGGCAAACACGGCGTGGCAAACGCGGTGTGGCACCCTCAGAGGTGGTGGCTGCTGCTGAAACCCAAGCCAATGGGATCTGCTCCTGCATCGAGGTCACACACCCCACCTGTCCTCAGCACCTTCTCAGTGCATGTCTGCTTCCCACCATTCCATTTTTTAGGCACCTATTCTGGATGAAACCACAAGGGCAGCAAGGGGCTTGTGGCAGGACACAGAGGGAGCAGCATGTGGCAGGGTGATGAGACCCTGACCCAGAGCAGAGTGAGCCCTGACCACCCAGCACAGCATCAGGCTCCTTTAGAAAGAGCCTGTCAGTGCCCTGGAAGAGTCAGGGATGGGAAAGGAGATTAATAAAGGAGATTTTCCCTGAGTTTGATAAGCACTAACACGCTGCAGGCTTGAGGTGAGCGGTGTAGACGTCAGCTATAATGAGCGGAACAGCCTCTCAGGAGGCTACAGGAAATCAAGTTTAACATCAATTTTTAACTCTTGCTCTGCATTATTTAATAAGTGGTTTGAAACCTGCCTGGCATCACGAGAGGATGGAACTCATTCCTGCACTGGAAGAAGAAGAAAAAAAATATTTTGTTTTGCAATTAGAGGAGCGTCCCCTCAGCCGCAGAGGCAGCATCGATTGGCTCAGCGGCCCAGGGTTTATAAAGAGCCCCAGGCAAAGCTTTTCTGCTCCTTTAATGAGATTGAGCAAAGATGCAGGAACTAATCTGGACCAGGGCACCTTGTGCACCTTGTGCCCTTGGCCGGTGCACACACCTGGAGAGGTTTGGAGCAGCCAAAAGATAAGTGTCCTGCCCTGTCTGGTGACCAGCAAACAGGAGCAGCCCTTCCTCTGTGCCTCCCCTTCCCATGCACTGGGACTAATCACACATCCTCCTTCATATTCGTTTGCAAAGTTGTTACAACATCACCCAAAAATGCACTCTGAGCCCTCACGCTGGGGAGTTGGATCTGTATTTTCCCTGGCTGATGGCTCTTCCCAGAATGGAATGCCCAACTTTCTACTGGCTGCAGCTCATCATTGCCAAAACCCTACATGGAGAGTGCAGCAGTTCACAAAGCTGCCGAGTTGACCCCAAAACAGGGTGTTTTTGGCAAAGTGCCAGCTTCCTGCTGGATCAGACCAGAGATGGTGAGAGGAATCACCTGGAGCATCACAGCTGTCCCCAGAAAGGTGGGGTGTCTGTGCCTCCCTGTCACCAGGCAGGACACAGGCTCCTCTCCAGCTCCTGAACATGAAGGGTTTGACTTTTCAAAGATTTCCAAGTATTTCCCAGCTGGAATAAAACTCACCTTTAACATTTTATGGAGGCATCAAGCCGTTCATGCTTCCCTATCCCTGTTTTAAGGGAAGCTTTATTAGGTTGGTCCATGGATTTTTCAGTTAAAATAATTGGTGTTTTACACCATGGGCATCAATACAAATGTAAACACAAGCCAGAACAGCAGCAGCAGTGATGCATGTCCTGGGTTTGGCTCCCTGGGCTGAGGTCTCGGGTCCTCTAAGGAGTGATAGAGGAGTGTCAGATGGGATTGAGCAGCTCTCCATGGACCCTCACCACCAAAGCCCACCCTGTGCTGATCCTGGAGTTCCCCTGTCCCTGCAGGGACCTGCGAGGTGTGACAGGACCCATCCTGGTGGCAGGAGATGCTCTGAACTGAGGGGACAGGGATTGGTACAGCAACTGCTTGCAGGTTCGGAGAGCTGAGTTGCAGTTCCATCCTCAGGAAGGATAGCTTCCAGCAGCTTCTGGAAGCACAATTCCAGTTGGAATGTCACATCAGGACATGGCATTCACATGTACCAGTGAATCCCTCCCTACCTGGGCAAGTGAACTCACACAGGGCTCTCTGGCAGAGGGGGAGGGAGGCTCTATATGCTATTCCATACTTCCTCCTCCATTTAGATGGATTAATTGACCTTTAAAAATGTGCCCAGAAAATAAATGACCTAATAAAATGAATTATCCTCTTCCACAGTGCTTGAAATCCACTGTAACTTGAGAGGAGACTAATGAAACATTGAAAGCATTGAAGAAATGACTAATGAAAGAAATAACCCTAATAAAGAATAATTGATTAGTCATTTGAAAGCACTGCAAAGCATGGGGTGAAGGCTCAGCTGGGCCACAGGCCCAGGGCTGTGTGGGCTGGCTGGGAGACCCATTTTTCCCCCATTTCTGGTCCTCTGGTGGCAGGCTGGAAGGTGGGAACTGCTGCTGAGGCCCATGTGGGCCCTGAGTGCCACCAGTGTGTGCTCATCTCAAATTATCCTTCCTTGCAAAAAATTAAGGGTTCAAGAAAAGCTGGATGAGACTTCTTGAACTGCAGCCACTTCTTTAATCGTAGTTTCCAAGAATTTAGCAAATTGAACATGGAAGAGGGAAGCTGGCTCTATTGCCATAACCTCCTCGGGCCGGAGTGACTTTGTGCTTGGTTTTTGGCACCACAGAGCCCTTATCACACTGAGCTAAACCCGTGCCTTAATTTTTACGAGCTCCTTGGCGAGGCTGGTGGAGCAGAACGACAGCAGTATATCCCGGTTCAGTGAGGGGATAGTGTTCCCTAGGTGGGAAATGAAGGTGGAAGCGAATTTACAGCTGGCAATAAGCAGGGTTTCACCAACAGTCCCCCTGCAAATTCTGTTTATTGTCAGCCTCTCACTGCCCCGAGCTGAGTCCAGGACAGAACAATTCAGTGACACCACAATTGTCTCCCATCGACCCTCCCGGTGCTGCCTGGGAATGCTCCTGCTGCTCCCTCCAGCCCCCCCCCGGCAAAAGATACTCACCCTAATGATTGTCCCTCTGGAACAGTGACAGGACCAGGAGCTTCTCCCTTAACGCCATCTCTCGTTCTTGATAACCCAGCTGAGACAGGAGATGAGGAGCATCTCTGCTGCCCCGCCTCGGAGTGACACCTGACACTGCATTCTCCTTGCACAGAATATTCCAGAACTGTGGGAGGGGGCTGCAGACTCTGGCTTGGAGTTCAGCAACCCTATTCATCCTGGCAGCACCCCCCCTGCAGCGCTCCCATGGGCAGAGCACTCGGTGTTACCCACACAGGCTGCCAAAGCACGGATGCATATTTACATATTTTGTTAAGGAGTCATTAGAAATTCTGCAAAAGAAGGTCCTGATGAAGGTCCTCATTAATAATCCCCCGGCCCACAGGTTGCTGATGCACTTGTTTGCACAAGCAGCCACGTTCCACGATCCCAATAGGATGTTCTCCCGCGATGGTGCCATCCATAACTCTGTATTAAAAGTGTCACACGCAGGGTGCTCTCGTTCCTCAAACCTGAGCCTTCTGTTTGTTTATTTGTTCTTCCAGCACAAAACAATTCAACCTCCACAGTTATTTTAAGCAAATCAGGTTTCACTCAGCGTTTCATTTCCATTTTAAAATATGTCCTTGCAGGAGCTGCGGGAGGTGCAGGTGTTTCCAGCAAATCCATCCATCCTGCTTGAACCGTTTTTGTAAGGTGTTATTAACACTGGCAGCCAGAGATGGGCTCGACAGGATGCCAGCCCGCTCTCCCACAAGATGCCAAATGTGGCAGAAAGTGGGGGCACAGGAGCAGCCAAGCCAGGGAGCGGAGCCTTCACTGGAAAACAGCTCTAGGCACAGCACTGATAATTTCCTCAGCCTGATTTCCTCCTTGTCCCAATCACGACGGCCAGATTAGCTGGAGGTGAAAGGAATATTAAAACTTCAATAAAGTCATTAAGACTGAGCTACGTCTGGGCTCTGTCCTTGTCTGTGTGTTACCTTTGGTTGGGATTTAAATTTTTATAAAATATGTCAGATCTGGACTGAGATGGCAGGAAGAAATCAGGCTATCATGTAGTTACTGGTATCCCAAAAGGAAGGTGCAACAACACGAGTGAACTCCCTACTGGGGATGGGAATGCAGCTGGGTCCATCCAGCGATGCTTCTCTGTGAGCAAAGGTTTTGCCCTCTGCCCTAGAGAGTCCACAAACCCCTGTAAGTCTATACTTCTCATCAGTCAGGGCTTCTGCTGGGAAGATTCATGGCCTGTCTGCACAAGGCCCCTGACATTTGGCTACAGAAGGCAGTTGGGAAGCAGCTCCAGCTGCTGGATCACTGTCCATAACTTCAGTCCTTGCCATTGATTTTCTTCCTGCCTGCTTGGCACATGATGTATCTGGCTAATAAAAGCTAAGTGGGAGCTCCTGCTCATTCCACAAAGCCCCCAGTGCTGGTATCCCTCGACATCCTTGCCCCCAGCTCCTGATGTCTCCGAAGTGACTCCCCAGGTATCTCCTGCACCTCTCCCCAGGGCTGGTGAGAGGCATCACAGCACCAGTGATGGTGACCCATGTAACAGCACAGCTCGGGTGCTGCCTTCCCAGAACTGTCTCCACGAGTGAGGAAGCTCCAGTCAGGCAGGGGGGTGCCTGCTCTAGGTTCTCTGGAAGTGGGAGAATTCCCTGTCCCTTCAGAGTGAGCACCAAGCCCTCTCCACATGGCCTCAGATGGAGACTCCTCATATTTCACACAGAAACATCTTAAAATCTCAGCATGATGAGGGCACTTGGCACTAATGGAATGCAAAATGTTTCTGTTAGGCAGAGAAACTGTTAGGATAGCTTGAAGTATTGTGCTCCTCTGTCAACTCTGAAGTGGACCAATTTTCCACGAGGTTCTTGTATGTATTTGTTCTTAACCTTAAGAATATGATTGCAGGGATAATAACTCAATCCTGCGAGCAGGAGGGAGAGCAGAGAGCTGCCCTGCTGTTTGCCTTGGGAAGGAAGAGCCCAGAGCTGCAGCTGCCTTTGCCCTGGGCATCTCCTGAATGCAGAACTGGAGACCTGAAACGACCTCCTTGGGGGTCCCTGGCTGCAGCCCCCCTTGGCTGATTCTCTGGGAAGAAATGAGTGTGCTCTCTGCTGTGGAGTGAGTGATGCCATGAGTGTAGGCACAGTGACAGAGCCTCACTAGAAATGAAACGAGATTATCCACCAGGTAGAGCGTAGGTAGGGAGCTCCTATTCATCATGAGGGAAATGACATTCCAATGCAAATTTCCCAGCTCTGTTGGCAATTCTTAATTGGCCAGTCTATCAAAGCAGGTATCAGTGCTCTTCCATCCCAGGGATATGATACTTCCCTCCAGCTCTAAGAAGCGGCTTTATGTGTTTTCCAAATCGTTCTTCAGCTTTGAAAAACCTAATGTAGCCTGAACAGCTGAAATGAAGGGCTGCAAAGAGAGTACTGGCTCCATGCAGGATCCAAATCCCCGAGCAGCAGCATCCTGGTGACTGGGGAGCGATAGCACAGAGCAAGGGCTATAAATTACCCAGGATCTCCTGCTTCTACTTTTCCCCCCCTTTTTAGCAAAATGTGAATTTATGAACACGGACTTTGAATTATTACCCCAAAAAGGCACATTAGGTATTTTACAGCATATTTCATGTAGTTTCTCATCTAAAAAAGGCAGACAAGCAGAGGAGTGTAAGAACAAACTGTTCTTCACTAATAAAGTGTCGCCAAAGATAATCAGCAATTTCCTTTCACTGTAGAGCCTGTACATGGGCTGGATATTTATAGTTCCTTGTCCCAAGTTGGGGCCCTCTGTGCTCCCCCAGGTGAAACCACCAACAGCCCCCCAACCCCACTGGCTGCACTTGTGGGGGGAAATTTTCTTTTCTCCCAAGCTTCTCCAAGGTGACAAAAATCTCTATTAAGCCCTTCAGCAGAGCCTAAAGCCTGTGGATCTGCCTGACATTATGATATGGCTCGGAACAGCTCAAAATCCACCCTCGCAAAGTCCACGGGAGTAAGAGGATTAGGAGTGATGGGAAATTAAATGCCAGTTTCTCCAGAAGATGAGCAGAGGAGGCTCTGCTGGTGCCCTCCTGGCTGGGGGCTCGGCGCTGAGAGATGCTGGTTAGCAAAATTGTCCTGGGAGAAGCAGCCAGCGCTGATTCCCTGAACTGTCCCCTCCCTCTTGCCCTTGGGTCTGTCCTAGATGAGCCTGGCTGGATTTTGCTTCTCCCAGAGACACGGCCCTGGCACTTGGCTTTGCCTGCCTGGACCAAGCAGCTCCTCCATGATGAAAGGGCAAGGTTTGCCTAAAAACATGAGGCTGAGGCAGAAAATGCAAATTGGATGTATCCATCTGCCATGAACTGCTTGACCTGGAGAAGAGTTATGGTGGCTTTGGAAACTCTCGGGGAGAGGAGGAACATTGGGCAGATAGGTTGGAGCAAATGGTAACGAGGATTTATGGGGTCTGCGGGTGGCAAACGTTTATCTGGGCTCCTACAAAGTACTCCTGAGAGAGGAGTATGGATGTGTAACTCAACAGGATGGCAGAGGCCACCAGCAGTGCTCCTCAGCCCAGCCTGGACACGAGCGCTAAACTGGCCACAACAATATATTAATGAAGGTACAAGACTCCATGGTGGCTTCTCCACTGGAAAGCTGCTAATTTTGGGGTTCTTTGGAGCACACACAGCAAGCAGGCACCAACTGGGCTGCCTGCAGCTGCCAGCACTGGCGTTTCCTTCTGCTCCTCTGAATCACGGCCGCTGGAATCCGCCTCCCCGTATGTGGCAGCTTCCCAAAACTGTGCAATTAAACAAGTGGCTTGAAATGAAGCAGGAGAAGGGGCAGCTCTGCTGTGGATGTGGGAAAGGAAACAAATGTTTTCACATAAAGGGAGTTTACACTGCAAATAAATCTGAATGCCAGAAGCTTAATACATTGTGGACAGAGGCTGTTCCATCATTCCAGGGCTATTAAATTTTTTAATCAAACGCTTTAGCTATTAAACTGCTGGGGGTTGGCAAGGGCTGGCTCTTCCTGTAGGTTAAACCCACCATGGTCCAAACAAATACAAAATTAATTCCAGGTGCCGAAGGAATGGAGAAGTCAGTATAAGAGTAATATTTCCTGGTGCCTGGATGGTGCCATCCCACCTGCTGGGAGGTGACCTGAGGTTTGGGGGATTCTGGGATTTCTGTCCAAAGCCACCCAGGGAGCACGTGACAGACCTTTGCAAGGACTGGGACTCTCCCGTCCTGCCCTGCCCTGCTTCCTCCCAGCATCCCAGACCCCAACTGGGCCCTCTGGAGGGGGATGCTGACCACAGAGGCTGTGGCTGCCTCTGTGCTGTGGCCCAAGTGTCACATCTGGGAGGTCTCACACCAGGAGGGCAAGAGCTTCTCCTGGACTGTCACAGCCCAGGGGAGGAGCTGCTGCTGCTGGTGGCTGCTCTCATCTGCAGCCTTGTCAGCTGTGCTGCACAGCTGGATGCCCTGCTAGCCCTAACCAAAATATGCCTGTGGAAGTCCAGCTCCTGTGTCCAGCAGAGCTCCAGCCAGGCCGGTGCCACCGGGAGCCTGTGCTGAGCCCGTTTGTCTCAGGAGCTCTGCTGGCAGCCAGAGGCTCGCTCGTCCATCACTGCTGAGGAGCTGCGAGCAGGGGCACTGACAGGCTGTCGTGGAAAGAACCAACACAGAGGAAGCAGTGGGAGGAAAATATCTGCAGCCCGGTGGTTAAAGCTGGTTTTAAGGATACAGAGAAAATTCATGCTGGGTGAGAAATGTAAAAGTTCACCTTGATTAAGTCACCTGAAGCGCTCCTGCTCTTGCAGCCAGACTGGTCATGCCACTGCCCACGTCTCCTGAGCTGAAAAGATGCTGGGAACAGCTCTCCCACCCTGAGATCTGCCTGCCTGGCCTCTCTGCTGCGTGGCCGAGGCAGGAGTGTGCCCGTTATCTCCGTGTCTTCTCTCCCAAAATAACCCGTAACTGATGGTGCAGCAAAGTTTCAGGGAAGGAAGCAGCAGGTAATTATGAATTCCTGCCTGGACCTCGGCTTCTTCCCTCACATACTGATACCCTTGCAGGCTTTCCCTCAGGCAGACCTGTAGCTGTGGATTTGCTCTTTATCCCTCTAAATGCATAATCCACCCCAAACCCCGCTGGTCCCTTGCAGCTCATCCCGACAAGGCAGCGCTGCATGTGCTTAATAACCCATTCTTTTAAAAAACATTTGATTTTATCCCTTCTAATTGTTTTTTTTCCTGCAATCTTGAGGGGAAAAATACCCATGTAAAGCTGCCAGCTTTCAAGGTGCAGAAGCTGGATCTTTGAGCTCCCTGAGTTCAGGGTGGGAGGTTCTGCAGGTGTTGGATGGACAGATGGATGGACATGCACAAAGCTGAGCTGCGAGGCACGCTGGCCTTGCCCCGTCTCCTGATGTTTCCATGGGCTCCAAGCCTGGCTGGGTGCCCCAGCAGCCCCAGCACTGCTGGTGAGGTGCAGCAAAGACACATCTGGGAGGTCACTGGTGATGGCCAAAGCCACTTGCTCACGGCAGCTGCAGGTAAAGCAGGAGACTGGGGCTGGCATTCACCCACCAGAGCCAGCTGCACACCACTCCCATCAGATTCCCCCACTGTTTTTTTCCTTGCTGACCCCAAAATACATGTCACTCTGTGTCTCTTCACACACACACACAAACCCCAGAACTTTTTGTCCTGGTTTTCCAGGTACGGAAATAAGCCTGGAAAAGATTAAACCCCATTTCAAGATCTCCTGGGTGGAGGAGTTGCTTTCTCTGCCCTGAACCTTTCTGCAGGTGCTCAGCAGTTTTAAGTTGTGGTCCTGTGAGCCCAATGCTTCCCTTGGCCATGCTGAAGAGCCCTGCAGGTGCCGTCACAACCTGATGGTGCCACATGGCACCTTCCTATCCAAATCCCAACCTTCATCCCTGCCCCTTTGGCACTGATGCGTTCATCACTTTCATTATATCCTGTACAATTAAGCTTAAAACATATAGATTGTTATCAAATTAGAATAACAGCCAAGAAAAGATGGAGGCACTTAGCTGGGAAATGGAAGCATGAGCGTTACTGCGACGTGGAGCACAGACAGGCCCTGCAAGAAATTGAGCTGAGTTTGAATCACTGTAATGGCACCTTGTCCAGCCACGCAGGGAGAGCAGGAGCTGGAGAGTGAAGCAGCCAGCAAATGGAGACCAGCTCTGAAAAATGGCCCTTGGTTATGGGCAGGAGGAGGGATTTCCTGGGGAATGTGGACAAGGCAGTTGAGGATCTTGGACTGCGAGCAGCTTTCCTTGTCCTTCCTCCGGCATGCACAGACCTCGCCAGTGCTCAACACCCTTCAAAAGAAAGGTCGCTCAAGCATCAATGTTCTACCATTCATGGAGCAGCCTGATGAGCATGGACCCCCTCCAGAGCAAGGCAAATTCCTGCAAGATGTGTCTCAGGAGCCCTGAGGTGGGTGGGAACAGAGATGGTGGCTGCATGCTCATCCCTGAAGTGAGAACATCCAGCGGGCTTTGGGACCATGCAGCTCTTGGGTCTGAGCTACTGCAGCAGCAGAAGGGCTGAGAGCCCGAGCTCTGGGGCTTCAGTGGGGAAGGTTCAGAACACCCTCAGCTGGTGTCACCATTGCACAGGTGACACTGGCTGCTGTGTATGGCTCAAGAAAACAGGGCACTGTGTTGCTAGTGTGTACAAGGAGGGAGATCTCTGGGTGGGAGCTGAGGTGATGCACGTGGCTTTAGGGACAGGCTAGAATTTTTCTTTTAAATAACAGCACCTACATGTTTAATTTAGGTACCACAATAACCATAAACCATGGAAAGCAATTCTTCATTTTAATAATTCATCTCCTCAAGTTTTACTGTGATTGATCAAAGATATTACATTTAATAAGAGAATTTATCAAGGTTATCTGATGTCAAAATAAAAGAGCACCAGGGCTGTGATCCCTGGCCAGTGGATGCTGTGTGTTTGTGCTTGTCCATATTTTATACCCAAGCATCACATGGGGGAGAGGGAAAACTGAGGTCATGCTGCTGCAGCTTCTTGGGAGAATCATTCAGGAATGAGCTCTGGCTTCACCTTCTCACCCAGTTCCCAGTGGAGGGGCTGAACCATGTCCCCTCTGGCTGCAGGCTCCAGTCCTGGTGTTATTTTTGCAGCAAGGTTGGACCCCTGCATGGTGCCATGGACCTGCCAGTGTGGAAGGTGCCTGCAGAGCCAGCAAGGAAAGGAATATCTCAGGAAAGGACAGGGAGAAAGGGCTGGCAATGCTGGGGATGCTCGCAGGGACAAGGGCAGCAAGGAGCAAGCAGGAGCTCACCAAGGGCAGAGTCAGAACCTGAGCTCTCCCCTGGTACTCAGAACTGGATGGGGAGGAGGGCTGGAGCAGAAATCAGGATCCCTAATTAATGTCCCCAAGCACTGGCATTGACACCAGGAGTTTGCATCCATCACCCAGCGCTGGTGGTGATTAACATGATTTTGCCTTCAGTGCTGTAGGTGTGACTCGATTACGGAAGGGAAACCCCACTACTTTAATGCAGTTATCAATCTGAATTACATCGGGCATTTTTAATCATGCAGCTCATTCCAGGAGCCTTTCCATGCTGGCTTTGGCGTCATCCTCCTTCCTGTACTTCTAAAAACAACCCAAAGGAAGAAACGAGCAGAGCCTGTGTTCATCTGCACACAGCTCTGCTCCTACCACCCACCCAAGGCAGGAGGGGCCAGGTTGGGTGACACCGGTGATGTCCCCATGCTGGGCAGAGCAGGTCCCTGCCGTGCTCCTGCCTGCACACTCAGCAGTCCTGACCAGGAGTTATTCTGGTCCTGAAGTGGCCAAATTACATTTTATATTTCTTGTTAATGCTTCATCATCTCCTCGAGCTGAAGGATAAGCTCCCTTTATGAATGAGGTTCAAGACCCATCAAGAATTGTTCAGACAGTTCAAGTGGGAACTGATGTGTTCAAATAATGACTGTAAAAAATGTCCGTTATCTCTAAATTAAAGCCAGGATGGCCACCACTCCTCTCACCCCTCTGCTCAGGAGCAATTCTGTTTTGGAAAGTCACATCTTCCAGCCTAGGAGTGAAAAAAAAAAACCCCTTAATTCACCTTGCTACAATATTGAATTACCATTACACCGCTGAATAAATAAAGAATGTAGTTTCTGGAAATTCCCATAGATCACCATAAAATGCCTCATTATTGTTGATGTGGCTTATGACAAGGGGCTATTAACAGGGAATGGAATCAATAATGAGAGGGAGCGCAGGGAACAGGCTGTGATGGGAACCCCAGGGAGAAAGACGGGTTTTAGGGGCAGGCAGGGGTGGGCGGGTGGATGGGTGGGTGCCTGGGGGCTTTCCTGCTTTGCCACCCTCCGGTCCCTAAAACCCCACGGACAGCACCATCCTCTGCTGCCAAGTGTGAGGTGACAGCAGGCTCCAGGCAAAGCTGCTTTTTTCAGTGCAAATTGTGCAGGGGAAATTGAGGGGAGCCCCTGGGCACCTTTGCCAGCTCACCCAGACAAAGCCAGAACATGGCCCAAGGCTTTCCAGATGCAGGATGTTTTCCAAGGAAATAGCCGCTGGCCAGAGAGGTGGAATCATTCATTTCAAAGACTAAAGTACATTCTACTAATCAGGATTACAAAGAGTAGGGAAAAAGAAGCCAGCAACAACTCTGTCCTCTAAGTGCTGAATTTGCCCTTGGACACAAAGAACAAATTGATAATTATTGTTCTAATTCTTTTCCCTGTAGGCCTGGCTAGAGAATTAAAGCCTTGAGCTTTCTAGACACTGAATACCCCAGTTTATAACTTGCTGCTTCCCAAAGCACGTTGTCCTGTGGCTTCCTGCTTGCTCCAACCTCGGCTCCATCAGTTACTGCCACCCTCACTCCTGTTAAAGGGTCACAGGGAGCCCCTTCTAATTTTTTCTACGTCATAATGAGTAAATAAACTCAGCTGGTGATTCAGAGTGTGTGGAGATGAGGGGTGAGCACAAAGCCCCGCTGCAGCATCAGAAGAGGAGCTGGGATGGGCACTGCATGGGCAGGACGCTGGTGACACCACAGCAGGGCTGACCTCAGCCTGTCACCAGCAGACAACATTCCTGTTCCATTGCTTAAAAATGTCACTCTGAGAGTCATTCCCAGACACACCACTCTTGCAGAGGGGGGAACCAGGTGTATAAAGCCCACCCAAATCAGAGGGGCTAGACATTTCCTAGGTGCTAACAGCACCTCAGGATGCTTGGGCATGGCGTGGTACTCAGCTCCATTCCCCTGCCCAGGACACTTCTTACACCAGCCAAGGGAAGTGCTGCTGAAATGTGTTTGCTTTTCATGTTAAAGAAGAAGCTCCAAAGTGTGAATTAAGACTGGTTTAAAACCCCAGAAACACAAACACTGAAGTGGCAAAGCACCCACGGCTGAGCGACAGTGAGGACAGCCCCATCCATCTCCAGGCTCAGCCCCTAAAATCCAATTGGGGGTGTTAAAAGACAGTAGATTTGAATGATATGCAGAGTCCAATATTATTTAAAGCCCCATAAGTCAGTAATAACACTTTAAAATCCTTCCTAAATCTTGCCGGGAGCCGGGGCAGGTTTGTTTGAGGCTGGGAGAGGATGAGCTGAGTTTGTTGTGCTGTGAACAGGGATGGAAGGGAGCAGAGAGCGTGGTCAGTGACTGGTAGCACCGGGGTGTCACCCTGTTTTTGAAAGCCTTCTGAAAAGTTTAGATTCTCCAGTCAGATTTTCTCAGGCGTTGTACTAAAAACACCAGCTTTGTTTACATTCCTTCTTGGAGAAGGGAATCTGACGGACTGGTCACTTCGCCAGTCTGGTTGAGAGGTGGGATTTCATCTTCCAATCCTCTCTCCCTTTGCAAACCCTATAAATTGTGTATCCACATTAAACGGGCTCTCTTTTTGGGGGCCTCTGCTGTTCTCTCGATTGTGGTGAAACCGTGTCCTTCTTTTTGTGTCCTGTTGCTACATGGGGGTGAGGAAGAGAGATAAATCTGAGATGCTGTGGAGAGCTCCTGGTCTGTGCGGGACAGGCTGTGCTGGCGCTGGCAGCAGATGCCCATGTGCGGTGGTGATGTGTCCCAAGCTCCTCAGCACCCTCTGGCAGAAGCCTGTCCAGCTCGGTGCTCCCCCCTGCTGTGGCTGTGCCCTTGTGCTGAGCCACGGACTCACGGGGACAAACTCATTTTCCTCTGGGCTGCAGAGCGCTGCCGCTGCCGGGCCCATCACCGCGGTGCCGCGCGGTGACCCGGCTATTTATAGACTGCAAAGGATGTCAAGCGCCTTGGAGACGAGGGACAACGTCTGGGGATGGAAACAATATGAGTGCATTATGTGGCCTCCCTGGCAGACAAAGCTGTCTCTCCTCGGGGGGACTGAGGGCAGCAGCTCCTCGCGCTGTGCCCGCGGGCGCTGTGGTGCCAGCGAAGGGCTGGGACACGCGGCGCGGGACGCGGCACGGAGCCAGGCGGCTGTCAGGATCCTCGCTGCCATGGCTCACTTGTCACAACGTGGGCTGGAGATGGGAGATCTGTTTTTCCTGGTTAATAAGGTTTATTTTTGTTCTGAATGAATAATACATGATTAGTGTCAAAATAAATTACAGTCCTTCCATTATAAACCACTTTGCTGTTCTGTATCTTCTCCTCTCCCTGTCTTTCTGTTCCTTTCAACTATCTTTCTTTCTCTTTGGCTTCTTCTCTCTCTTTAAAGCTCCCTCTTCCTCTTGTCACCGTCACACCATTCATTTCACAGCAGCAGAACAGAATATAAATGCTCTGCCTTAGGGCTCGTCGGAGTTAAGCGCATGTTGCATGAGGAAGCTCTGATTGGCTTAAATTATGTAAGAGCAACCCGAAGTGGCTGGGAATTCACTCCTTTGAAAGAAACAATAACAATTTCAAGATTTAAATGCCTGCACTTTCCAGCTGCACTGGGGTCCCAGGCTGAGGGAGTGAGCAGGGCTGGGTGCTCTCTCCCACATGGAGCCCGCCCAAGGGCTGGGTCCCCTGGGGTTGGGAGTTCAAGTGCACCTGTGGCTCTGATGGCATCCTAGAAACATCCCTGGATCTGCCCTTTGATAGAATAATGGAATCACAGAATGATTTGGGTTGGAGTGGACCTTAAAGATCATCCATCCCCCTGACAGGGGCAGGAACACCTTCCACTGTCCCAGGTTGCTCCAAGCCCTGTGCAACCTGGCCTTGGGCACTTCTCTGGGCACCCTGTGCCAGGGCCTCACCACCCTCACAGGGAAGAATTTCATCCATTTCTTCCCCTCCTTCAGTGTGAAGCCATTCCCCCGTGTTCTGTGACTCCAGGCTCCTGTGTCTCTCCATCTTTCCTGTAGGCTCCCATTAGGGACTGGAGGCATCACTGCCACTTGCATCCCCACAGCCCTTCACACCATCTGGGGTACAGAAAGTCAGTCTGGAGCTGAAGGGGCACACCTTCCCTCCCTGGAGCACACCATCATCCACCAGCAAGGAAGTCCCAATGCTGCTTTGGCCACTTTTGCTAAGGCCATCACCTGCCCGTGCACTGGGACCACTGAGGCAGGAGGGAGCTGCTGCCTCTCCCCTGGCAGAGCCAGGGCATCACAGGCTTCAACCAGAGTCTGATCACTTGGGTAGCTTCGGGATGTATAATTTAGCAGAGGATATTCCATTGCAGACTCCTTGCTAAGATGCCTGGAGCAGGTGACTCAGGTACTGCAAGCTCTGAGGAGGGATTGCTGCCTTTCTGGCCTGTCACTGAAGAGCCAAGTGGCCGTATTTTTCTTTATTCCATCATTACAAAAAGAAGCAGCTTCATAAAATATTTATATTTCTAAAAATAATTGATTTTCTTTTAAGATCCTTGAAGTGAAACCTTAGGGTGGTATAAGAGCTGTCCAGGTCACATTCCAGAGAGAACAAACCATAATGAAACTGCTGGCACAGCCACTTCAGAGGGAGGACCGACGGCTTTATTTAATTACTTTATACAATCCAGGCTCTACTTCTCAGCATCAAACAATGAGAAGTGATCAGAATCTCTGCAAGGACCCACAGCTCAAGGCTGCTGTAGTTCCTGATTGAGCTGCTGAGGCACATGGGGTTTCAACAGCTTGGGGAGGGTGGGAGAAGGGGAAAGGCAGCTTGAGAATTTGGGAGTCTGAGGGGACCTGGGAACCTCAGCCTGGACAGGGGGTGCAATGAGGTGGTAACACCCACATGTTAACTTTCCTCAGAGAAAAAAAAAAAAAAAAAAAAAGATTATTGCCTTTGGGTGCTCTGAAGTTTCTTTGAGTTTTCTCAGTTTTCTCACCTTTGAGTGCTGACTGGCACATGGCTGGGCAGCAGGTGCTGATTGCAGCTTCTGTGAGAGCAGCACAACACACAAACACTGCATTACAGAGATTTTCTCTGCAAAGTGTGAGCTTGCATGGGTTGGCCTCACCTCGATTTGCCCACAGCAACCTGCCCAGAGCAACCTTGCCCCGGTGAGGGCAATCCATTCCCGCTGTATGTGGGAAACCATGTGATTCATAAGTCTGCCAAGGTAAAATGGGATGGGAGCGGGCTCACTGTGAGGCTGAGAGGCCCAGCCTCCCTCTCCATCATTTCACCATGAACTTCCCTTCACCCAAAGGTTTTCCAAACAAACACTCTGTTGCACCTCAGGGCAGCCGCCCTTGGTCTTTTGTTCTCCATAAAATGAGGCACTCTGTGACCTTTCCCAAAGGGAAAAGACAATCTCAGTTTGATAAATTCCTGGGAACAATGCACATCTCATTCCGGTTTATTACCCTTGTCAGAAGGTTACAGAAACGTTCGCTCAGATTATGGTGCTTAACACACTGCCAGCCCCAGCCATAAATCCCAGCTGCTCCCTGTGCCAGTACCAAGGGCAGGGTTTGGGCATCAGATGGATCTTTGGAGTATTGGGAAACCTCAGCCAGTGGGTCAGAAACCTACTGCTGCTTTAACCGCACTCATCCCAATAAATCTCCTTTAGGGCATGAGGATACCAGAGCCTACTGGTTTTTTTACAGGCATGGTATTTCTGCCTTCCTGAGGTACAAACCTAGCCAGGGAAACATCTCCCAGGTTGATTTGTGCTAACAGCTGAGTCATTTAACTGGTGGGATTTATACAGGCAGGGACAAATTGGACACCTGCGCTGAGAAAGCAGAGTTTGAGCCAAAATAAAAATCAGTCCCCGATTGTTCGGAGGTGGCTCCGCTATTTTCCATCAAGGGCATTGTCTTTGGGGAGACAATTCCTGCTCTGAGCTCGTCCCCACATCGTCTGTCACAAATTCATGTCCATTGTTTGAGATGACAACATGTACATAATAATCCTGTAAATTCCAGCGTGTTTCAGCTTTGCTGTTTAAGCATCAGCAGCCGGTGAGGGATGAAGGTTTAACACATGGGTGTTATCTAACATAAAGCTATTGCTGCCGTGGAATGGGGAGGCAGATGGTTCCCAAGCTGCAGATGGCTGTGGACTGGGCTGTGCTCCTGGATGGCTCTTTTTGAGGATGGCTGCACCGAGGGGTTGGGCAGGAGATGAAAGGTGCAAATGACGGAGTCCTGTTCAGGAAAAATAAAATATGAGGGCAGAGTGTGGCGGCCACAGGCTCTGATTTTCCCTGCAGCTGCAGAATGGGCTGAGCAGGCTGGAGGATCCTGTGTAGGGCAGGACGTGCTGGTGCCACACCAGTTGGGGTCTCTGGGGTCTTGTGCTTCCAACTCACAATGGCTCCAGCCTGGGCTACCCACACCAGGGCTTCTCGCTTCCCTTTTAATCAAACTTCAAACCTTGGGTAATGACTTAAAAATCCACAAAGGAAGCAGCCAAGGGAGACATCAGGGCTTGTTTGATCTTTTTCTGAAAGGAGAGTAGGAATCAATTCCTAACAGAAAATGCATAAGGACAGTGCTGGAAGGAAAAGCCAGAAGAGAGTTGGGACCAGTCACACGTGGAGACTTTGTGCTCCCAGGACACATTTGGCACCTTGAGGGCAGCAGCCAAGCAGGCAGCATGATCAGGCAGTGAGTTCAGCACCCATTTCTCCTTGGGACTGCATGTGCAGGCAGGGAAAGCTGTGAGGATGAGGCCAAGTCTCCCTGCTGGGATGGGGGCCCTACCTGCTGGCAGGCATGTTCATGCCACAGCTTTCCCAAAGCAGGAGCTGGGGCTTTGTGGAGGAGGAGGAGGAGGAGGAGGAGAAGGAACAGGAGGAGGAGGAAAAGGAGGAGGAGAAGGTGGAGGAGGGTGAAGCCCACAAAATGTTGATTCTCGCTGGCAGAGGGGTGCTGTAGGTGCAGAGCTGGCAGGGAAGCAGTGACAGCTCCCCAGCTGTCCTGAACACATCCCCTGGGAGCTCCTCGCCAGAGCTTCTGTCTCCTCCAGCATGAGCCTCCAGTGCTGCCTGGGGTGGTGCTTTTCAGTGCCAGGATTTAGAAGAATGAAATCTAAAAGCTGGCAAGAGACATGAAGGGAAGTCACTCCTCCAACAATAATGGCATATTTCTGTAGCTGAATTGTGACCCTTCCTATGCAGCAGGTCAGCAAACAAAGCAGGGGATTAATTGCTGCTGTTGATACATATCTCAATAGCATCCAAACATTTACAACTGTGAGTTAGTGCCGTGGTCACGCTGCTGGAGCTGGCGTGTCTAGGCCTGGCACTGGGGGCTTCTCCCGCTGCACTCAGGGATGTTGTCTGGGTCACTCCACTCTGCTTCCAGCCCCATGCTGCACTGTGCTCTGGGCTACTTCCAGAGCCAGACATGCTCAAAACAGGGGTTTCCTCAAGTTGTTTTTGGCCCTGGATGGTCCTCCCTGCTCGCTGTATGCCCACAGCCCACAGCACCTTGGTGGCTGTCCTTGTGTCACCCTGCTAATGACAAGGCTTTCAGAAGGAGGTGGATAATAATCACAGCACGTTGTTTCTCACGTTCTCCTCGGCTGGCAATCTCTGCCAGCAGCCTCAGCCACTACATCAGAAGCAGGAAAAGAGCAGAGATGGCTCAGCTGTGTGCTCTGAGTGGAGCTGTGGGCTGGGGAACAAGGACACTGGAGGGTGTGGAGGGGAGCTGGGGGCTGAGCTGGCAGAGCCAGGCTCTGCTTCACTGGCAGTGCATCCCCATCCCTGTCACCACCACTGCAAGCTGGCCTCGGCAGGGACAGGGACAGCAGGGAGCCCCATGATGGGGCTGCATCCCCGAGAGGAGACTTTTGTTATTTTAATCCTGCACCTTAGATTGTATCACTAGTAGAGCCAAACAGTATTGAACTGGAAATGCTGTTTAATTACTTTTCAAAAATAGACCACGGAAGGGCAGTAAGTGGAAATACCAGTGAACAGGGAGCGCGGTGCCAGTCTCACAGCAACAAATGGGGACTGCTCTCAGGGTAAGTCAGCTGTGACTCCATCGAGCCACTTGGCTGCAAATTATTCCTGTCCTCTGGTGACCATCGTCAAGAAATCACAAGCCCTTCTGCTCCTGAAAGAGCTCACAGACAGCTAGAACAACCTGTTTGTATTCATATATTCAGCACAGGGATTATTAATTAATATGCTTTATTGGTTCTGTTAAATTCACCTGGACTAATTTTAGGGGAGATTTCAGCAATATCATTGCATTAAGGGCAAATAACGTTGGTTTTGTGAATGTGGATATTAATGCCTCTCCTGGAGCAGTGCTGTGGGGGGGAGGGGAGGCTTTAATGGTCCCATTGCGTGGTATTCCACAAATGGCATGTTGCCCTCGTGGAGGGGATTTAATGGCTTGGTGCAATAACAGGCTGAAAGCTGGCAAGGGTAAGATAATGGACTGTAAAAAATATATGTTTATTGACACTTTTCCTCGTTGTTTGGATTTCTGCAGGGTGACTCTCCTTGATGTGCCACTCGATGCTGCGTGGGAAGATGCTGGCATAGGATGAGACTCCTCCAGTGGCTGGGGCAGGTGGGAAAGGGCCTGGCACATGGCCCCTCTGAGCTGCACTTGCCAGGCACGATCCAGCTGGGAAGCCATGGCCAGCTCCCCCACGTAGCACTGAGTGGTGCAATGAAACCCTGACTAACATCAGATGGATACACTCCACAAACTGGGGGGCACAGCTCAGCCCCCTGCACCTGCACATGAGGGATGCTCGCTCATCTCCCAGAGGAAGGGCAGGTCCTGATCCCATTTCCCTCTTCCCTGCACACCCAGGGAGGTGGGCAGCTGAAGGCGATGGCACAAAGAGTCAGGGACTCGATGCGTGGGTGCAAGCAGTCCCTTTATTCAGTGATCAGTCTCATCTTATACACCCTCAGGCATGAGCTTGAGCAACCAGCAATCTATCTTCCTCTACATTTTTTAAGCAATACCTTATATTCAACCTAGCAGAGCATAGCGTGTCCTAGTACAGACTGTTAAGCATAGCGTGTCCTAGTACAGACTGATACAGATATGTGCAGTATGCATTGTTTCTAAAATCCTACTTTCTCTTGCCAAGACTAGACCCAAGGCTTGTGTCCCAGCAGCGTTAGCATATCTACTCCTGTCACCCTGTTTTTGAAAGCCTTCTGAAAAGTTTATATTCCCGAGTCAGATTTTCTCACACATTGTACTAAAAACACCAGCTTTGTTTCCATTCCTTCTTGGAGAAGGGAATCTGATGGACTGGTCACTTCACCAGTCCAGTTGAGAGGTGGGATTTCATCTTCCAATCAATCCTCTCTCCCTTTGCAAACCCTATAAATTGTGTATCCATAATAAACACTCTCTTTTTGGGGGCTCTGCTGTTCTCTTAATTGTGGTGAAACCGTGTCCTTCTTTCATGCCCAGTTGCTACAGTTACTACATACTCCTGTCATGAGTTCTGCAGTGCCCCCAGCTCGGCTCTCTAGCTGTATAGCTACAGGCAGCAGCCCCAGACCTGTTAGCAGCCAAAATCTGGCTTGGCCCCCCCTGCAAGCACCAGCTGACGCTGAGGAGAGGCAGCCTCAGGAACTTGTGCAATGAGTGTTCCAGCACAGGCTTTAAACACCAACTTAGCGAAGAGGCTGTGACACCGCTGGCTCCAGGTCCTCAGAGCCACTTGATCATCTCCTTGCCAAAACACAGAGCCTCCCAAATCACACCACTGTGGGCGAGGAGATAAAATCCCCGCTAAAGATGTCACAGTCTGGAACTGTCTCATCTCTCCTGCACAATGAGATGTCACCACTTGGCCTCTGAAGCCCAGGATGCATTTTCCAGACTTTTTCAGAATGAAGTTTTGTTTAAAGTCCCAGTGCCTGGGCTGCACTCCCAGGGCAGATTTCCTAACCCACCCATGGAGCCTTCCACCACTGAGGTCCAACTGCAGACAAGGGTGTGCTTGTCTTCACCTTCTGACCATGGGGTTAAGAGGGAAAGAAATCACTTGGCTGCTTCCCCAAGCAAGAGAATCAAAAAGAAAAGCAAAAAAAAAAAAGCTCTCCCAGGCCTCCCCTGGTCCTGACAGCTCTGGTCTCACGGCTGGCAGCTGCGCTGGAGCATTGGAGCTGCCCAGAGCTGTGAAGTGTGATACAAACCAAGGGGTGGGAGATGTCTGTGGAGACCCAGACAGTCAGTGATATGGCACTTGTGATGATTGTTCTGCCTGGAATCTCATACATGGGTAATTATTACTCTCCTAATTCCATTATTCACAGTTGTGATAGGTGGTTTCACCTCTATTTCTCTCTCACACACAAAACCCCTTATTAGCATTCCCTGCAGTGAAAGTATTCCGCACCCTGCAGCCAAAACAAGCCAGGAGCAGGCTGGTGCACAAGATCACTGTGTCACTGTTGCCCTTCTGTGGCTCCCATCTCCCATCCCTGTTCTGGGGCCAAAAGTGGTGTCATTGGAGGGTGGTGCAGGGCCACAGTGCAGCTGCAGGACACGTGTCCCTTCCCAAGGAACCAGCAGCTCCCCTCCACCTGTCACTGCTCCCTGCTCCAGACCGTACCAAGTCATTCGACTTGGAGTGTTTGATCTGCTCACAAGAAAAACAAACAAACAAACAAACAAACAAACAAAACAAAACCAAACAAAAAACACACCAAAACAAAACAACAAACAAACAAACAAACAAAAACCAACAAACACCTTCCACGTAGCCTTTCCTATGATCCATAAAACCCTGCTGGAGGCTGAGACAGCTGCTGACATATATAAAAAAGTTACATTAGGGAAGGAGAACTTATTTTGGCTGCATGGGATGCCTGAGACAATGGATGTCTGGGACTGTGGAAGTCCTGGGCTGCTAGTGCTGGAATAGAACACTGCTGCTGCCATTCCCAGATGTGCTCCCAGGATGTCATGTGCCAGCAGGGCTGGGTGTTTTGGGACTCCAGTGGCACTCATGGGTTTCTGACTCCCTGGCTGGAATGTCCTGTGCTAAATCACAGACTCACAGAGTCATTTACATTGGAAAAAACTTCCAGAACCATCAAGTCTTTTCCCCAGCTGGAAGAGAAGAGGGAAATAGTGGCTGTGTGGAGGCTGAAGGAAAATCCTGCCACCCACCTGAGTGGGCTGGAGGTGAAGCTGGGCAGGCTATATGAAGCTCAAAAAATGTCCCTGCAGCCCTCCCCATTCAAATCGGGGAAGTCAGCAGTCCCCAGATTCACATCTACTATCCATCACTTTGTTTTGCCTCCTGGCAACTGCAGAGGCGGAGGTGTAAGGTGGGAGGAAGGGGCGAATGGAAGACTAATTGCAGCTACACCTGGGGACCCTGAGCGCTGCAGGTATTTCAGACGGAAAAAAGTAATTTTCAACAGCAAACTGGTAACTGGATGCTTAATGGCAGCCTTCAGCTCCAGAAAGAACAGTGACCTGTGGCGATGGGTTGGCTCGGTGTGCCAGGCAGGGAGCAGCACAAGCCCATGCAGCAGGGCAGGACCAGGACCAGGATCAGGCCCAGGGTCAGGACAAGGACAGGGTCCTGTCATGACTGTGGCCCCCGTGGTGAAGCTCGCAGGGGGCTCGCGATGCTCGCAGAGGCCGGGATGCAACTGTTTAACAGCGATGTTTAAGAAGAGGAGTTGCCATGGCAACTGCTACCTGGGATTTTGTGTCCTGCTAGAGGAGGTGCTGGCGCTGCGTGTGCCCGACAGTCGCACTTTTCTGCCCTGAGAAAGCCCGCGGTGCCCGCTGTGCTGCTCGTGGGTCTGTGCTCCAGAGGCTTCCGCAGCGCAGCCTGCAGCGAGGCTGCCGCTCACGGCCCGCAGCCCCGAGCAAGCCGGGCTCCTGTCCGAGCTCTGGTTTCCTCCACAAACACTTCATTGCCCTCCCTGCCCCCTAGCTGAGCGCGGCGGGCAGGAGTTTAAACTCTTCAGGACACGGTTTTCCCCTCTAAAGGGGCAGGTGTGGGCGTGGGGGTTCCCAGCTGCTGCCCCAGCACAGGGCACCTGGTGATACGGAGGCAACGGGTTATTCCCCATTTGGAATTACCCTGTGAGCTGTGTTAACAGCTTAGCTGCTAACTCAGACTAGATCTCTGGTAGTAATAAAAGCAGTCCCATGGTGGGTGGGTTTTGGCATTTCATCTCGATTCCAAAATGAATAATTTATACAAGGCTTTATTGGAGCCCAGAGTTATACAATAAATGTTCCATGCAAATACGCTCACATATTTCAATGTTAATATCTCTCCAGTGAATTTGCCTGGCAGGCCAAGCCAGGCTGGGATTGCCACATTGCTTATTTACGTAAAATATCATAATCTCACTTTTATTTGCATTTCTGAAGTGCCATTAGGGTGATTTGGAACATATGAGCCCAGCCAGTCGATTGCAGCTGCAGCTCCTGGGCCGGGGTAGGAATGACATTCAGGCCTCCATGGCCAAGAGTAGGAGTGGGTTTTGGCAAGCTGGTGCTGCAGGGAGGCAGAACCCACGGGGTGAACGTCAGGGCACAGGGGATGAGTGTTTTGGGGTTTTTAGGGGTGGTGTGTTTGCATGGGCTGAGCAGATGGAGATGGGAACAGTGTGTGTCACTGGGGGCTGCTGCCTGAGCCTCCCCCTGCCCCGCTTTGGGGAATGAAGCCTTAAAGGCAGCTTAAATCCAAGGCAGTCCTTGAAAGGGAAGCAGCTTTCAGCAGTGATGGGCTGCAAGCCCTCCCCAAACCAAATCTTGAGGTATTTCTTCCTTTCTCAGTGAAGTGAAATAGAACCCATTTCGAATTATTTTGTTTCTTAAAACCCAGAGACTAATTACCTTCTCCCTGCATTTGCTTCGTTTACATTCCAGTCAGTTTAAGGGACGTGTCATGTTTTAGAAGGAGATGAGAAACTCAGAGGCAAAAGTCTTCTCAGAAGCAAAGGGCTCGGGAGGAAGATGTGGGAACAGACATGTTGTGAGTGCAACCATTCTGTGAGGGCTTCCACCCTCCCTCCCATCAGGACAGGGACAGGGCAGGTGGAGGAGGGTGAGCGTCCCTCAGATGTTGCCCTTGCACTGTTGCAGCCACAGAGGAGGATTCTCCAGTGGGAGGGGAGGCGTGTGGCGTGTGCTGCCCCGCATCCCTCGGCAGGAGCTGACCAGCACCAGCCTGGCTGTGCGGTGCCGGTCTGATCCCAGCTGTCTGGCTCCCGCATGGAGCTGCACTCACAGCACAGAGGCGGCTTTGAGACAGGCAGAGATGATTTCCAAGTTGCTGCTCTGTGCTCTGCTGCCCTCAGCCATGCTGGCTGCTGCCAGGGCTCTCTGATATTCCCTGTGTGACGGTAGACTCATCTGAGCTCAGGGATGTGCAGCCACAGGGTGATGGGGAGGAGGGGACAGTCTCCTACCCCTGCCAGGACAGCCATGGGCATGACCTCTGCTCTGTTGTGCTCTGCTCCAAGGCAGGACACGGCAAGGACATGGCAAGGGTTCTCCAGGTGTCTGTGCCTGCCATTCAAAACTCCAAACTCCCTCTGTTGTCATCTGTCTTTCTTCTGTCTCTGCAAATTCCACTGGGAGCCAACGATCCAGCTCAGAGCTTTCCTTGCACTTCCTCATGGAGTGAGGGCTCTGCAGAGCAAAAGTGGCAGAACTGTCCCCTACTGTGCCCAGCAGGGTGACCAGCAGCCCCTTGGGACACTGCAGCTCCGCTCCTCCTTGGCTATTGTGGCTATGGGGAACCAGAACTTAAAGCGTCATGGGTGAGCTCGATGGGAGAGATTCCAATGAAAAGCAGCAACGGTTGTTTGAGAAAATTAATTGAATTTATTTGACAAATACTTGCAGATCCAGGGAGCAAGTGCACACATACCTGGAAGAATTGCTTCAAAGAAAGCCTATTGTGCTACTGCCGCTTGTTCTGCTCCTTTTTAATTTTTATTTTTTTTTTTCTCTTGGAACTTCTCTGAGCCAGAGAGCCGGTGACAGAGAACTGCATTTCATCCACAGCCAACCCAGCAGCACATGGCCTATTCCAGAGGATCTCCACAGGCCATCATTGTCTGGCCCTGCCGCTGTCTGGGCAAATTTAGCACATAGCCAGTGGGCTGCTTTAATAGGAGTGCTGTGATTTCAGGAGAGCTGGAAATTTATATTCCCCTGTAATTGCCAGAGCACACCTTAGTGCTGCCACTGTAGCAGGAAAATGCTTCAGTTCTCCCCAGTGCACTGGGGTCTTGGCAGAGATGCTGGCACAAACAGGATAATGAATGCTAAGGTACCTTGCGTATCGCACAGACTGAGCTCAAATGCTGAACGAGCAGCATTCCTGAAAGAGCCACATCCCCTCCTTGAGAGGGGCAGAACATTATCTTAAACCTAGGGAACACTTTCCCCTCTGCACACTGGGATTTGCACTGGGACCTCACTTTAGTGATAATGAGATTTGAGAGTTTGGAACACATGGTAATACACTGCATCCCTCATTTCTCTTGTCTAAGTAAAATGAGTTTGAATTTTTCATTTTAATTGCAGACTTGTGATCTGGAATAGACATTGTTGTACTGAAAAGCATCTGCTTTTAGATCCACTCCTCAGGGCATACAACGACACAGGGACCCCGTGACAGGCACTGCCTGTCAGAGCACAGCTGGATCCTGGCAGTGGGCGCAGCTCCACAGGCACTCCAGCCAGGCAGAACAGCTCAGGAGAGCCTCGTGGCTCAGGAATGACTCCCTTTCTCTGGACAGGCAGATTCAAGCAGGATTTTTTGTGCCATGACTGACTACTGAGCTTGGAATAGCATTCTCTGACCCCAGTTCAGATGAATGGGTGGTTTGGGTTGGAAGTTCATCTTGTTCCAACACTCTGATGTGGGCAGGGACACCTTACACTGGACCACATTGCTTCACACCCTATCCAATCTGGCCTTGAGCATTTCCAGGGATGGGGCAGCCACAGCTTCTCTGGGAAACCTGTGTCAGAGCCTTACCACCCTCAGAGGGAGTAATTTTTTTCCTAATATCCCATCTAACTCTGCTCTCTGTCAATGTGAAGCTGTTCCCCCCCCCCCCACCTTGTCCTGTCACTCCAGGCTCTTGTAAATAGTCTCTCTCCATCTTTTTTGTTAGCTCCATTCAGGTACCAGAAGGCCACAATTAGGTCATCCTGAAGCCTTTCCTTTTCCAGGCTGAACAATCCCAATTCTCTCAGCCTTTCCTCAGAGGAGAGGTGCTCCATCCCCAGTGGGGAGCAGTAAAGCTGCTGCAGGCTGAGTGGCACCAAGCCTGGGGATTCTCCATCCTAGGCCAGCCCCATACCAGCTGTACTATGTTGGCCAGTTCCTCATATCCCTTGGGATCATGCTTCCCTGGCCTCAACAGTGAGCTCAGGGGTTTGGCTGTTGCTGCTGCCCAATGAGAGTCCTTAAAATTGCTGCTTTACTGGAATAAGAAGTTATCTCTAACCCTGTAGGGATTTGGCAAAGATGCTGGCATGAAAATAGTTTGTAATGAGCTTTAAGACATATTAATGAAGAGAAGTATAATTATTATTACCGAGTTCAATTACAGCCCTTGGATTACAAATATTCTCCCACAATCCCTCAAGAAAGCAATGCATCTCGTCTCTGCAATTAAATAAACTGTGTATCAAGGGGAGGGAAGAGGATTAAACTACAGAAGAAAGAATTGCTTCAACTTGACTGTGGTGGCCCCTCTCCTCCTCCCACCCAGCTCTCCTTGTTTTGAGGAGAAGAATCCTCACTCAGCACAGCCCAATGGTGATAAAATATTCCTTGAGAAACTGGGGGTTGGCTTCCTTCCAAAGTTTCTGGCATCTGTAATGCAGCAGTTGCCATGCTAGTGGAATCTAATAAACTCCTGTCTGCAGTACTTAAAGTTATGGAAGTGCACACCTGTACAGTTCTGCTGCCCAAAGATGCAACCTAGGCACTCCTTAAGAGGTTTTTCCTCCTGTGGTTACTGGGCGTGGAGACAAAGCTGAGGGATGTGCCTGTTTCCCAGGCAGGAGTGAGACTGAAAGCATGAAGTGCTGAGAACTGCAGAGCTGCAAATGCAGAGCATTGCCGCGGTTCAAGTGTGGGGAAGCTGCACACGGAGCGAGGGAAGTTCGACCTTGGCAACGCAGCAGGAACGTCAGCCACGGTAAAAACAGTGCTGTCCCCAGGGAATAGCATGATCCAGGTGCTGCTCCAGCCTGCTGACTTCTTGGCCAGAGCAGTTTGTCTCTGGAGAGCTTAGAGGGGAGGAGAAGGCAGTGTTCAGCTGTGTGTGAGCAACAAGGGGCACTGCACTGCTTTGCCTTGCTGGGAGAAATCCATTACAGAGAGGATGACCTGGCCATGGATGCCGGCTGGCACAGAGCCAGGCTCACTTCCAGGGCTAGAGCAGCTCTGCTGGCTCTGATGCTGGTGGAGAAGGGCCTGACAGTGTCTGGAAGGTGGAACGGGCAGTTTGCATGTGGGACAGGAGGTCTGGGAGGTGGGACAGGAGGTCCAAAGATAGTGCTGCTGTCACTGGCCACTGGCACTGTGCAGGATGCTCCAAGCTGGCCAGAGCAGAGGTTAGTGCTTTCTGTCTCTTTTTCCCCTAAAATCTATCCTGAAACACTTCTGATACCAAAATGCACCAAGTTAAGTGCAAAAGCAGAAGTCTGATGAGGTGGCTGGGTTTTGGCAGGACAAAGAGAAGCAATGACAAATCTTGGCACATGGTTCGGCATGGAAACCGTGCCAGTCATGCACAGGTAAGTTACCCACCACCTACCTGGGCACTGCCAAGGAACATGGTTTACTTATTTTCCTATTAAACAATATAACAAAAGCACAGCCACACAGTGTAGCAGCTTCTCTTTAAACAGTGCTATTGTCTGCAGACGAAGCGGGGCTAACGCTTGTTTCAATTCCCTCAGAACCCTCTCTCTGAATGGTTTTCTTGTGCACCTGGTTGTTGTTCAATCTCTCCTGCTCAACCTGGTGTACAACCGGTTCCAGGGCTCACTTTTGATCGCGCTGGCTGCAGGACACTTTTTCCTCCTGTGAACCCTGCTCCTTTGTTCCTGCAAGTGTGCCACCCACGGGGAAACCTTTGTCCAAATAATCTCAGATTCCCTGAAGAGCGAGAGCTGCCAGCTTTACTTTCGAGTTGAAGTGACAGCATGGAACATATAGATTTATTCTTCTATTCACTGGTGGCTTTCTATTCGTGTGTCCTCACATCAAATCAAAGTGTCAAAACAACATCCCCGGCATGCCAGAGGCAGCTCCTGCCCACCAGACGAACATGTGAGAAGCAGGTATTTTTAGCTGAAAAGGATAACCAGCAAGGGTCATGTAGTGAAAAAAATGACCCAAGATAATGGTTAGAAGAAACCAAGGCACTTCTACTGGAACCTGGGAGGATTGGGATTACACCAGTCACCCCTCTGCCCTGGGAAGAGGGACAGAAAGGGACAGGAAGATGTGGCAGTCAGGTTTCTGGCTCTGTGACAGCATTATTTGAACACTCTGAGCCCTAAACCCTCTTCCTGGGCGGTTTTTAATTCTGACTCTGTATTTAACATTAAGGACTATCAGTGCATGCAGAAAAGAGCCCTATAAATGCACTGCTTGAGCAGGAGTGCCTGGCTGAAGTCTTTCTCCACTTACATGATTAATCTGTCTCTGAAGAGCAGCTATTACACACTGGGATGGTGTCTGGACAGTTGTGTGACATCTTCTGTACAGGATGCAAGTGGTGCAGATGACAAAGGCACACAGCTGGCCCTGTGGAGAGGTGGGAGATGACTCAGAGCTGTGGCATAGTGTAATAGAGCTGCTCCTGGAAAACCTGCTTCAAAAGAGTCGGGACACAGGAGATCAGCAGCGATGCTTGATGGAGGCAATACCCGATGTAGGAAGTACTTAAGCAGATTGTAATGAGGATGTGGGTTCATTACCAGAGCCTCCCTGGGCTGATAACGGAATTGCTCCTGTTGCACTGCAGTCCCCAGTCGGAAAGAATGCGTAAGAGTGTGGCGCTCTGGGCCACTGGAGCTGCTGCCTTAGCGTGATTCCTACCAATGGAACAATATTGCTTGCTGTTGCATGAACAGAACATGTCTCCTCTGATTGCTTTTTCCTGCTCTTTTGAAGATAGATGCTGTCTGAGGATCCCCACTGCTAGGAGGTCCTCTCCAAGGTGCAGTTACAGCTCTTTACATGTAACCTCTGGCACTGGCAACCAGTGGTAACAAGAAATAAATCCAAGTGGGGATCTTTCGGCACAGCATTTGCTCTGGTTCTGCAAGAAGTCATGAGAGTGGACAAGAGACTGGCCTCAACAGCCTGTTCTGTGGCCCTGCTCCAGGGTGTTTCAGCTGTAATTATCCTTTTTTAATTCAGGGAGCTACTGAACTGTGATGAGATTACTGGAGTGGCATAAACTCTCCCTCCCGTAGGATACCAGGGAAAGAGACATCTCTTCAGGAAAATGCTGATGTCTTCTTGCTCTGCTAAGAAAATGCCACCTGGCCCAGCTGCCTTCTCCATCTCAGGTGCTCATTCATGGGCATGTGCCTTTCCTTGGACCAGCTCTGTCCTGAGAGATTTCATCTGCCCAGAAATTGGTGACTCTTAAATGCCAAGAATTGAATTCTTGAAGGGTTTTAAACTTTATGTATTGAATTATCAGAAGACAAGTGACAGAAAGTGAGCAAGAGTTAATTACGTGACAGAGAGAGAAAGTGCCACTGTGCAGCAATCCTTTCAAAGGCAAACAGAAATATTTATAGACTCAGGACTGCACAACTCGCCGCACTCTGACTCGAGATGTGCTACTGATTCATGGGGCAGCATTTTCGGATGGGGCTCTGGTGTGGGCCACAGCTCTGCTGAAAGGTAGGTCTCACCTCAAGCTGCGTTCAGAGGCAAGTGCTAATGAGAGGAAATTTGGTAGGATTTTGTCAAATCAGAGTTTAAAAACATCCTGGTGATGTCCTCTTTTCAGTCCCACAGTGGATTTCCCTTTCTGCATGCCTGGCAGAGCGGCTGTGAGCACTCACTGAGGTGACCCCAGCCCACACCACATCACCAGCTCTGGGGAGACAGTGCCCTGGCCCCTCCAGGTTTGGGGCACATGCACAGCTCGAGCAGGTGCTCATTTCTTGAGTGATTCCCCACCACACCACAATGCTTCTGCTCCATTCTGCCTTCCAAGCACAGCTGCAAAGTACAGAAGCTGGGAGGGGAGACAAACATGATCCTGAGATCAAACCAAATCAACATCTGTGAGCAGCCACCCCGCAGTCACCCTCCTGTGGGATGTTCCCTGCCCTCCCACGCTGTTTCCAAGGGTTATCCTGTGCAAAGCCACCCTTGTGGGCACAACCTTGGCTGTATGACCTCCCACAGCTCTGTACCTGGCCTGAGCTACTGTCGCTATTTTCAGGGACTGACTAATCCTGATGGGAGTGGGAAGAATCTGCTGTTACCTGCAGAGGACAGAGGGAAGGAGATAATTCATTCCCATCCCCAAAGCAATCCCTGCAGGCAGGTTTTGAGTCAGATTTCCAATCATTTGCCTTTGGAGACCACCAAGCAGGCTTTAAAGAAATCTTTATATTTTTAGCAGGAACATAATAGTGGTGGAAATTTAATAAATTTCACCATCAAATATTTATCCCATTGCATTGTCTTAAGTAATTTAAGATGCTGAAATCAACACGGTGGGTTTATATTTAATGAGCCTTGTGTAAAACAGCCTTCCAACTTTGTCAGGTGTGTAGAGAAGACACTTGCATTCACTCAAAGAATTTTCATCTCCCTGAAGATATGGTGGTAAATAATGTACAACACTCACCAAAACGTTACCTGTCACTGGTGGAAAATCAGGCTGGGGCTGGGTGAGCCTGATGTTCACTGGCATGTAGGATAGAGGAAGGGCATTTCTTAAGTTATTATTATTTCAAATCTAACTAAACAAATTATGCTGAGAGTAGCCTGGGCTCAGCTTTCGGATGAAGTTCACCCTTGCTGAATGTGGTGTTTCCAGCCTGTCGCTCTGACAACTGGGCAGGGTGGCAATGCCAGGACCAGGCTCAGCTACTGGCACGCAGGGGGTGCTGGTGGAAATGGGGAGAAGCTGTTTGTTCCTGAGATCTCCTGTGACAGCTGTGAGCTGCTGGACACAACTGCCCCAGCTCGCTGGGGTCCGCAACAAAGCAACCAGGCAAAATCTGGACATCTCTCCCATGGAGACAGGCTGGGAGACCTGGGGGTATCCAGCTTGGAGAACAGGAGGTTCTGGGGAGACCTTAGAACCCCCTCCAGTGCCTAAAGGGGCTCCAGGAGAGCTAGAGAGGACAATGGACAAGGGCATGGAGTGACAGGACAAGGGGGCATGGCTTTAAACTAAAAGAGTGGAAATATAGATTTTAGGGAGAAATTCTTCCCTGTGAGGGTGGTGAGGTGCTGGCACAGGTTTCTCAGAGAAGCTATGGCTGCCCCAGTCCTGGAAGTGTCCAAGGCCAGGTTGGACAGGGTTTGGAGCAACCTCGTCCGGTGAAATGTGTCCCTGCCCATGACTGAGGATTGGAACAGGATAAGCTTTAACGTCCCTCCAACACCAGCCATCCTGTATCTCCCTGATCTGGGCTCCTGGCAGGAGGGCAGAAAGGCTCGGTGGAGGCTGAGCCTCTACCACGAGAACCAGAGATGACTCCTTGTCCCTCCGTGCCCGCCCGTGTCCCGCTGTATCTCCCCGTGCCGCTCGTCCTGCGTGTGTCCCCGTGTCGCCCGTGTCCCCGAGTCCACGAGCGGCGCGGCCACACCGCCGGTCTCACACTGACCCCCAGCGTCGGGCGGCGGCTGAGCCCGAGCTGCTGCCCCGGCCGGGGAGTTCGATGGGCATGAAACCCGAATTAAAGCCTGTATCAAAGCGACGTGACAAAGCGGGAAGCCTTGGGGCGGGAGTGTCTGTTCCCACGGCTACAGTTACTGCAGCCGTTAAACTGAGCCAGGAAAAGGTTTCTGTAGCTGATGCTTTTTAACAGCCTGGCCAACTTGCCTGTAAATCATTAAAATCCATGTAATCAGTCTCCTGGAGCAAAGGTAAGGGTTTAGACTCAGCGAGACGCTTTGTGCTGGGAGAGATTTACTTGTGGTTTGTGAAACACTTTAAAAATCAATTTGCCAGGAGCAATGAGGGGCCTAGGGGGGGCAGGAGACCTGGGGCAGGTGGAATTCACTGGGCAGTGTTTGGAGGTGCCTTAGGAAGGATTTGCCAGGTAAACACTAGAGATTGTTACAAGAAGCACATCAATAGCAGGGGGACAAGACCATAAGCAGCAAGGCTCCAGGCAAGGGTGCAGGGAAGAGTCCTGGCAGGGCTCCAGCTGTATCCATCACAGGAAGCCCAGTGCCAAACAGCCCCTCAGACAGGTACTGCAACCCCGCAGCCTGGGCTGGGTTCTCTGCACTCGCTGTTCTCTGATGTTCTTTATGGTTTGTCATTAACGAATGTCACAGGTTTCCTCTTTGTTGCTCTTTCTCACAAAGCCCACGTACAGCTCTGTCGTGTTAATTAATTTCTTCAGATACTGCCTTTCCACGTTTGGTCCTTGATAAAACACTTGCAAGAAATCCAAAATAAGACTCAAAGAGATTTCTCACATGGCAAGCATAAAGTTTCATTATGTACCGTAAATTCCCTGTGATTTCTGTGTCAAGGCTCTCCAGCTCCTGATGTGAGCACTCCTCTGTGATGGAAATGAGGGGTTTATTCCATGTGAGTGGTGCAAAGGTCCTCAGGTCAGCAGTGCTCAGGGCAGCTGCGTCGCAGGGCTGCAGATCCTTGTGAATACTCAGTTCTAGATGGGATATTGACTCCCAGAGAATCTCCCAGGAGACAGAGCCTCTGGGAGCTCAAAGCTGGCAGTTCATAGAATCATGGAATCACAGAATGGTTTGGCTTAGAAGGGACCTTAAAGATCATCCAGTTCCAACCCCCTGCCATGGGCAGGGGCATCTTCCTTAAATCAGGTTACTCAGAGCCCGATCCAGCCTCAATGCTCACCAACATTACCTGAGCTGGCACAACAACAACATGTGATGGAAGAGAACAGCGACTAAACATTTTTTCCTTCGAATCTTCAACACAAGACCAACTCTTCCTGCTGAGGAGGCAGAGGAGGCAGCTAGAAGGATGCAGCAGGGAGCGAAGTTCCCTGTACTGGTTATTGGGAAGTGGATCCTCCTCCTGCTTTCTCTCCAGAAGAATTCAGCCACTCGAACTCAATCCACCTCTCCCATGGCAGGAAAAGGCTAGCCAGTGCTCCTGCTGAATGGCTGTTCAGTTTGACAGACCTCACATTCAACAGTTAACAACCAGCATGTTTACAGGCAACATTTTTTTTGGCTGCTGTCCCTGGCATGTCACTCATGTTTAGCCAAATGAACTGGAAGGATTATAACAGACAGGGACACTGGTGCAAGTGACAGGCGCAAAGACAAGTGCTGCAAGAAGCTAATTTACACATTGTGTTTCACAGCCCGGCTCTCCCTTCCTTCTCCATAAGCTCATCAGCAGAGCCGCCAGTTTTCACAGGAATGACAGAGCTCACAAAACTCTCTTCTTATTTTTTCTTTCCTGCCTGCTTAGACAACAGATTCTAGCATAACCCATTTTTTAATATTGAGAATAAGCCCCCTTTTATGTGGAAATATGGGTTTAATGTAAATAGCTCGTGCTGTTCTGATTCTCTCTGAGGGCTGTTGGCAGTCCCCTGTCGGCTTTCAAGTCACTTGGGAGTCACTGCTGCTGAGATGGGGATGGATCTCAGAGAGATCTGCAGTCTCTCCTGAGTACTTCTTGCGCTATGTGACAGTTTTTATCTCGGCTGTATTTCAGAAAATGCAGTAACATCTGCAGCTGCTAAACTGTCACCACCTGCCCCCAATAAAACATGGTTAGAGGGGAGAATAGGGCGAGCATGACATGAGAGCTCTGGAGGGAGCCCTGCCATCCCAGCTCCATCTAAGCTGCTGTGTCCCTTGCAGGTGTCCAAGGCCACCCCAGAGAGCCTTGGGTGCTTGTAGTTGTGTATCTCATCCCATGCCAGGTCACTGAAGGCCACAGGACTTCTCAGAGCTTTCCCACCCCGTTGCCAGTGCTCAGTCACATCAGCTTTCCAAAGCAGCATAAAACCCAAGAACCATACAATATTGTGAAAAGTATTTCTTAGAATTGTCAACATTAGATTTTCCTTACTATTTTCAGTTTGTTGTGGAAATTAAAACAAGAACCACATTTTCCAGCTGCAGAAATGCTGCTTTTCAGCCAGTTTTAGACTGCGGCTGTTTACAAGACAGTATAAGTTTTCACTGCCTAATAAAACAATCATCTGTATTCCGTGGCTGCAAGCAACAACACTGTAAGAGAGTGGAGCAAGTCGAGGAGGTTTTGGAGAAGAATATGAATTATCTCACCCAGAGAACAAAGCACAGACAGACCCTGAGCACTGAGGGAAATTGCACAACAATGTGCAGGTGAGTCTCCAAACCGGCACGGTTTAACTGGGGGATTTTATACTTTTGAGAAAAAATGTATTTCTTGAATATCCCCATAGGTACAGTCTTGCCACTTATTTCTGCAATTTAAATTGTTGCTTCTGTTTTTTAAGGCCAGGATGAACAGGAAAGCATTTAATCAGCCAAGTTGGATGGAGGAGCACAGCTACCACTGAGACTCGTGGGACACCTCTGCAATGAGCAAGAACATTAAAGGCTGCTATAAAGAAACAAGCTCCTGTGCCCTCAGATGGACAGAATTTTAAAAATCCCCACAGCATCCCCAAAGCACTGAATTAACCGGAGAAGGAGCTGTGTTTAATGTGATGGATGGAGCCCGTGGGCCCCATTGCATGGACGTTGCCATCAGGGCACGGGTACCTGCCATCGCTCTCTGCAGCACCTCCCCGGGAACATCAGACAGGATAATTACGTACTTAAATCTGGGTGCTTTACTACACAGAAATTCATCTGCTACCCTCAGAGTCCTTGAAGTTAAAGAGGGATTTGAGTTACTGACATAATTTGTTCCCTGAGGGCTGAGGAAAGCAGAGAGAGGCACATCTGAATAATAACTCTCCAACCATGTCTTGAATGGGAGTGAGCGCTGCTCCAGAGCGAGACACAATGGGAAGCAAAAGATTTCAGATGTTTATAAGCTACATAGTTCCCAGGTATGATGGGGTTGGGTTTTTCCCCAAGCAGCCGCCATGAGTGAGGTCAGTAAATTCCCTTCAGAAACTGAAATTGCAGCCTTCCAATACTTGAGGGGAACTTATAGGAAAGATGAGGCAAGACTATTTACAAGAGCATGTAGTGATAGGACAAGGAGTAATGGGTTTAAACTGGTAGAGAGTAGGTTTAGATTGGATATTGGGAAGAAATTCTTGGCTGTGAGGGTGGGGAAGCCCTGCCACAGGGTGCCCACAGAAGCTGCAGCTGCCCCACGCCTGGAACTGTCCAACGCCAGGCTGGAGCAGGCTTGGAGCAACCTGGTGTACCAGAAGGTGACCCTGCCCATGGCAGGGAGTGGGACTGGATGATCTCCAAGTTCTCTTCCAAACCACCCCATTCTGTGATTCTGTAACCTGCGACGAGCTCCTCTGTGCTCACTTTGCCAAAGCTTCTGTTAAGGTGGCACTGTCTGTGGCCCAAGCTAGGGGCTGCTGTGTGTGGGGGGCCGCTGTGTGTGAGGGCCGTGGGCTCCCCGCCCTCACTGGGCGGGATGAGGCTGCCGTTTGCCCGGTGCTGGGTGCCCGGAGCCCGCGCTCGCCCCGGGCTTCCTGAACCGAACTCCACAAGATGGCGAGCGCGGGCCCGCGCGCGGCCCAAGATGGCGGCGGGCGGCGCGGCACGGGGCCGGCGGCGATCGGAGACCCGCAGCCCCGCTCGCCCGGCCCGGCCAAGGCCACGGCACGGGGCCCGGCGCTCCGCCAAGGCGGCCCCGGCAGCCGACCCCGCACAGCCCGCGGGGGAAGCCGCCCACACGGCGAGCCCGGTACGAGGGACGGGGTCGGGTGGGCTGGTGGGGGGGGGAAAGGCCGCGGGGCCGGGCGGTCACAGCAGGTGGGGGGATCGCAGGTAATTATTAACAGCTACAGTCTGAGCATCACCATGTGGGAATTATCAGGAGAACTGAAGTGAATTTATCGCCGTTCCCGCCCCTCCCACGACTTTCTTTGTGCCAGTGCAGAAATACAGAGCAGACTTAGCCGCTCGCACTGCCGGGTGATGACTGACGGGCCTGGAACCGTAATTCTTATTAGCATCATCCTTAAGAAAAGAAGAACATGGTGATTGACCTCGTACGGTGCTACTTTATTTTCTGACCAAAGTGTTTTTCACTCGCTGGTGAGGGACTGTACATTGTGGTTTATGTTAGCTGTCTTTTCCTCTCTTTACGTGCACTTTCTACTAATTACTTTTCTTAGAAGGTTTGGATCAAATTGCCATGCGTGTGATGGAGCCCTTCTGTTCCACAGCCAGCTTTGCAACTAAAGAGATAAAGTGATTTTCTTCTTGTTTCATGTGAGCTTTAGGATTTTGTGTTTTGTTCTAACAGTATTCATCACAGGAAGCTGCTGAAGGGCGACCTGCAAAGAGAATGAAATGTGAAAAAAGAAGTCTAAAATCAGAGCTAGAAGGACTCTCATGTGAAAGTGGAAACCTTGCTGCACTGGGGGAAACACCTAAAACATCTGGTGGGGATGGAGGTTCAGAAGATCCAGGAGACAGCAGAATAATCCAACAGGAAACAAGTGAAAGCATTGCAGAGACTGATGAAGGAAAACAGGAAAAGGACCATGGTGTTTCTCTGGATCCACATGCAGTGAAATCCAGCGGTGCACCATTAAAAATGGGTGGATATCTGCACCACTATCACGTGTTCAGTGAAGAGGAGAGCAGCTGTGGGAGCTTTGATGGGGCCACCTCAGAGGATGTGGACTGCCCGCGGAGGCCGATGCTCCTGGAGCACAGCAGCGGCCTCTCGGATGAGGACAGCAACCAGCCCATGCCAGTGCACCGGTTCTTCGGAGATGTTGAGCTGGTGAGACGATGAGTCTGTTCCTGCTTTAGACTCAGACCTGGTCTGCTTAAAATTTGCCTCAAAACTCTTGGCGAATTTGACCAGTTGTTGCTGGGCCCTGTACGCCAGGTAGAATTGTCTCCATCAGAGATGAAATTACTTGCCCAGCCAAATTAATTTCAGGTTTAAAATCTTTCTTATTTAGACTTTTTAGTCCAATTCCATGAGATAGGGATTTTTACAGATAATGATGTTATGGAGACACAGTATTGTTGGCAAAATAGAGTTTTGCTGGTCTGTGGTTCTCAACAGAATCACAGAACTGCTTGGGTTGGAAGGGATCTTAAAAATCCCCCAGTTCTAGCCCCACTGCACTGGGATTGTTTGGAGTGCAAACTGGTTTCTATCTACCTCAGCTTTTGAACTGACCCAAGGGCCAGAACTTTAAATTTTAATCCCTTTAACAAGCATAACTTTGGGGCAAGTGATGCCACTGTATCTTAGGTGTTTCCTGTGGTATTTAGGGAGCAGTGAGGATTTGCTTAGAGAGCCCTTCACCCCTTGCAAATCCTCCTCACGCCTGTGGAGGGAATGCCAGCCCCGAGACTGCCCGTGGATCTGGTTTGGGAAGACTCCCCTCAAAGCCCCACAGCTTTAGCTTTGAGTTTGTGCCACTGCTCCCAAGCTGAGGGTTGGTTCCCGTGTCAGCTGAGGGAGGGTGGGACCTGGTGGAGGCAGGAGTTCTGCCATTTGCCATCACAGTCTTTTCTTATTGATTTAATCTTTTCCCTCCAGCATCTCCCAGCAGTTGTGCTCCCCAGCGTGACGAGGAGCAGGCGAGAAGCCAGGAAGCTCCATTTCATTGCAAAGGAAGACGGCGAGGAGGAGGAGGAGGAGGAGGAGGAGGAGGAGGAGGAGGAGGGAGAGGATGTTGTCTAACAACAAACTAAACAAATTAAACCCTTCTTTATTTTCTTTGTGACCACATGGCAATGCCTTTTCTCAGGGAGAGAACTGGGAGAGTTTCTTTGGCTGGAACTGGCAGTTACAGTATTCCAGTGGTTATCTGGGGCAAATACTGAATTTTCAGTGATTTGGAAATAAAGTATAAATTAGTACTTTCCCACTGATATTTAGGAAAAAGCCCCAGGGAAAATAGAAGTTCTTACTGCTTTTTTGTAAATTTGAACCTCTTATCTTGAGGAAGTATTTGGTTTCACTCCTGTTTTTCGCAATAGTCAAGAAAAGGATGCTGGAGCAAGGTTCTTTTTTTTTTTTTTTTAATTCTGCAAGGTCCATGGCATCCAGGTAATACAAGAGCAAATTGACTCCCTGGTACAAAGAAGGTCAAGGGTCTCCCTTGTGTGGGTTGTTTACACCTAACCCAGGACCAATTAAACCTCTAAAATGCAGTTCTGCTGGCAAAATGAAATGCAGGATGTCAGAGTGGGTTGGTTCAGTGTGCTCATCTCTGGGAGTTCAGCACGTTTTTACTGCATGTCAGCTCCCCCAAACACCCACCCTGTGGTGCTGCCTCCTCCCTCCACCTGCTGCTCAAAGTGTTGTGCTTCGTGGATTTGCAACTGATTTTCAGCAGGGATTTTGGAAACAAATGCTTTGGTGGTGATAAACAAGGAATACCATCCCTTGGATTTGATGGACAGAGGAAGATTGCTAAGGCTGTGGGGCACCCCCCTTATGCATGTTTAAAAAAAAAAAAAAGGAGCAACCTCAGCTGATTCCAGGATCTGTTAATCCACCCAGTGTTTGTGGGAATATTTCTTTGAAAGTGTGATTATGCAATAAGCTTCCAGATATTTATTGTTATAGCTCCTTCTATGTTTCTAAAAATAGAGAGAAAATGTTATCAGCAGATGGTTAAATAAATATTAATTTCTACAGCTAGAGCCTGTTAAACATTCAAAAGTTGTAAGGCAAACAAATTGCATATGCATGGCATGGTAATGCATTCCCATTTCCACTCCAGCTGATGCATTGTTTCTGTCAAAGATATTTCTTGGCTCCTTTTCACTCTAATTCTGTAACATGGAAAAATCCAGAATTTTAAATTGCATATTCATGGTTCCAGCCCAGCTCTCTGTGTTGCAGCAGCTCCTCCCAGCATTCCTTCAGTACTGTGTTTGCTGCTGGCTCTTTCTACCAAACACAGACATTTCATTTCACTGTGCAAAATGCATTTTCAGTTTGGGGGACACGTGCCACGCAGGTGACGCTGGGTTTGTCACCAGAATCCTGCTGGTGCTGCCCTCCCCAGTGTCAAACAGTGCAGAAAGGGAGCCTGGGAGGACCAATTGCAAGCAGTGGAATTAGAAATCCTGTGTTTAAAATTCACCTCCTTGCTTTTCAGACTGCAATATTTGGGAGGGGAATGAATTAGTTGTTTAAAGTAAATCAATACTCTCTGTAGCAAAGGTTCCAAGACCCAGTAATTTGGGGCTCAGGCAGAAATAGCATCTCCACACAATTCCATGTGGACTAACTATTTCAAGACCAACAATATGGAGGAAAACAGAGCTTTTCCTAGTTATTTACAGACCAGTAAGTAGCTGGTGCTCCATTCATAAACACATTTCCCTTCATGCTCTATCACCTCTAATTAATCTCTTGTGCACCTCCAAGTACTCACACATGCACAGGTGTGGGGGCATTTTTTTATTTAAAAAGTTCACACGATTTACATTGACAATCCCAAAAGTTCAGTTGCTATCAGTTGATATTAAAAAAAAATATTCAAGTAAAAAATGGAACTATTTGTGATTTGTTGCCTGAGGTAGGAAATGTTTCACCAAAGCAATATTCTCCAAGGCAGTGGGTAAACATTACTGTAAACATGATCATTATAGCTGTCCTTGCTGGTGTTGCTTCAAGCAAACTCAAGCTGAAGAGGCAGAAAGTGTTAGAAATTATAGGGAAATCAGCAGGGAAGATGGCAAACAAAGGTGGGAAAAGCAAAAATGTGGGGATATGCCATGGCCTTGGTCTTCTCTCTGAAGCAATGGGGCAGCTGGGGATGAGGGCAAGAGTTTGGCAGAGGTGAGGTAGCAGCTCTGCTGCTGAATCACCTTTGGCATGCCTGAAATACACTGACTGCTACCTGCAAATGGCACAGAGTAAAACATGATCCTAAATCCTTCTTTGTTTGGCTTAATCTTCAGAGGAATAGGAATCTATGAGCCTCTGCAGGTTAGTTTGTAAGAAATGTTTTGTCCAAGTTTCATTTCTGTGTCATGTGAGTTTTGGGCCAACACTGGCCAGAGATGACCACGTAGGATCAAGTGTCAGCCTCTGGCTCATTTTGTACTTGATGAACTCAAAGGTCTTCACCAACCTAGTTCATTCTGTACCTTTATCATACTTGATTTGAGCTGAGGGAAGCTTCTAAGGAGTGGGAAGGCAGGAGAGGAACATTAAATGGGATATTGGAGTCTTTGTGAGGCTCTGGTTGGGTTACCCAGCCAGTCTTGTCCCAGGGACTCTCAAATAGTTCTTATTTAAGAAATTGGAGCTATTTAAAAACAACTGAGTGACATGATTGAAAAAAGCAGCATGTCCCTTCCAGAGACAGCACTAGGAAGCTTCATGGGTTTGCTTCCTCTTTCTGTAAATTCTGGTTTTGTCACAGCTGAGGTTATGATTGGTTTTCTTATGGCAAGCAATATGTACAAGTTTTAAATTATCCAGGGTAAACAGCAGCTGATAGAAGTATTCCCAGTTCACTTCCCTCCCATCTCGTGTTTTGACAGCTTCTGCCAGTTCTGGCACAACAGCACGTTTCTTCTCAATTCTTGGGGACACAAAAGATAAGACAATATTGCCATCAAGAGTTTTTCCAGAATAGTCAAGCCTCCATCTTCCTTTCAGAGGCAGGCAGAACTGGAATTCTTTCTCTGTAACTAGGCACGTGATATTTCCCCCCCAAGGAAATTAGTTTAGCAATCTTGTTTGCTTCACACCAACATTTGAAAAGGGTCAGAGGGAGTTTTGCTAGAGAGGAGAATTCACATGGATAGTGCAGTGAGGAGGGGTTTGCTTCCATAAAAAGAAAGTCTGCACAGAAGCAAAGCAGCTAAGGAGTGGCAGCATTTCAACTGTCTTCAGGGTTTTGTTCTTGAACAGCTGCAGCATCCCTCCTGCCTTTTCTCACAACGTATTCACAGCAGAGCTGACTGCTCAGCGGGGAGAAGGGACTAAGGCTAAACCTTTCTGATGCAGCCAAAGGGCCATGAAGCAGAATTAACACTTTGTACATACATGTGGTCAAGATTCCAGGTGCTGAAAAGGATCCTGCTTTCCCTGTTGCTGTAGGGGTTGATGGAATGCTTATACGGGCAGTCGTCTTTGTCGAAAGGGCCCTGTGAAAGGTGGCACACTCATCACCCCAGCACGGTCCTGCCATGTGCTAGTGATTCTGCACCCCACATCCCCCCAGCCTGACACTGCCCCAGGCCACACCCAGGGAGCTCTTTCTTTCCCCTGATGTTGAAGGGAGAATGGGTTCAAACATAAAAAGGGGAAGTTTAAGTTAGGTATATGGAAGAAATTCTTCCTTGTGAGGGTGGGGAGGCCCTGGCACAGGGTGCCCAGAGAAGCTGTGGCTGCCCCTGGATCCCTGGAAGTGTCCAGGGTCAGGCTGGATGGGGCTTGGGGCAATCTGATCTAGTGGGAGGTGTCCCTGCCCATGGCAGGGGGTGGAATGAGATGATCTTTAGGGTCCCTTCCAACCCAAATCATTCCATAATTCTTCAGGAAGGCTGCAGGTACCTGACAGGAGAACCACCCCTCTGCGGTGCACAGACGTGCTGTCTCCTCCTCCTCCCTTCTGTCAAAGTAGCACCCATTGTACTTCACAGATTTCAGTTTATCTGCCATCAGATCGATTATCCCTCTGTAGGCATCTTGTGCTGCAGGATGAACGTTTGAAATAAAACCACTAACCTAGAGGGGGGAAACCCAGCAATCACTCCTCCAATCCTGTGGCAGCCTGAGGCTCTTTTCTATAATCACAATGTTAGACGGTAAAAGCACTTTATATTCTTGTAGCCACAGAATTACTGTTACAGCTTGGCATAAGTTACTTCAGCAGAAATTCTTACCTCTCTCATGTAGCCCCGCATTCTGCTCTCACAGCTGTGCCGCAGGTAGCTGGATTTATTCTTGAACCGAGACTCCAGCCCTGGAGGGAATGAGATTGTTTTGTACCTCAGCACAGCTCCTACCTAGCTGGGAGTTATCATGGCTTTTCACTGACTCAGGATGCACAGGTTTTTTAATTTCCCTTTTTTATTTTACTGGTTCAGGACTACCCTGCTCTTAAGCACTTAAAAGACACTGTAGAATACCTGCTGAGAGAGCAGTTGCTGGTATTGTTATGTCTTTCTTGTTACTGTGTATATGTGGAACACCAAGAGATTGTGAAAGGAAAACAGAATTGTTGGGGAAGAACTGCAGTAATGGCTTGGGAATGGAAAGTGAAACTTGCAGAGTGTAAAGAAAACCTAAAATATGGTTAGCTGGCAGAGATATGCAAGTTATCCATATACTATTAACAAATCATTAAAACATCATAAGTGCAGACTTATATTAACGGGGGGAAATGTATTCCAGAGGTATATTTGATAAAGCAATAGGGGACACCATTTTTTAAAAACATTATCTGATGGTATATACTTTAGAGAAAAACACACGTGCTAATGGAAGGGATAGCTAAACCTCTTACCAAGTACCCAATCCCACCAGCCAGAAGAGCTCCCAAACTTTGCTTTGAGAGCAGCAAAACTAACCAAAGTGGCTTTTCAGAGCAGAGCAAGACTTGGGAGTCCCTCAGCAGCTTCCTACGGCAACAAACACACCTTCAAACCACTTCTTGTCGTCTTCCTTATCCTCGGCCAGGATGTTTTCGCTTAGGTTGTGGATGAGATCCGCCAGCAGCTTCTGCCTGTGGGGAGCCCGCTCGTCCGTCAGCAGCCTCCGCGCAGCCTCCACCACAGCGTCCTGCTGGCTGCAGAACGCGGCCAGGAGCCGCTCGATGTCGCTAGCACCTGGGGCAGGTGAGGCGGCACCGGCTGAGCCCGGGGCGCCGGCTGAGCCCCCTCGCCTCCCCGCCCGGCCCCGCACTCACAGCCACGCCAACTCTCCCCGGGACCCAGCAGCACCAGCTCCGTCTGCGGCGGCAGCGCTCGGAAGTAGCTCTCAGTCAGCTCCGTCCCATCCTCGTAGAGGCAGAGGCGGCTGCCTGCCAAGGGAAGCTGCCCCGCGGGCGGGTGAGACCCCGGCTCCCGGCAGCCCCGCACCGCACCGGCAGCAGCTCCGCACGGATCACAGCGGGCAGCTCCAGCCCCGTCCCAGAACGGCAGCACCCGGTAGCCTCGGTCCCGCACAGTCCCGTCCCGGGTCGGCAGATCCGCCCCGCACTGGTAGCAGCACCCCGGCCTAGTACCGTCGCGTCCCTGTAACACCGGGCAGCCCACCGGGCAGCCCCCCGCCCATCCCGCAGCCGGCAGTGCCCGGTCCGCACGGCACGGTGCCGTCCCACGCCTGTAGCACCCGGCAGCCCTCAGCCCGGCAGTGCCCGGTCCGGTCCGTCCCGCACCTGCAGCAGCCGGCAGCCTTTCCTCAGCAACCCGCGGAGGCTCCCGGCCGCCACCCCGAACTTCTGCGGGCCGCCGCACCGGCGCAGGCGGAAGGGCCGCAGCGGCTCCTCCATGGCCGGGCCAGTGCTGCCCCCTCTCNGCGGTGCCGCGTTGCCATGAGAGCGGCGATGGGGCCGTGCTGAGGCAGGTGGGGCCCGGCCCGGCGCTTCCCCTCGCGCTCTGCTCTCCCTCCGCCCCGGGGGAGCCCCCGAGGTCCCGCCAGGTCCCCTGCGTGCTTTGGCCGCCGCCCGTCCTGGCTGTCCCCCCGGAACGGTTGCGGCCGTGACCCCCCCCGGGCCTGCGCCTCCTGCGGGTCGGGGCCGGCGATGGGAGCGAGGGAGGGACGGGGCCGGTGTTGGTGCACGGCCCAGGGTGGGCAGCGGTGATCCCGGTGTTTATCTTGTGTCCCCAGCAGTAGCCGCGGTGCACGCGTGGCTTTCCCGAAGAGACTAAACTGACCTTGTGCTTTGCTTTTTGTTACTCTGGCTCCAACACACAGAGCATGGTACGGGTGCAGGTTTGGTACAGGTTGCTCCTGTATGCGTTTGGAACTCTTAGTTTCAAGCTCCGTCTTGTGTTAGTAGGTTTAATTTATTGGCAGACTGCGCTGGAAGTGAGCTAAATCCTCGTTTTGCTCAGTACTAATAAAACCTTCACCATAAGAACATTTATGGTACCTGTATTAATTAAAGGGAAGGTATATTTGCACTCATCATCTACTGACTTTGTCAGACCTCAGGATGCTATTCCTTGACTGTAGTCCTCAGTGGATTTTTTTTATCCTTCCAGGGATGAGGTTAATCTTGAAGGCTGTGGCTGTGACCAGCTCAGCTCCCCAGGATGCCACACAAGATCGGTTTCACCGTGGTCAGTTCATCGGGACACGAGGATGGGTTCAGCGCTCGGGAGCTGATGGTTCACGCACCAACAGTGAATGGGTGGCGGTCGCCCAGGTACTGTGAGGGGAGGGTGTTGGAGCACTGAAGTTCTGAAGTGCCCAGTCTAAAATGAGTGGCAGATGTACCATGTGTGGTCAGAGCAGTTTACAGTATCCCAAACCAAACTGATAAAGCAAAAAAAGTTACTTTAATCCCATGGAATCTTCATCCTGGAGGGAAAAAGCACTTTGGTTAACACCTAAAGGCATTGCATTGTATTTAAATTAAGTTCTGGAAAATTAAAATGGGAACTGTTTTTGTTCTTGGCAGTCTTGGACTTTGCAACTGCTTTGGCTTAGTATGAAAAATCTATTTGTCTCAGCACATCCTCTAAATATGTGTGGGGCACCTGGACATATGCATACAGTAAAGGGAGGGGAAAAGTGTTTCCACTCCACTCTTGGGATTCTTCTTACAATATTTATAATGTTGGCTTACAGTTAATAACTTGAAAGTTCCATAATGAAATGTTGCTCAAGTTGGAAATGAAGTCCTCTTTAAAATGACAGTTGAATTCAGAAATGGTGTCTCTTTCAGGCTCTGTCAGTACCCCCAGGAAATCATCCTGCAGTTGATGGAGAGGTGTCGGATCCGGAAGCTGCAGCTGCTCGCTCACCAGTACATGATTGCAAGCAAAATTGAGTTCTACATCAGTGAAAGTCTGCCCGAGTACTTTGCTCCGTATCAGTCGGAGGGGTTTCAGAGACTTGGGTGAGTCAGAAAGTTCTGGATCAGTTTATTGCCTTAATCAGAAAAGCTTCAGGGGAAAATAATACTCACTGTGGGTTGTGTGTGATGTGAATGTGCTGTGTGAGCACCAGAGAGATCCTGGGCTTGTGTAGATCTGTTAACACGTCTCAGTTATGAGGGAATTTTAAACCTTACCAGTGTTATAACCTGAGGAGCAGAAATCCACCTGTGTGTCTGTATGTATCCTCTGCTCATGTGTTACATTTTCCTTCCCAGTTATGTCCCTCTTTCAGACAACGAGAAGACTGATTTCAGAGCTCGAGAATTGAAATCTGTGTACATGGATGCAGTTGGCCAGTACCTGAAGCTGATTTTCCATAAAAATTATGTCAATAAATACAATTTGTATGGGCAGGTGAGTTAAAAGTCCTTACCTGGTAACCTAGGTGACACTTCCCTAGTAGAGCAGGCACAGAAGTCTGCTCCCTTGATTTGTAGAAGCAAAAAATGTTGATTGAAAGCTCCTGTATTTATTTTAGTTGGTTTTAAAGAACAAAACACAAATAACAGGTTAGAAGTGAGTTTGGATCAGATGGACACGCCTCATCCAGAACAAACGAGTCAAGGGCACGTTTTGTCACTCCTGTTTGTGCTGAGGTTTAGCCCACACAGCAGGGTTTGTGTTGAGGACAAGGAACTCCCTCTGAGAACAGCTTTGGGGTCACAAAGCCACTCTTGAGTGTTTTGGACCTGTTCTGGCTTTAAGTGAAGGTGTCGCACTGCCATCATGGTACAGACACACAAACACCTGCCTCAGTTCTGCAGGGACTCATTTCAGTTCCATCTCAGACCAGGAAAAGGAACAGCACAATGGGGTTGTAGATTTGGTGGTACATTTTCAATGGGGCAGGGAGCACGTTTAGCACTCAGTGCTTCTCTCTGCTTCTGTATCACCCTGCCAGTCACGGGCCCTGGTTTTTGTTCCAAGAAAAAAGGAATGAGCTCACACATTTCCATTTTCTGTGAATCTCTGCAGGTAGCCCTGGTAGCTGTGAACATCATTGGGGATCCAGCAGACTATGGCAGTGACAACATGAGCAGTGTAAGTGCAAAGCATCCCTCTCCTTTTTCTGATGCTCCATCTCTTCAAGTACAGGTTCCTGGAGTAATGGGATGAACCTTTCTTGTACCAGTTCTGTGCTGTAGCAGAGCTGTGTTGCATTAATTTGTTTTTAATGTTCTCTTGAAGCAAGAAAGTTGAGCCTAATATGGGAATACAAAAATTAAAACATTGTCAGTTTGGACATCTTCATTTTCAGCCTCTCTAAATTCTCCTGCTTCAGTGTGCCCCAAAACACGAGTGCTCTACATTGCAGAGCTGATGCTGGTTGTGGCAAGTCAGAATTCTGTCTTGAACACGCATCTGATGTTGGTGAATGTGCCTTAAGATTTTTCTTTTCCACCCTTCCAAAGCCTTCCAGAGAGAAGCTGATCGATCACTACTTGGGAATTAAATCAGATGACCCTGCCTTAGATGGAACTTACCTCGGGTAAGGATGTTCTTTGTGTGTACCTTGGCAAAACCTCTGCTTTGTGTAAAGTTGTTGGTCTCTGTGTTTTGTTAATTCCCTGCTAATGAAGAGAGAAGCCTACCTTATTCTGGATTATTTTATTCATTTTATGTCTTCAGGAAACGTGATTCCATTTCACCTCTGGATGATTTGGCCTTTGACATGTACCAGGACCCAGAAGTGGCTCAGATAATCCGGAAGCTGGATGAGAAGAAGCGGGAAGCTGTGTGTCTGGAGTGCTATGACCACGCCAAGAAGCTCAAACAGGCCATTGCAGACTTGCAGAAGGTATTGTTGGAAGATCTTTGACTCCTAAGTGGAGCAGAGCTCCAGTGGCCCATCAGGGCCTTGCTGTTTGTGTGGAATCTTAGTGATTTTTGATATCTTTCCCAAAAGAATAGTTTTAAAATCAGATAACTTGATAGAGTAATCTGGCTGGAGGCCAAATGAAACAAGTAAGGTGGTTCCCTGAAATGCTCAGTAAAGTGAATCCAAGAAATGTTCAGTAAGATGATTTGTACCAATCCTAGGTGGGGGAGCGACTCGGCCGGTATGAGGTGGAGAAGCGCTATGCAGTAGAGAAGGAGGATTATGACCTGGCCAAGAAAAAGAAGGAGCAGATGGATGAGTACAGGTTGAAGGTGTACCAGCAGCTGGAGCTGCACGACCTCCTGGATGCACAGCTGCTGGTGAGTGCTGTTAGCCCAGACTCAGGAGGGTGTTCTGAATAGAAATGGCAGAGCAACCAAACTTCGTTCACAGGTTAATGGAAATGTTGAGATTTACCAAAGCTTTTTGGTTTTCTCTTTGGATTGTGGATTTCCCCAGCTGGAGACTCTCCATGTGGTGTTTTGTGAACATGCTTAATTCTCCATAAATGACATTAAACAGTTGAGGTCTCAAGAATATGGTATTAGAGAGAGTCCTGAATATTTTGCATAATTTCAAAGCTACCTGATGTAAATGAATAAGCTACCTTCTGATATTTTAGAGGGGTAGAGGAGGCTTAAGCTAGTACCAAGGCTAACCATACAGAATCCATGTGATTTTTTAAATACATATACTTATGTAATGTTCTCAGAACAGGAAGTTGTATAAACACTCCATACATGCACCCACACAGAATTATTTTCTGACTGCTTCATAAAGCTGCATCCGATGGGAATGATGACACACCTGTGAGCCAGGTTTAATATTTATGTGAAATCCCCAGAAGCCTGTTGACAGCCAGAGTTGTAGCTGTACTGACTGATTTTAGCACATTTTTAGCCTTGCTGTAAAAATCTCCTTCGCTTTCTCAGATACGAAAGCCACCTAAGTTGCCTTTGCGATCTGTGAGTGGCACAGAGAGCCCCCAGAGCTCCCCTTCTGAGCCTGCAGACCCACCCCAAGGAGAGGCCCGGAGGGCAGAGCCTGTGCTGGAAGAGCAGTTGGTTGATCCCACTTCTTCTGAGCCCGTTGTTCCCTACCAGTCCCCTCTTTCTCCTCAGACTCAGCCCACAACCTCCAAGGAAGCATTTTCCAAGGAAAACGTGAGTAGTGTTTCCTCTGTTACTGCAGAAACCTGTCAGAGCAAACAATCTGATGACCAGCCTTCCAAACAATATGGTTACTCTCATGGTTAACTGGGGAGTGATGCTGGTTTGATGTGAGAAAATCATGATGAGGTAAATCCAATAAGTGATAAAACCACTTCACATCTGAGTAATTTCCAGAACAACAAATTTTATCTTTTCTGCTAGGTTGAATTTTTACCTTATGATGAGAGGCCTCTCCCAACCATCTGCAAGCAGGTGGATGAAGCTGTTGCCTATGTTGAGCCAGAGGTGACTGAAGAGGACGTGGGTGATACTCCAAGGACTGGCAATATGGGGGAGCCTGAATCGCTCACGGAGAAGGCTCTGAGGGAAGCCAGCCCTGTTGTGGAAGTTTTTGGAGAGACTTTGGTAAAAACCAGTAAAACAAACCCCAAACCCAGTAAGACAAACCCAAAGATTATTGTGCTCTGTGTTGAGAGGACCTTTACGTGTTCAGAGCTGCTGTTTTGAAATCTGATCTTAAAATTTGACCTTGGCTCTATGGATGCCTGCTTTCAGCATTTATACAAATCTGTAGCTTGGATGATCGATTACTTGATGTGCTGATAAACAGACAGGGTCCAGCAGACTGCTTTAGGGTATGGACCCAGAATACCCATAACTTGCCACTGTCTTTTTGCAGGGAGAGAAACCCTCACTGTGCCTGCAAGGGCTCCATGAGCCTGACCTATTAATCCCATTTCACTCATCCCATTTCAAAATATGTGCTTTTAATAAAGCCAGATTCCTGTGGGGAACACCTGGCCATTTCACGCTTCAGTTCATGTGTTCTTTCGAGGCTGGTTCTCTATATAAATGTTAAATGTGTATTGAAATATCTGTAGGGACCTTTTAAGAGATAGACTTGTTCTGTGCCCAGGTTTCAGGAGCGTATTCCAGAACTTGGTCGTGTCGAGAAGATGCTTTACTGGCTGTGTACAAGAAACTGATGGAAGTGTCAGTGGGCACTCCAAAGGAGGATTTAAGGAACATGCTGAGGGCTGCTGTTTTTCTTGTGAGGAGGGCCATCAAAGACACTGTGTCTTCAGTAAGTTGGGATAGGTTTGATGCTCCAGTGAAGAATTGCAGAACCATGGAGTTGAGATACTTTGAACAAATAGTTTATAAATCTACTGTTGAATAAATCCAAAACCACAACAAAGCCCCTCAAAACATTGAACAGATGGAGAAAACTGCCTGGGCTGAGCCATGAGCTGATGCAGTAAATGTGCAGTGAGGTTGATCCTTTTTCTTTGTTAAAGCTGAAATACAGCAATGAAGTAACTTTTAGTTTCCAGCTCAAGGGACTGCACTTAGCTGAAGGATCCTTGGGCATCAAATAAACCTTAAATAAGAAGAAAAGAAGAAAATTGAGTTGTTACTCTTTATAAACAATTTCTAAAGCATTTCATCTAAGTCCTAGCAAGAGGTTTTCTGGAAGGGAGTTGTCTGAAGTAGCTTCCATTAGGAGTGTTACTGTAATTCCAGATTAGGAAGAGATCTTATTGTATTGTCTTAAAACAGGGAGCTCTGTGTTAATTTTGCTCAGTGTTTCCTTTTTCTTTTATAACTTAGGTTTTTCAGGCTTCCCTGAAACTTCTAAAAATGATCATTACCCAGTATATACCAAAACACAAACTAGGGAAGCTAGAAACTCTTCATTGTGTGGAAAAAACCCTGCCACATTTGCTTTCTAGAACAGGAGACTCTTCATCCCGTCTTCGTCTTCTGGCTTCAGCCTTCATCCAGGTGGGTGTTTCTCTTCAACTTAGGGAGCTCACAGGTGGGAAACACCTGATCAGAGTGTACTGTGAGACCAGGGTCGGTTGCTGTGAAGTGTTAACAGCTTGTCACAGAATCTCATCACAGAATCTTACCACAACTTACCACGGAATAGCTGGGGTTGGAAGGGTCCTCTAGAGATCATTCAGTCCAACCCCCCTGCCAAATCAGGGTCACTTGGAGCAGGTGACACAGGAACACATCCAGGTGGGTTTGGAATGTCTCCACAGCCTTTCTGGACAGCCTGTTCCAGTACTTTGTCACCCTCAATATAAAGAAATGCTTCCACAGGTTGAGGTGGAATTTCTTGTGTTTTAGTTTCTGGCCATAAATATATGGAAGGCAAAGTGGTAGAACCATCTGAGTGTCTTTGTGGTGTTCTTTCTGTCTGTTGTCACTCCTGTTGTAAGGGACAGTCTGGGGATACCTGCTGCTGCTGGAGGTGTGGCTCTTGTGTTCTTTGTTGCAAGTGATCTACAGAGATGAGAAAAATCTGCTTTGCAGAGACAGGTAATTGTCCTCATTCAGCATCTGTCTGTTCACTGACTCTGTGTGTTTCTAGGAAATGGCACTGTGCCCTGAAGTGAAACCTCTCCAGATTATTCCAGTCCACCTGGTTAAAACATTAAAACCAAACTCCCCAACACACCTGGCAATGAGTCATGTGGAATTGGTGGAATCTCTCTTGGGAGCCGTGGGGACTGAAAACTCCGGGTTTACCATCAACAACGTCATGAAGGTAAGAGGTTGAGGTTACAGCACATGGAGGATTTTCTAATGGTTTTCTGGGGGCTCGCCTGGCTTTTTTGGGGTGTTTCCCAGGTGTATTCCCCTGATCAACAGTGCTGGTAATTTTAGACCAGGTTGGATGGGGCTTGGAGCAACCTGGGATAGTAGGAGGTGTCCCTGCCCATGGTATGGGGTGGAATGAGATGAGCTTTAAGATCCCTTTCAACCCAAACCATTCTGAGATTCTATGAAGCAACATACTAATATCTGGAAAAAAGAACCAATGGGTTTAAAAAGTGTTTGCAAAATCCTGCCTTGTAGGAAGATTTCTCCTGCTGCAGGAGAGTCTTGGACTAATAAATGAATCCTTAAAAAATGCGAGGAAAGAGAGACGTAATTTTTTTTTTTAATTATTTCCAGTTTGCCATGGGAGCTCTGGAGCACAGGGCTCATGAAGTGCGTGAGGTGGTGCTGCGGATCATCTTTGCCATGTACAGGGAGCACAGGGCAGCTGTGCTGGAGTATCTCCCTCCCGACGACGCCGGCGCCCGCAAGACCGTGCGCTACAAAACCCTCTTTGAGGGGTTCGCCAAAATCGATGGGAAACCTTCTGAAACTGAAATGAGGGTATGTAATGAGAGGGCAGCACGTACAAGACCACTTCAGACACTGCATTTGGCTGAGTAGTATCCTGATGTCATGGATGGGTTGGACACTGTGCAGGTAGCAGAGTGTGTTCAGGTGTGTGGTTAATGTTCCTTAGTGTAGAAAGCTCAGTGTATTCCCTATACTCACTCTTGGGAATAAAGCCAACAAGGAATACAGAGATGGACAAGCAGTTTAGAAAATGCACAAATGCTATTTTCTGCTGTCAGTCCTTGGGAACAGTAAGCCCAAAGGCTGTGCTGCATGTTTCTTTCAGGTAGTGCAGAGGAATGTGGGGGGAGGAAGATGTCACTGTATCACACCCATCATTTAACCAAGCAGGAGATTTCCTGTCCTCAGCCATGAGTTCTGTGCTGATGTGTTTTGCAATCTCTTGTGTATGAGGGATGGTTCCAAAGCTTTTGGAGCTGACAGAGTATTTCCTGCCAGGCACAGAGAAAAGCAGCAACAGAAGCAGAGAAACAGACAAAGGAAGAAATGAAAGTTCTAAAAGGCCACTCAGCAGCTCTAAAGTTAGAGTTACAAGCAGAGGTTGAAGCTGAAGAGGTGAGCATGTTTTGGTTTAAGGCTTTTTCATCCTTTGCTCCTCAGATATCAGGGACTTAGCTAGTGAACATTGCTGTTGTCTCATTAAAGAGAGAGGGAAACTCCAGACATACCCTGGGTGACTTCTCCTCAGCAGTCCACCTTAAAATCTGGGTTTTTGTTTCTCCTAACATAGTGTAAAATTTGGATTCTTTATTATAATGTAGTAATATAGTGTTATGTAATAATACCTTTATAACATAAAATATTACTTTAATACAAGAGATTTGCCCTAGAACCAGAAGAACAAAAATTGTAGTGCATTGACTCTGCTTCTAAATTTTAAATTCCAGACAGAAATCAGAATGTAGTGTGTTCCCTTTCTCCCTGGAAGGCAAATTTCTGAGTTAAATTTCTTTGTTCAATAGGAGAAAGAATCTGATTTTCAGAAGACAGAGAATCAAGGTAGGTAGTTTCAAATAAGAGTTAGGAAATGTAGACAAATTAAAATGTGATCTTGGTTTAATAGTTCTCTCCTTACAGGTTACCAGGTATACAAAGGCCCCCAGGCTAGAGCAGCAGATATTCAGGAGGAACTTTCCTCTGTTGCAAATTACCTGGATAAGTAAGTGAGATGAGCCTCTAATCACCTTAAGCACTTGGTGTCACCTGTGAGCTCCTAACAGTAATAATGTTTTTCCAGTAGATCAAAGCTAATACCTTCAGCAGTGAAACAATAAAGACTAAAATCTCTTCTAACAGATTTGGAATTATCACCAGGCAATCCTAGGTGCTTTTTTTTAAAGTTCTTGGATAGTGTGACTTTGTACTTCTTTTTCTGAGTATTTGCCTGTGGGATAAGAAATAGACACAGTTTAATGTTCAGTTGCCAGTGTGAAATAAGGGAAAAATACAGTGTGACTTTACTGGGTGTTGTAGGGGAGGGCACAGAGTAAGTGCTTGGAAATTCTGGAGCCAGGAAAGCCAATTTTGGTGAGCTGCTCTCGGAACTTTCATGGAATTAGTCATTCTATAAGAAAAAATGCTCAATAGTTGTATTTTCCCCTAAATTACTTCCCAGTACCTGCCCCATCCTAAGGGCAACACTAAACAGGGAAAAGAAACTCCTGAAGATATTGGCTGCTTTTGAGAACAACTTGAAACAGAACGAACAGGGCTTATCCATTTCTCTCTGATGTCACTGATGTTTGTATTTTTTTCCCAGCTTGTGTATTTTTTGTGGTGAAAGGAATGAGTCCTTCACAGAGGAAGGTTTGGATCTGCATTACTGGAAGCACTGCCCCATGTTAACCCGATGTGAGCACTGCAAACAGGTCAGACTGAACTTTCCAGAGCTACTAAAGACATGGACTGTTGTTATTTTGCTAGAAGCACTGTAAGATATTTAACAGTTGGACAGGTGAATTCTGAACACACCTGTGTGATTTAGATAATGCTTTTGGAAAAGAGCAGCATTAGGAAATGAATTAAGAAATGGACTGAAATTGAATTTTCCCTTTGGCATTTTGGAAGGTGAGGTTTTTTAATCCCATCCCTGTTTGCTCAGCACAAACCTTGCTGGCTGTTTTGCAGATGCTGGAGATCTCCAGCCTGACAGAGCATCTGCTGACTGACTGTGACAAAAGGGACAGCTTTGGGAAGTGCCCACGCTGTAGAGAGGCCGTGCCCAGGGACGAGCTGCCCAGACACATAAAGAGCAGGATTTGCACTTGTGAGTAGCTCCAAACAGGAGGGTGGAACATCAGAGGTTCAGACTTTCAAACACCAGGGATCTTTGGCAAGTTGGGCTGCTTGTGTTTCAGACTTAGGGATCTAAGTAAATCCTCAGTAGGGAAAAGATTTGGGATAAATGCCTGAGTTTTCCAGTGCTTGGCCTCTGTGAATGTGTGTGGGGAGGGTGAGTGAAAAGACTGGAAAGTCTCTTCCATATCCCTGTGGATTAAGCACTGTCCCAGCAAAGAAGGGACATGGACCTGTTGGAATGAGTTCAGAAGAGGCCCCAAGTTGATCAGAGGGATGGGTCACCTCTGCTATTGTGAAAGGCTGAGAAAATTGGGATTGTTCAGCCTGGAGAATAAAAGACTTTGCGGTGACCTAATTGTGGCCTTACAGTGCCTGAAGGGGCTACAAGCAAGGTGGAGAGAGACTGTTTACAAGGGCTTGGTGAGGCAGAACCAGGGGGAACTGGATGATCTTTATGGTTCCTTCCAATCCATGCAATTCTGGATTCTGAGATTCCTTTTCATCTCGTTTTGATGATGATTAAACACAAGACTTATTTGGGAGCAGTTAATGATAACAGAGCAGATGCTGGGTTAGTCATGGGGTAGTTTTCTGCTAATTGCTATGCAAATTCTCTTTTTGTGTCTGGAATTAGCCTCTCTTTGCAATTCTTACATTATTTTTCAAACAATTTCAGCTGCCAAACCAGAAAATATGGCAAACCATTGCCCTTTGTGCCATGAGAACTTTCCCCCTGGAGAAGAGGTGAGGCTACCCCTCACGTTGGGCTGATGTTGTTATGGATTGTTTTAATGTGATGGACCTTTCAGGATTAAAATATAAAATAATATTAAAATAATGGATATATTAATTTCTATTTCGTAGCAAGGAGCTCATACTTTGAAAAAGCAGATTAAAGTGCTGTTATTATAAAGTCTGTACACAATTATCATTTTAAAGTCTGTACACAATTATCATTTTGCCCATGTGACATTGGCTAATTTTGCCAGAGTTGTACTATCACTTGTTTGTAATTGACTTCAGGCCTGGAGATCTCATCTGATGGACAAAAATGGCTGCAAAATGAACCAGCGGAGGACATCCCCCATGAATAAAACCATTCTGGTGCAGCCTGGTAAGATATTAGTTAACAATAGTAATATTTTGTGTTGCCTTTGCCTAAGGAAAGTGTTTCATCCCCAAGAGCTGGGTCTGTGCCACTCGTGGTTTGCATTTGTGTGAGCTAAGTGATGGTTCTTGTGCTATAGCAGTGTGCTTGGGGAGCACATTCCCAAAATCATGGAATAAAAATCATGTTAAAAGGAGCACTCGAGCTCAGCTGGTGGGGGAAACTGGCAGATTTGATAAATTGATCAGTTCAGGGCTTTTTTCTGCAGAACAGAATGACCATGAATAGAACAATCAGCTGAACAGCGTTCTGGAAAGCTCCTGAATGCTGACACAGAGAACCAGAGCCTGATTTAGCTTTTAGTGTCCAGTCAAAGGGTCCTAATCTGATCCTAATTACAGGTGGAACTGAACAGTGAGTGCTGTGCACTGCTTTTCCTTTCCAGTCCAGACCCAGAAACTTGACAGATTTATCATTGTGCAGCTTTTTCACCATCTAAGAGACATTGATGCTGATGTCAAGTGGTAGTTTTTTTTAACACTTGCCTTTCTGAAGCATGTGGAAAACCCTCTTATTTCCAGAACACAGAAGTTGAACTGCTTGCAGCACCAGAACTTTTGGCCAGTAATATCCAAACAATTCCTCCTTCAGACTCTTTGGTGATTTTTAGTCAGCTGCATGTTCAGAGTTCATCTGCTCTATCTGAGCTGTGCTTTGCTCCTATCTGCATGTCACTACTCTAGGTTCCTGGAAAGAACTGTGGAATTGCCCATTCCAGCTGACCTAAGTGAATCATAGGGGTTGAGCTCAGCAATTTCCAGTCTCAAACTGGATCCCCAATCCTGTCTGTGTGTCCTCAGCCTTGCTGTTTGTGCTGGCTAATGAGATGCCAGTCAGTTGTTAGTTGCTGCTTACAATTCGGAAACAGAAGCAAATCCTGCCTGGATAAGCTCTGATTCCAGAGCTATTTCCTAGTGCTAGGAAGAGAGTGCTGGCCGTTTAGTCTGACCACTGCTGGTGTGGAACATGCTCAGCCTCAATGCCTGCCAGCTTCTAGTTGCTTCAGTCATTCAGACTTAGCAGATCTTGGGAATCAAAATGATGCATTAAATTCACTCCTGGGACTAGGTGTGCTTTCAGTAATGATCTCTATTTTTCTCTTCACAGCAAAAGTAAGTGGCTGCTATTTAAGGAAACCAGGTCCTTCAGGAGCAAAGTTTCAACCTCCTTCAATAGGAAGCAGGATTCGAACCCGAGGGGGCCCAAATAAAAACACTGGCAAAACATACTCAAAGCGATGACAAGACAAGTATTTCTCCCTTTGTCTTAATAACTGGGCAAATGGCTGTTTAGAGCTATTTAAAAGTTGTGGGCAGCTTGTATCATCTTTTCTGTGGGCTGTTTTTAGTCTTGAGCAGTGCCTGGTGTGATCCCCACGGCCATCCCTTGGCGTGGCTGTCACTGCAGCACTGGGCTTTGCTCCTAATGCTCATGTTGGAAATACCAAATGTTCTGGGACACAAACATTATTTTGACAGATAACTGTGCTCTCCTTTCCAGTCCCATGGCTGTAATTTGATGGATTCAAGCACATAAATTATGTCAGGGGAGAGAAGCCTCTTCCCTGGGTCCCCCGAGGTGCTCAAAGAACAGGAGCCACAGGTGGGGGAAGCCTGGCCTTATGTGTCAGATTTAGGGTTCTGAAGGCAGCAGAGCTGTACTCAAAGCGCTGCTCAATCCCAGGAATTAGCACCAAATGGAAAAGCCAGAGGGCTGGTTGGATGTTTTGCTGTGTTGTGCCACTGTGCAGGAGGTGACAGGACACTGTGGCCTCTCTCACTGTGCACCAAGTGCCTTATGAACCCAGTTGGCAGGAGGGTTAAACGAAACCCTACAAATCTGTATCCCCAAGAAATGGCCCCTTACAGCAACAAAAAAGTGATCTTGGTTGGACCATTAAGAGCTTGAATTAATATATTTAGACCTTTTTGCCTGCTTTATTGCACTTTCAGCTCAAATACTGATCTTCTCTAGTTAGATCTTGATTAAAATAATAATCTACAGACTGCAGCATGTGTCTTTAACAGCTTCAGAGAGGCAAAGTCTATTAAGACCCGAGGCATGAATCTTTGTACCAAAGCAGCAGTTTTCACATCTCTACCTGTAACATCTCAGCTGTTGCTTTCCAGGGTGGAGTTTGTACCATGGCCACAGGAATGAGTGATGATGATAATATAAGGGGAAACGTGGAGGGTTTTGCTCCCATGGAGTGAGTTTGTGGTGTTATTTTGTATATACAGAGCTGATCTTGTAATACAGTTTTTCTAGTTTGCCTACAGCCTGCCTACCAGCTTATGGATTTTCCAGGTAGATCAGTGTGCTTGGATTTCAAAAATCTTTGTATAAATGGTTTGTCTAACTCTTCTGAATACATATCTCAATAATTACACACATTAGGAACATATATATGTGTATATGTATTAACAAATACATAGGTATTTTTATTTTTCCTTTAGTGACATGGGTTCCTATTTGAGAGCCTGATTCTACATGCTGAATAAAAAATAAATATCTCAAAATAACCATTGATCTTGCTCAGAGGTGTGATGAACACTATTCTCTGGTACAATAAGGAAATAACTTGGCAGTGGTAAAATGGCAGTGTTTTAGAATGTGAAAGGACCGTTTTGCAGCTCAGTAGTACCACCAGTGTCATGTTTAAAGGTGGATTTACCGGGGTTGCTCCTGAATTAACAGCTGGGGCTTGCTGCAGTGGCAAAATAAGCACTGGGGTGGAAAACAGCGTGAGGTTTGGTGCTGTGCCACCAAGTAGTGAGCAAAATATTTCAGAGAAAAAACATTGCACAGGTGCGGGTCTGGGCAGTGAAAGAAGGTCTGCAAAGTGTTGCACTGGAACCTGAATTTGGCAACAATGGGGCCTCAGTAGGAAAGCAAGGAAAGAGTGTGGTCCTGAGCTCAGGGCTCATCTGTTATCATGTCCACGTGAACTGTGCCTGAGTGTCAGCTGAGGTGTTTTTATCTGTGTCACTGATGATTCCAGAGCAGCCCCTGTCTGTGCGTGCAGAAGCTGATCTCGTCCCAAGACCTCTTGGTGTTCCACTACCATGCAATTTAGAGTGATTGTGTATTCCTGAGTGCTAGATGAACAAATCAGATATTGAAATCTGGGAGATTTAATCAAGAAAAGGAGTCACTTGTGTTAAATGTCAGTTGTTTTTATTGCACATGTTTAATAAATTACTTTAGCATGTCTGGAGGGTATGTCTGCATTTTCCAGCTGCTACAATGGAAACCGGTACAGGGTGGGGTGAGGCTGTGGGTCCTGCAGCACCTGTGGGTACTTGTGTTTGCTGTACCTGTACATGTGTGAGGCCTGCCTTGTGACCTGTACCTGTGTGTGCTATACCTGGGCCCATGTGACTTGTACGTGTGTGAGCTGTACCTGGGCCTGTGCGGCACCGCTGGGGCAGACGCGCTACTCAGCAGCGATGCAGGCTCGTGTTTTGCCCTTCTTTAAGGTATCGCTGCATCCAGGAGCATCACCTGGCCCCGCCCCGCAGCGGGTTCAGGTCGCGGCCGGACACCCCCCGAGGGCGGAACCCTCCTGGGGGCGGTCCTTGGACGGCGGCGGCGGCGGCGGGAGCTGAGGGCGGAGCTCTCGGCGCGATGGCGGCAGCGGGGCCGTGGCCAGAGCTGGAGGCAGCGGCGCGGGAGCGGCGGCGGGAGCTGTCGCTGGCGGGNGGGCGCGGGGCTGGGCGGGCCCTTGCCCGCGCTCCGCCTGCTCGACCTGTCCGGGAACGGGCTGGAGGCGCTGCCCGCCGTGCTCGGCGGCACGGGGGACGGCACGGGGGACGCGGCCCCGGCCTTCCCGCAGCTGCGCAGCCTCAACCTGAGCGCGAACCGGCTGCGGGAGCTGGGCCCGGGGCTCGCCCGCGCCGCGCCACAGCTGCAGGAGCTGCTGCTCTCCGGGAACCGGCTGCGGGCGCTGCCCGGCGGGCTCCTGCCTCCCGCCGAGCCCCCCGCACCCTTCCCGCTGCTCAGCCGGCTGGACGCGGCCGACAACGAGGTGGCCGAGCTGGGCGCGGACATCGCGGCGCTGCCCGCGCTCAAGGTGGGAGCCGACCCCGCCGCCCCGCCCGGGTCCCCATCGCGCACCCCTGACCGTCCCGTCTGTGTCTCCTCCAGAGCCTGGACGTGGCCAACAACCAGCTGCGGGAGCTGCCCGCCGCGCTGGCCGACTGCCCCCGCCTGAAGGAGGCCAACTTCAGGGGCAACCAGCTGAGGGACAAGCGGCTGGAGAAGATGGTCAATGGGTGCCAGACGAAGGCCATCCTGGAGTACCTGCGGGCTGGGGGCCGTGGGAAGGGGAAGGCCGAGAGTGCCAGAGGGGAGGTCAGGAAGAAGAAGAGGGAGAAGCAGCAGAAGAAGGATAGCGGGGACGGGGAGCAGGATGAGGTGGAAGAGGTGAGCAAGCTGCTGGTGAAGGTTCTGCACGTCTCTGAGAACCCAACACCTTTGGTGGTGAAAGTGAGCCCAGGTGTCAAAGATGTTCGAGCCTTCATCGTGTGCTGTGTGCTGAAAGGAGTGGACTTAAGGCCGGGAAATGCTCTCAAGAGGTTCCTGACCATGCAGGTAACAGCTGCAGCCTCGTGGTACTCACTTGGAATGGGAATATTGGCAGAATTGGAAACAGACTGTTCTAGGCCCCTTCCAGCAGATGAGTTTGTGAAACTTAGGGTGAGCTCCTCACCCAGCAGGTGTGAAGGTAGAGGGTCCCTGCCAGCAGCACATGCCCAGTCAGTCCAAAATCAGCAGAACTGGTTTTTAGGAAGGATCCATCAGAGCTCAGGTATTGCTGTGAGCGCAATGGATGCACTCACATTTGTGTTGTGACTGTAACAGCAGCTTGTTAGTGCTGTGGAACCTGTTAAAAGCTAAAAAAAAGCCGTGTCCAAGTGTAGAGATCCCCTGGATTGGCTCCAGCTTCCCTGATCTGTGTTAGAACCATGTTACACAGCTAACTTTCTGACGGAGCTGTCCTGCCCACAGACCTGTCCCTGGGCCTGCTGCTCACCTCTTTGTTAGGTGGCAGGTGGGAGCTGCTTTCAAGTTACAAGACTTGAGTATTTGGGATTGCTTTCTGACTTAAAACTTGGTTTTCCTGTTGAGAAACTTGTCACGTACTGTCAGGCTTTGCTACCTTTGCATTTGGGCTGTAATAGAGATACAGGTGAAGGGAAGGGCTCTGTTTCATACCTGCCTGGCTGGTAGTGCTGCCAACATTAAATATAGAAGAATTAAATATAGAAGAATCTGCACATAAATCACATTGACTTTTTCATCTGTTTTGATGGCACCCTTTATGTTTCAGACCAAGCTGCATGAGGACATCTGTGAGAAGCGCACAGTGGCCACCATTGCCACCCATGACTTGCAGCTGGTCAAAGCTCCTCTGACATACGATGTTCAGCCTCCTAACGAGCTAAAGGTAGGGCTTAAGGGTACGTTTTTACCCCATAGAGCCAAGAAAATAAACTCTGGGAACTTTACTTTAGAGGCTGTACTGGTTTCCTTTCTGTCCTGCTGTACCAGGTACCTGGTTCAGTACTAGCGACTGAGCCCGTTTTTCAAGTGCGTGTTACAGCAGTCCATGTGAAATGGAAATTTTTCCACACTGAAAAAGGCATGACAACATGCAGGAGTATTGTTTGAATTAGTGACTTGCTTACAGGAAAGTGTTATAACCCCAGTGTCCGAGTGAAGTGGAATTCAAGTGTTTTGTTTTCCTGTGTGGTGTAGATCGTGCCCCTGGGTCGAAAGGAGATCAAGGCAAAGGATCTTCTCCACCAGCTGCAGCTGGAGGCTGAGGAGCAGCGGAAGCAGAAGAAGCGTCAGAACGTCTCTGGGCTGCACAGGTCAGTACCCTATTGTGGTTTTCCCCACATACATTTAGGTGATTGCATTGGGGATGTGACAGATCTGTTTAGCACAGCACATAGAAGGGGAGCAGAGAGGAATGAAGGGCGTGTGGTGCACATGCTGTGAGCTAAGTGTATCAGAGGTGGGGTAAACTTGACATAGTAGCAGATGGGCTGTAAAGCAGTGTGTGGCCCTGCCCTGTGCTGTTCACTGCTGCTGCAGAGGTCACACACTAATTCCTTTTTGTCACTATTTCCTGCCATTGTGTCCACCTGCTCTCTCCCTCACTCACTTCTTGCTGCTCTGTTTCTCATGGCAGGTACCTGCAGCTACTGGATGGCAAAGACAGCTACCCATGCTTGGTGGATGCTGAAGGTGCTGTGATTTCCTTCCCACCAATAACCAACAGTGACAAAACAAAGGTACTTCCCATTCATGGAAATACATTAATAATTAAACAATGTTTCTTTCTCTTGAGAGATGTTTAACTCAAAGACACAGTACTTGTGCTTGTAGTCCAAGTATAAACTCTTACAGCCTGTATCATATGGGCTCCACTGTCAGACTGAGAGGGACCTGGGACTTAGAGTTTTACCTCTGGAAGTCCGTCCCAAAGCACCAGCCTGCCTGTGCAAAGGCTTTGTCGAAGGGCAAGAATACGGTTTTTGACTTGTAAAGAACAGCAGAGCTTTGCCCCTGGTTAAACTGAGTGAAAGCCTTCAGTTCTGTGTAGTGGGACATGTCCAGGGGGCTGTAGCTGAGGTGCTCTGACTCCTGACTTGCTTCATCTCTGAAACTCTTACAGATTAGAAAAGAGACCCGGGACCTGTTTCTGGAAGTGACAAGTGATACCAGTTTACAGATCTGCAAAGATGTGATGGACACCCTCATCCTGGTAGGGAATTTGGGAAATATCCTCCTGTTCTTGGGGGGGCTCCTACCAAATGTATCATTGCTCACTTGCATTGAGAAGAATGCAGAAGCTGATTTGTATTTTAGTAGTAGTATTACTCCCTCTCATTCATTCTCTGCTACAGAATTGATCTTGTTCTCTGTATTTTGCTTTTACCAGAAAATTGCAGAACTGAACAGATGTATGTTGGAGAACAGGGAAGGCTCTGGTTCAGATATGGATTTGGATACTCTCTGTGGACCAGGGAATATGAACCTGCCCTTGGTGGTGGAGCAGGTGCGAGTGGTGGACACAGATGGGAACTTGAAAGTACTTTATCCTTCAAAAACTGACCTGGCCACAGTTTCCTCTCTGCTGACTGTGATCCGTTAGCAGCTGCCTGAGCTGAGGAGAGGATTCCATTTCCTTTTTTTTTTTTCCCATTTTCCCCATATTCAGCAATGCAACTGGTGCACAGTGAGGTGGTTTGGGTTTTTAAAGAAAAGATGCAGAGCATCCTGCTGGGAAGGCAATGACTTTAGAGTCAGATGAACTACAGCAAGGAGAATTGGGATCTTTCAGCCTTAACAGAGATCATCAGTGTTGGGCCTGGGCAGAAAGAGCAGCATCTCCAAATGTGGACTGAAGGCAGAGAAGGTGTTGGATGTCTGAACACAGTAGAGAAAATCATTACAATGTTTAAAACAAGCAGTCACATTTTTCTGCAAGATCATTTTTTTCCTCCTGGTGTTACATCTGGATCATTATTTTGGCAGCAGAGAAATGCAGTAATTGACAATGTGGAACTGAGGTCCTCTGCTGCGTACAATCTGGAGTCAGAATGCCAAAGCACTTTGCTGACATCTCCTTCTGCAGAATTTTAATCTGGAGTAACTGTGAACATTTAATTGCTGTCAGACGCTTTTAATTGCTGTCACAACTGGAGGCATGAGTTTTATTAAAGTGACGGTTTCTGTGTTCAGGTGGTTTGTTGAGTCAAGTGTAGGGTTTGTGTGTCCCAGTGCGTTTGAGGGCCATCCTCCATCCCTGTGGGAATTGTAGTGACCTTGTGTGTGCCTGGAGAGTCTCTGTGATTGAGTTTTGTTTTTGCTGAGGAGGTTCATGTCCATTCAGAGCTGCCTCAGACTGACACTGCTGAACTCCCTGTCCCCCCAGAATACAGGCACTGATGCCCAGAGTGGCCCTCCTGGAGCTTTCTGCCCCACCTTACGTATTTTTACTTTCCAAAATACAGGCAGTTGGAGCAGTTCTTGTTTGGCAATCTTTGGGTGGCCTATATGCGTGGGTGAGCTCTGGTGGGAACTCGCACCTCTCCCTAAGCCAGGGTGACCCCCAGAGTGACTCTCTTCTGGTAAAAATGGTATCTCGGAGTTCTAACTGAATTGATACTGTGTCAAATACATCCCCATGTTGGGACTTGCACATGGGAATGGAAAAATAAAACAGCTCTTGCAGCCATGGCACTGTCCCTCATTTTGGCATTGGTGGATGTTCAGTTTTGTCACTTAGGAACTTCCCAAAGCAAAAACGGGAATTACAGAATTACACACTTCCCAGCTGCTTGTAGCCAAGCAATCCTTGTGCTTCAGGCTTCTCTGGGAAGTCAAGTGTTACTACAGACCAAGGACTTACTGTGACTTGTGCTCTGAGTTTGCTGAAACAATTGAATCAGATAGTCCCACAGAACTTGGTATAAGTAAAAGGAGTTTAATTTGTTGTAAGGCACCAGCTCAGAGCTGAGAACGCAGAGCCTGAGGCGGGTGATGGTTTCTGGCTCAGCCATCAGAATGGCTTTCCTATTCTGGAAGGGTTCCTTGTCCTTGCTGTGGCAGGTGAGGCCGTGTGGCTGTCACTGCTGATCAGTGACACCTTGCTGCCCTTGAGCTTCAGCCTCTGCTGGAGCTCCATCCTCTCGTTAATGATTTTCTGAAAATCAGTGATACGTAAAGAGGTGGGAAGGCTGAGAGCACCACCACAAAGGGTTCTCTTACCTCAGCAGTCCCTTCCTGGCTCAAGAGAGGAAGCAGAGTTTGGAAGAACCACTTACCTGCATTGCCTCCAGCACCTCATCATCTGTGAGCTCTTCTGGGGGGTCCTGGCTGCCCTCCACACTGAATGTAGCCTGGATTATTTTGCATCGATACCTTTCAAACTTTGGATAAAAGAGAAAAGCAGGTGTGTGTGGTCTGTGTGCAATTCCTTGGCATTTGCATGGATTTACAGAGACTATGTTGTCAGGCTTGGGCAAAGGACTGGTGAATGATGTGATGGAAAGTGTTTATGTGAAACTACAGGTGGTTTGGGCTTCACTGAAAATGCTGTGGGAATTATGTGGGTCTAGGTGGGCCTAGGCTCTTCCCCAGGCACCAGGCACATCTGCCTGCAGGAGATGGCTTTAAGGTGGTTCTTGTTACCTGGAATCTGGAAGGATGCTAGAAATCTGGTGATGTAACTGATCTAAACTCAAGTTTCTCAATGGTTTCTGGTATTTGAGGCCTGTTTTCTTTTCAAGTGGCACAAGAGCTGCCTGCTCCACAGCTAGGGAGCAAATGGACTGAGATTCCCAAGTGTGTCCCAAGAGGGAGACAGGGCTCTGAGGTGGAACAGGCCATGCTTACCTTGTTGCTGATACGCTCCAGTGCCACTCTGGTTTGCAGCTCCTTGTGCTGCAGTGCCTCAGCCTGGCTCTGGATCTCCTTCTGGGCCTGTTTCTGCTCCAGGAGGTGAAGGCGGGTGCTCACAACCTCGGCCCGTAGCTGGCTGATTGTTCCCTGTAACTCACTGATCAGTTTGTTCTGCTCAGCCAGCTGGGATTCCTGTTCTGTAACAATCTGAGCAGGTACAGAAAGCCAGCTGTCACTGTTGGGAAGAAAGTAGGTTTGGTCTCATCCTCCCACTGTTTGGTCCAAATGGTTCCTGGGCAGAACCTATGGACCAACAACCTCACCAGTACTGCTAGCTGTTATTACACGGTGTTTTCTCCAAAACTACTTGGATTGAGTAGGAATTGTATACGCCAGACTCTCCCAGCCCTAAAACCAGCCCAATAAAGTAGCAAATACCAGACTTTTCTGTAGAGGCTTTGCATGAATTCACCTGTTGAAGGTTGTGATTCTCCTCCACCATCATCACCATCGTTTCTTCCTGCTTCTGTTCTTCTGTCAGGCTGCAAAACTGGAACAATATTTTACACTTAGTTTTGCAGCTACAGGTGCCCCTCCTGCCTATGAGAGAGGGAACTGTTGCAAAAATCCCAAATTCCCAGCTTCCACCTCTCCTGCCAGCCATGGCCACCACACTCTCGGGCCATACCTTGTCAGACATGGCTTGGAGCTGGACTTCTCGCTCTCTGAGCTGCTTCTGGAGCATTTCCTTTTCAGATCTGATTCTCCGAAGCTCCGATTCTTGGATCTCCATCTGTCTTTGCAAGGAAGAGATGGCACCTGTAAAGTGGAGTACTCCGTGAGCAAAGCAAATCCCTGCTGAACGCTCTGTGGCTGCTTTTTTCAGGAGAGCATAAGCAAAGCCACTGCGGGAACAGTCTTGGGTCACGTTAATGCTGCAGCCACAGTGATTCTGGGTGATAATGTGGCTTGTGGTGCTTTGCTGGGATGTGGGTTTGTACAGCCTGGAGAAGAAAAGACAGTCTCACTTCAGGGTGACCTAATTTTGGCCTTCCAGTACCACAACGAGCTGACAAGAAAGCTGACAAGAGAGACTATTTACAAGGGCCTTGAGTGACAGGACGAGGCGGAATGGCTTCACATTGATAAAGAGCAGGGTTAGATTGGATATTAGGAAAAAAATTCTTGCCTGTGAGGGTGGGGAGGCCCTGGCACAGGTTGCCCAGAGAAGCTGTGGCTGCCCCTGGATCCCTGGAAGTGTCCAAGGCCAGGCTGGACAGGGCTTGGAGCACCCTGGAATATTAAAAGTGTCCCTGCCCAAGGCACAGGGTGGAACTGGGTGATTTTAAGGTCCCTCCAACCCAAGCCGTTCTGTGGTTCCTAGTGTATTGAACAACCTGACTTTCTGCAAGGTGGGTGTTGCTCCGGGGACACACAGGGTGGGCTCCTTGAGCCTTGCTTTGCCACTGGATGCCCCAGGACTCTTCTCAGGGCTTTCTCTGCTGGGTTTTCTCATGTTCTTGACTTCCAAGGGGAGAAAGAAAGTGTTTTCAAAACAAGTGGCTTTTCAGCCTCGCTGTGTGAGCAACACCCTGTAATTTTTTCCAGGTCAGAGGAGCCCAATTGAATGAGACCTAGGCAGGTAAAGGTCTGCTCTGGGCACCTCCCGCGGGTACCTATGGCCATGTTGTGGTCATCCTTGGCTTTCCGCAGCTCCTGTCGGAGCTGTCCCATGGTTTCGGTAAGCGCTGGTCCCTGTGAGGCGCCATCGGCTTCCATGGCTCGGAGCGGGGCCGCTGCCGGGCAGCGGCGTGAGGCGGGCGGGCCTTCCGCTTCCGAGTCAGCGGGGCCGGGCCATGGGGCGGAGGGGAAGGCGCTGCAGGACTGCGCCGCCGAGTTCGCCGAGCTGTCGGTGCGGGGGCAGCGGGCGGGGCCGAGCGCACCGGGCCCTGCCGGCGCCGTGGAGAAGCTGTTCTGCACTCCGTGCCAGCTGCCCCTGCAGCTGCGCCGCGACCGCATCCTGGAGCACCTCAGCTCGGGCCGCCACTGGCACTGCCACTGCCGCCAGCTCCGGCAGCGCGGGCCCCGGGGCTCCGGTGAGGGACCGACCGCTGCTCGGCCTCACCCGGCCCTTCCCTGCCTCGCCCACCTCATCTGTGCCTCAGCCACCCTATCTCAGCCTCACCCGACCCCAGACCAGTGTCCCCAGCTGGACCAGGGCAGTGCCCATCCCCCTGTGCTGGGCACTGCTGGGCACATCCCCTCGAGTGCCGTGCCCAGCTCTGTTTTGCACAGGTAAAGGTGCGTTCTGTGAGGGGCTGCCCAGCCTGGACAGGCAGACAGCAGAAGCCTGTTTCGATGAGGCCGACAGGTGTGGGAGGCCACTTGTGTGTGGGTTATACAAGTAAGACCAGTAGTTTTCCTCTGACTTATTCTTGATCAAATCACATGTATGGAAGCAGCGCTGATTCCTCAGTCTTTCCTGACTTTGTCTTCAAATCAACTTGGTTTCACCTCATTCCTTGTTTCCCTTGGAAGGTGCTTTGACCCAGCCATGCAGTTCTTGTACAAGAAGGTGTGGGACAGCTGGGCACTGGGCAGGATCCACTGGATATTCACCATCAGCAGCCTCCATCCAGCAGCCTCTCTGAGCCTCCTGAAAGCACCAGGTACCCAGCATGTACCTGCTGAAGAGTCTGGCCTTGACTCAGAGTCATGGTTTGGGTGGGAAAGGACCTTAAAGCTCATCTGTTCCACCCCCTGCCATGGACAGAGACATCTTCCACCAGATCAGGTTGATCCAAAACCTGCCCAACCAAGCCTGAAATTGTCTCTTGCCCTGTGTTCTGTGGGAATTCCCCAGAGTTTGTATAGCCTTCAGATCCATGGGGGTTTTTTTGAGGAGTGTTTTCTTCACCAAACTTCATTTCCATGATTTTTTTTTTTTTGTCCCTTTAGCATTAGTTTCTTCACTGTAGGGGCTTTTTATACCATCTCCATGCAGTTCAGGAATGTACATTGGCTGTGGGTTTCAATGTGGAGGCATTAACACCCAGTTTTGTTTCTCCCAGGTGGAATTTTTTACAACACTGCTGTGCATGACATAGATATTATCAGTTTGTTGTTGGGAGAGAGTGTGCCAGATACAATTTTTTCTGTGCAGGTAAGAATGAGTCTTTTGGTGGTTCATTGGGTACTTCTGGACTTTGGTGTTAAAATTGGGAAGAAAGTGTGAATGAGAGCACAGTAGCCGTGACAATTGTTCCGTCATGGAGCAGTTGAATAAACTGGCTGGTGAAACAGAAGGCAGGTTCCTTGGGGGTATTTGGTGAGGATCTCTGAATCTGGCAAATCTCCTTCTGATGTGAAGCAGTTGCTGTGGAGTTATCATTGAACATTACTCTGAAGGTTTGGAACCAGAGTGCAGAAAACACTGAGCGAAGCTCTGAGCTCACAAGAATGTCAATGAAATGTTAATTCTCTGCTTTCTTTGGCCTTTCCCCGTGAATCCCAGCACAAAGCTGTGTGTTTGCTCTGGGTCACGTTGGGCTGATGGGCACGCTCTGGGTTACCACACTCATTTAAACAAACCATAAAAGGTGGAAGCTGCCATTTTTGAAATGGAATGCGGAGTTTTAATTAAGGTAATGGCAGCAGCTGCCAAGCTTGGCTGGCTGGGGTGAGGAGGGGCAGGGTACAACACTCTCCCCTGTGGCACAGCATTGAAATGCAGCAAACAAGAGCCCTCCAGGAGGGTTCTGTACCCTCTGCCTCGCTCCAGCAACATGCTGGAAGTTGCCTGATCCTGGAAGCAGAGGTGAGTGCCCTCATTAGGGAGAGCTGCAGGCTGGGAAAGTGGAGTTGGGCCTGGGGTAGTGTGTTCCTGCAGAGCTGCCTGTGTTCCATCAGGAATGCTGGTGAAGCAGCTGGAGTGCTGTCACCAGTGTGTGTCCTGTGGGAAGGTGTCACGAAGCCAGCGTCGCCTCCCAAAGGAAGGAGAGCAGTTTGTAGCTGTAGAATGTGCTGGTTGGCTGTTCCTGGGGTGAGCCAGGTCTGTTTTGTCCCCAGACATGGGCTGCCTGAGGGATGTGGACGCAGTCACCATCACCATGAAGTTCCCCAGTGGACCCAGTGCCACTCTGGAGCTCAGCCAGCCCTGCACCAGGAGCTGTGACCAGCAGAGGTGGGGTCCTGCTGCTCAGTCAAGTCTGTTTTGATCCCACATCCAGCACAAGTTTTCCCCTCTGTGCCTGCAGCACATTTCCCAAAACCCCTCTATGACAGAATCACTGAGGTTGGAAAACACCTCCAGGATCATCAAATCCAACTTGTGACCAGTCCCCACCTTGTCACCCAGATCAGGGCTCTCAGTGACACATCTTGTTGTTGGGCTGTTGCCTTAGCAGCAGTGGCTTCTTGTCCTTTTTCAATCTACAGTCCAGTTTCTCTTTTCTCACCCAAATTTTCCCTCTGTTACATGCATTCTGTGGTGTTATGAGCTGCTTGAATCATACCAGAGCAAGAATTGTTGTCAGGTCTCCTGAGGCTGAAATCGTGCAGATTTCCTTTGTCCTTTCCAGGGTGGTTTCAAGTGTGTAGCAGGAGTTCAGCATATTAAAGGGGAAGAAAAGTGTAAATTCCTACAGTCATGAATAATTACAGCTGTGGGGGCTGGTCCTGGGGAGGAATTTCTGTTAAACACTTAAAAAAGGAGCTTTGCTCAGATGGGAAACACAAGGTGCGGCATCAGACAAGTGGAAGCCACTGTACTACAGCACATCCCTGGTGTTTCTGTCGTGTCTGAGCCATACCAGGGCTGGGGCAGATGGGACTCCTCATTTCAGACCTTTTGTTTTGGTTTTACAAACCAAGGCTTCTTTAACCTGGCCAGGTGTGTGAGATTGAAAGTGATAACTTAAAAATGTTCTTTGTTCCCTGTTTTGCTCCTTCCCTCAGGTTCATGGGTCTCAAGGGTGGACAACCAGAACCTGCTGGGCATCACAGAGCATGAGACTTCTGTGTCCGCCTGTCCCCAAACCCCAGCTGAGCACTACAGAGATGCATACAGGGAGCTCTTCTGGCCCTTCCTGAGAACCCTGAAAGGTGGAAAAAGGCTTAAATTGAAGGCTGGTGTTGCTTTGGATTGGCTTTGTTGGGGGATGCCCTGAGTCAGGCCATGGAGATGGGTGGAGGATGATGATCTGAAACTCTGTGCTGGGAAGAAATGAGAGTTGGGAGGAGAAATTGCCTTGGACCTGACTGTTCCTGTCTGGCTGTCCCATACCAGTTTTCAGTATCTCTTGGAAACTTTTTTTTGTATTTTTATTGAATTACAACAACATTCTTGACTTCTTCCAATTCAAGGTGTTGGTTTATAAACTTCTTGCAAGAACCTTTAGTTCAATCAATTTCCAGTTCCTACCTATGGAATTAATACTCCTAAAACTAGAAATAGTGGTGACATTTGTGTTCTCTTTGGGAAATTGTTTTTAATGGTGTAATTTTTCAAGCTCAGAAAAACTATGTCTTAATGCTTGTTCTGCATTTCATTCACTATTTTTTAGCCATTAATTGAGAGAAAAAAAAAGCTTTATGTGTCCGGAAGTCGTCTTTTGCCTCTCTGTACTTGCTGTAGCAGTTTAGTACTCAATGGTGGGTTTCTTTTTGCTTTCAGCAGCTTCAGGCCCGTTGAGGTCCTACAGGTGCAGGTTTACTGTGGATTAGGAGGGCACTTTCTGTCCAATTTTAATTGCCAGATGCAGCAATTCCCACATGTGCTTTTATTGTGTTACAAAAAAAACAAAAAAAACCAAACCCAAAACAAAACAAATGAGAAACCACAGCTATAAAAATAACACATTTTCCAAAGATAACATTACAAAAAATACAATTCCTACCACGGAGTGATCTATTAATACTGCTGGGAACAGCCCCGGGAACACTGGAAATGCGAGTGGTTGTTGCAAAAGCTTTAAAGCATTAAAGTGCTTTACTGAGCCATTTCCTGGGGACACAGAGTCATTGTCAGCCACACTAGGGATGTTCCCAGTCCCAAAAGTGTCAGGTTCCCAGTCCCTGTGGTGAGAGGGGTGGGATGGCCTTGGGGATGGTGACTGCACCTGCAGCGTACCAGTGCCCAAGGGAGAGGAGGAACAGGAAACCACCTCTGTGTGCTGAAGGCTTGGAGCTGCTGTGGGACACCCAGACAAGGCCTTGGAGGAGGGTTCTGGACCAGGGCTGTGGCTGCAGCACGTCCAGTGGTCACACTCCTGTTCCCCTTGGAGAGGGAACAGCCACTACCTGCCTGGAGGAGAAGTTGCATCTCAGGTGAGCCCTCGTGGGACTTGAGCTGTTCTTCTGCTCTTGCTTAGAGGGGCCAGGGCTTTGGGAAGGGTATCCAGCCCCTTCCCCAGTCTGGGGGTGATGGGAAGAAGGTGCAGTGCTGCCTTTGGAGGCCTCCAGAGGAAGAGTGCAGCAGTGGGAACGTGCTGGGTGGCATCATCTCTGTTCAGATTCCCTCAGGCTGCCCGAAATCTTGAGTGACCCAGGGCTGAGGGGGCGGATGCAGCAGCTCCCTGTCCTCCCACAGCAGCAGCTCCTGTGACTTCCAGTGCCTTTCCGAGACCTGCTGTGGGACATTGCCTTCCCAAATTCATAGGGAATAAACATTCAGGGAGGGAACACACCTATTTGTGTCCTTGCTTTCTGTGAAAGCTTTTTTCCCTGTCTGAATCAGCAGAGAAATTACAGCTGGGAAAGATGACCAGGAACAGAAGAGAATTGGTCAGCCAGTCCATGCCGTGCTCCAAAAAGATAGATTTTACACCATGGCATTCCAGCTTGTCAGTTCTGACCTGTCAACAGGACTCCCCAAGAGAGCAGGGAGGGATTATCCAGACCTCTGACTTCCCAGGACAATCACTGACTTTCCCCCTCCTCCACAACTGCATGCAAGAGATGCAGAGGAGGAAAAAACTTGAGCTTTGAATAGATAAGACTGGAGATAGGATTCTCTGCATATTTACATGCTACAACATGAAATTAATTTACTTGGCACTGCAGTGTCTCAGGAGTCAGTATCAATTTTTATAGCTTACATGAAAATAAATCTTTCTCTCTCCTTACAGCACGATGAGTTTACTGTATGTACATTCTGTTTATATACACCAACCTTTAAGTACAAGAACACATTGGGAATGGACAGACAGGGTCTTTCTGGCTCTACAGAGGGCTGAGGGACGGGGTGCATTTGGCAGTCCATGGAAAAGCAGGATGTGGCTTCACACCAGTCCCTGGCAATGTCTGCACAGGTCAGGGCTGAGTCCGTGTTGCAGTGACAAAGCCCTCTCAGTTTGGGACACCACAGAGAACACGGACGGTGAGCAGGGATGAGAAGAATGTGTTGTCCTTACACTACTTGATGCAGGGATGCTCCAGGAAAACACAAACCAGCCAGTGCCTCCTGTGCCATGGGCAGGCAGAAATCCTGCTCTGGCTGCTGAGCTGGCTCGGCTGCCCTCCTCCTCCTTCTCCTCCTCCTCTCCCCTCCTGTTTCCTCCCCAGGGCAGGCGCCTCCTGCCTGGCTCAGGGCCTGCAGTTCCCCCAGATAACAAAATTACACTTCTCCAGGTGCCCAAGGCTGCAAACACATTTCAAGGGTGGGGGTTTGTCACCCCACCGGTGTCTCACTGCCACCTCTGGAGGCCCCTCAGTTGATCTCTCCCTCCGTGAACTCCTCCTTTATGGACTGTTTGCGGGATTTGCAGTCCGGGAGGTCGAAGCCGAAGTCGGCCCAGTCGTCGGCCGTGCCGCGGTTGGGGATGGTGATGGTGTGGCGCACGCGGAAGTGCACGGCCTCCATCACCCTCTGCCGCTGCAGCTCGCCTGAGCTGCCGATGGAGATGGTGGAGGCGTTGCTGCTGGAGCGGATCAGCTGCTGGGCCCCGTAGTCGTGGCTCTGCTTGAGCTCCTGCAGACCCCGCCAGATGATCATCCGGTACTGCTCCGGGATCTTCAGTGCTCCGAGATCCTGCAAGGACAACACTGCCTGAGGCACAGCTGTGGCAGAGAGATGTGACTGTACCAGCAGGGGAGGGCCCTGGACCCCCAGGTCACGCTTTTTGGGGGCAAATACGGGCACAAGGCCCAACGGAGAGGGGCTGCACCTCCCACCATGGCCGTGGGCGCATCAACCCCTGGGTTATTTCTTGTTTGTCGCTGAACCGCAGCTTTGCAGGTTGGAGACTTTTTGTTGCTTTGGGAGAGGTTCACATCAAAGTGACGTGGAAACAGAGGGGAAGGAAGGGATCATTCCCCTTGGACACAGGTTGCAGAGCAGCATGTGGAGCATCCTTGTGCCTGTGCACTTGGCATGGCCTCTGCTCTGGTCCTGGCCCGGGGGGCTGGAGCAGCACCTGCCTCGAGCACTGAGGTGGGTGACACCAGCAGAGGTGGGTGACCTCAGACTGGAGACCTGTGCCAGGACACACGCCAGCACAGCGGGGAGCTGCCAGGGATCCATGTTAATGCCAACACAGAGACTGATGGGAGCTTTAACTGGAGCAGACAGCGAGTATGCAATTAGTAGCTACAAACGCTGACTCAGACACACAGCTCTGCCCTGACACAAGTTTTGGCCATTCCTAAATGTTTCCTTGGACAGCTGACAGACGGTCATGGAGTTAGTTCAGCAAATGGTCCAAAACCAGGCTCAGGTTACACAACTGGCCCCAGCCACCAGTGACAAATCATCATCTCTCCCATGGGATGTTGTACTTGCCAAGTAGAGACACTGCTACACCTGCCTGGGGCAAAACGGGGTCAAAACAGGGTCGGGCAGGAGCTCTGTCTCAGCCAAAACACCAACTCCTGGATTTACAGGGCTTGCTACGGCTCAAAGTGTTCAGGATTATTTCTTGTTTTCCTCTTTCTTGTTCCCCTTACAAGCTGGGGAAGCCCCAGCTCTGGGCCGCCCCTGGTACCAGCACCACAGTGTGGCAGCAGCAGAGGCTGATGCTCTGGGCACACACAGCTATTTCCAGCATCCCCTCCATGCTTTTTCTGACAGCTTTTGCCTGACCTGGGCTATTTCATTCCAGACTTCCCTTAATAAAAATACCCTGGGATCAACTCCCTTATTTCAGCCTCTTTCATCTTAAAGATTAGCAGGGGAAGAGGTGAGACCAGATTAAACTTCCCTGAGCTGCAGTGGGATGTCCCTGCTGGCTCCATGGGATTTGGGGTGTCCCACTGAGCACCTCAGCTGTGTTCTCTGTGTGGAAAATCTCCCTGAGCTCTGGCCTGGGGATCTTTGATCTCTCTTGCTTCTCAGAGTCTGGAGGAAGCAGCTGACACTGGCTGTGGTTTTTACCAAGGCCTGAGCTATAGCTACCTCCAAAGGACCATCAAGGGGGCAGGAATGACAGGCATCAATCCTGGGAGCACATGTTCTGTGTGAGGGGTTGGGACATAGGTTTCTCTGCCTCCAAAAGTTTTGGTTTTGCTTTTCAGACCAACAGCTGCTGGAAACAAGTGGTAAGAACAGATCTTCCCAAAGCATTTACCTCTATGGATAGGTTCTGCAGGTGGTAAATATTCTGTAACCCTTGTGAGGTGAAATAGTCGATGCAGTTTGGACACCCCAATCCTGTTAAAAAACTGCAGAGAAAGTTTGGAAAATAAAGTGGCATTAAGTTCTCATGAACAACAGCTATGCTCCATCTCTGTGGGACAGACCATGTCAGGTGGGGGACGTGGAGAGCTCCATGGGTGGGAACTCCACTGCCACTAAGGTCAAAGCAAAGTGTGGGGTTGCGTTCATTCCTAAACCTACAGATGTTTTTCTCCTGATTGTCTGAGATTTTGGCTCAGAAACTCATAATATGAGGGAGCTCAAGCTACTGGGGAGGGGGATCAGGGCATGCACACTGCCCTGTGCGAATGTCTATCAAAACAACCGTGGTATTTTTAAAGGCCAAAACATTAAAAACCTGCAGAGCTGTTAAAGCATTCCTGGTGGAAATAAACCACATGGATCCATTTCCAAGAGTTGCCAGAAGGGGTACGGGGAAGCTCATAAAGCTACATGCCATTGAACATGTAGGACAAGACACTCTTTGGGGCGTATTTAATTTCTAATTGATCAGGGATGGACTCCCAGGGAGGATTATGGGGCCAGTGGGGTTTCTGACTGCTTGGTAGCTGGGCTTTGATTGCTGAGGGGAGAGGAGCAGTGATTTCTCAGCTGGGGCCAGTGGCCAGTTGACCAGTTGCCAGACAGATGGGAAGGTTAGAGCGAGGGACACAGCAAGGAGTAGAGGACAAGACAGACAGGACACTGGGTGCCTTCCCTACCTGACAAGGCTGGGGTCAGGGTTGTAGGGTGGGGGGGGGTGCAGTGTGACCCGGACACCATGGACTGGGATGAGTGGCCCCCATTCATTTCTCCATTGGGCTGCATGGGGTGGCTGTTCAGCATTCCAGGTCCTGGGCAGTGGCAAGAAAGGCACCCATTAGACACCACCCAGACCTGCTAACTCCCCACTCCTGGGCAGGGAGAGCCCTGTGCTCAGCCCAAAGATGGAGGACGTACCCATGGGGCCCAGGCTGGGAGCAGAACTGGAACCATGCTGGGCAGGCTGCCCCACCAGCTGGGTCACAGAGGGCAGCTTGTTGATTCCTCCACCATGGACTTTATTCATGGGGGAAAGGACGGGGCCATAGGAGGATGATGTCTGCAGCTGGCTCCTGTTTGGGGAGGGAACACACTGGTCAGACTGGGATGAGTGGGATGGAGCTGCCCTGCTCTGGCCTGGAGCTCCTCTCCAGCCCATCAAGCCTCCCTGCCAAGGGTGCTAAGAGGCTGTGGGGGTCTCCAGGGGCTGCAGGGATCTGGGGGGGCTGAAGGGGTCTCAAGGGCTCTGCAGGAGTCTCAGGAACTGCAGTGATCTCAGCAGCTGCAAGGGTCTCGAGAGGCTACAGGGCTCTGGGGGACTGTGGGGATCTTAGGGACCATGGGGGTCTCAATGATGGTAGAGGTCTCAAAGACTATGGGGGTCTTAAGGGGTTGTGGGGGTCTCAGGGCCTGCAGGGGCCTGGGGGACTGCAGGGGTCTCAGGGACTGTGAGGGTTTTGGGTGCTCTGAGGGTCTCAGGGTCTGTGAGGGTCTCAGGGCTGTGAGGGTCTCAGGTGCTGTGGGGGTCTCAGGGTCTATGAGGGTCTCAGGACTCACTGCCTCTGCAGGAGCTGCTGCTGCTGCTGTCGGTAGGAATCCACCAGCTGCTGTGGGACCAGCTCCACCAGCTCCAGGCTCTCCTTTATCTTCATCAGGATCTCAAAGTTCTCCCGGCCTCGCACCTGGAGTGGGGAACAAGACCAGGACTTTGCTTTATTCCCGTCCCACCTGGCCAACTCCTCATGCTCCCTTTTTTCCACTCAGACAGACTGTCACTGTGGCCAGGGACTGTTTGGGATGCAGGAATCCCTTGGACATGTGAGTCCCTGGATGCTTTTGCTCCTATTCCCAAGGCCCCTGCTGTCCTACAGGAGCCTGTGCAGCCCCAGCCTGTCTGACATCCCCTCCCCAAGGTGCTTCTGGTGGAGGGCGAGGTGCCACCACTGTCCCAAGCTGACTTCTGACCCTGCTGCAGCTCACCCACACTTACAGGCACGTAGTACATCTCCTCCTCCCCGTGCCTCCGTTTCTTAACGCCAGTCCCCAGCGCTGGGATGCCCTGGGGGCTCTGCTTGAATGCTGGAAAGCAGAGAGGGAGAGAGTTGATGGCGTCCTGGAGACAGGACATGGCAGGGAGCACCTCAAGCTGTGCAGGATGCTGAAACCATTCCCTTGGGGCCTGGCACGGGAGTGTCCCTTTGTTATTGACATAAATACATAGAATAAATTTAAATTTATTCAATAAATCTATCTGGCCACGAGAGCCGTGCCCAGGCATCTCTGGGCTCTGCAAGGAGAGGGGTGGGGTCCAACTTAGGAGATTTAGTGGAGAAAGGTCAAAGCATCAACCCCGAGTGTGGATTTGAGCCCAAACTTCAGGAGTGCAGGGATTTCGGGTGCCCTGAGCCTCCCCCAACCCCTGTCAGGGGACTCACTGCGCTTGTTGGCGTTGCCGTTCTTGGCCGCGCTCTCGTTCAGGGCTTGCTGCTCTCGGAAATGATCCTCATCGGCTTTCCGGTCCCTGCCGGGACAGGCACAGATCCGCCCCTCGAAGGATCTCCTCCCCAGGACCTGGCCGCTGGGAGAACGGAGCAGTCAGTGACCCTGCTTCCCCTTGGGCAGGGCACTGGGGCTCAGGCGAGACAAAAAACCAGATCAGCGAGCCTGCTCAGGGAGCAGCGGAGCCCCTCAGCGGCTGGCTCCTGGGCAAGAGGCGCTCCTGGGGCAGAGGAGGAAGGCTCCAGCTGCTGGGCTGGCTGCCTGGTCCCTCCGTGCCAGCCTTTTTCCAAGCTGGCAAAGCAACGGGCTGGGGCTGCCCCATTCCGTTACCTGGGGATGCTTCCTCCAGGGGAGGGTTTCTTCCCCAGCCCTCCCGCAGTGGGAGGGATGCCCACCCCTGCTCCCACAGCCACTCACTCTCTCGCCTCCAGGGTGATGATGATGAGGATGGGCCTCCTGTTCATCCCTCCCACGCAGCTGCTGTTGCACATGAAGTTGTACAGGATGGTGGTGAACTCGGTCCCCACCTGCCCGGGAGGGGAGAGCAGGTGCTCAGCGGGGAGTGTGGGGGGAGGCAAGCTGGGATCCCCAGAGAATGAAGAAGAGGAGGAGAGGGAGGCAGGCTGGGACCCTCAGCAGTGAAAAATCAGGGCTGGACCCTCCAGCACAGGGCTGGTGCCTTGGCACGATGAGCAGGGGAACACTGGGGGTGGTGTGGGGATGGTTCCATCTGGAAAGAGGAGACTGTACGAGGACTGTGGGGGCACCCAGGGGATATCCTGTTACACCCCACTTCCCAAGGGCAGGCTGCTCTGGGATGATTCACAGAGCTGGGAGCAGCAGGCACTGGAGTGTAGCTGTGCGCCTGGGACGAACACAGAGTGGTCTTAGATGTGCCAGGGCAAGGGGGACATTTGCCTCCTTCGCCCCCGTGTCAAAAACCCAAACCAGGGAGGCAGGGGCTGGTCGTTCCCCCCTCTGTGAGCAGCCAGGTACCTGTGGGGGCTCATAGGGCACCATCACGCTCTGCCGCCCCGTCACTGGGTCATCCACGTACTGGGACAGGTTGTTGCCTTCCACCCGGATGAGGTGGCTGGCAGGAGCTGCCTGGCCTGCAAAGGCAAACCTCCAGTTAGAGCCACGGCTGCCCAGGGCGCTCACCCTCACCCTGTGCAGGCGAGGGCTGTGACAACGAGGGACATGTGGGCTCCCCTGGGCCATGGGGACAGCTGGGAGCCCTCACCGTCATTGAAGTCGCGGCCGAGCTCGTGGTTGGGGCAGCGCTTCACCACCTCGGTGACGTGCTCTGCCTTCTTGTAGACGGGCATGGCCCGGATGATGGTGCCCGGGGGTGGTGAGGTGGATACCTTGATCTGGATGGGGCATGTCTTGGCAATCTGACAGTAGAGCTTCTTCAGCAGCGGGGAGTACTGGGAAAAAAGAGACATCCCTCAGGTGAGCATCGCTGGTGGGGTGGAGGGTGTTCCCACGGCCACCCTAGTGGCTTGCTCCGCTGCTCTGGTGTAAAGGCAGGGCTTCCTTCTCTTCCCTTTTCCCTTGAAATATTGAAATCTTTCCATGTAAACCAGATACACCCCCCCCACACCACCTGCTGGGGAGGAGAAGGGTTTCCCAGATGGGCAAGGGCTCTGGCAGAGCAGGGCATCCCTGCACTGAGACAGAGGGAATCTTACTGAAAATCAGACAACCCCTCGTTCGTGCATCACTCAGCCCGTTTTGGAAACACACCCAAGTCTATTCTCACACACTGCTCCTGACCAAGGGTTGGGAGCACTGGGGGTGCTGACACACCACAGCCTGAGGAAATCATGTTTGATGTCATTAGCAGTGCCACAGCTGATTAGGCAGGACCTGGGAGTTTAATTCTGACACAGATGGGTTTATCCTGATCCTGACTCAATCCTTTGCAGCAGCAGTGGTTCACGGAGGGGATGGGGTGGGGACATGATGGGGACCACTGCCCAGGCTGGCCATGGGAGAGGGATGCTCTGCAGGCAGTGCCCACAGTCACTCCTGAGTAGAAAACGCCCTCCCCGTGAGGGCACAGTGGGGTTTGCTCGGTGGCAAACTTCTCTCACCAAGCCCTTGGATGGGGGAAGCTCCAGGGGCTGCAGGATGTGCCCCTCCAGAGCAGGGCTGGGGAAGGAGAGCCTGTCCTTCACCTTCCAGGAACTGCCCAGGTGTGGGGATGTGCAATTCCCTTCCACCTCAGCCGTGCCATGCTGTTTTCCATCTCACAAGGAATGTGTTTGCTGTACACCAGCCCACCCCTGTGCTCAGAGCAGCCCATCCCTGCATGGCAGGGCATGCTCCCGCTCCAGGTATTTTATCTCATCCCCACAACACAGCACCTGGTGCCAAAAAAATACCACCGTGCAGAGTGTTTGTGGGGATGTTAAAGCTTGTCCTGAGCCATCCAAATACAGGTGTGCCGAGGGGAGGCTCTGCTCTCCAGGTGGTTCCTGAGCTCGGGCTGCCTAAAACAGGGGCTCACCACAGGGCTGGAGGGTGTTCGGGGGTTGACATGGATGGCTCAGTAGCCACTTTTCCTGGCCATGAGCATGTCCCAGTGCAGCTGTGGGTCAGGCAGGAAGGATCTGTGCGTGCCAGTCCCACTGCCCTGGCTGCAGGAGTGGATCTGCCTGTGGCTGAGCGAGGTGCTCCCACCACCGGGACTGGGACAGGGCAAACAAGATGAAACATTTCCAAGTTTGTCTCATCTAGGTGGTCTCTGGGGAAGTTCTGGGAAGATAAAGGGCAGAGGCTCTGCCAAGGCAAACAGCAGCAGCTCCTGCAGCTCCTCCAGCACTGGACTGGTGGTGGCCAGCAGCAGGTACCAGCTCCTGGAGGCTCAGTGGGGTGTCCTGGGTGTCCTGAGATGAGAACTTGCTCGATGCTGGGGGGAGCAGGAAGATGCTGTGGTCACTGGAGAGTGGTAACCAAGAGGTGTAACATGAACTTGAACATGACAACAAGAATTAATTCTTGTTTTCGTAGGCACGTGGACTTGCCCGACAAGAGAGGATGCTTGGAAACACCTACTGAAATCCCCAAATTTTGCACTTATGCCGGATGATGCTGACTACACCTTGATAGGTTAACTTCCTGGATGTGATCCTGCATCTCCAGCAGGGATTCTCAGGGATCAGGCCTGAGCTGGAAGCGTGGGCTCCACTCAGAATGTGGTGACTCCTCTCTGCCTGGCCGGAAAGGAAACCCCCACGTGGCTACAGCCCCTGGAACCCACTCGCCCACCATGATGAGGTTTAGCACCCTCGTTTAGGGGAGCCACCATGGCAAAACAAGGGTTATTTGGAGTGGGCTCTTCCTTGCCAGGTGTTAAAATACTGACAGCTCCTGTCAAAGGATCTTTTCATGTAGACATTCCCAGGCAGCCCTCAACATGCCTGGGAACTATAACTGCTCTGGAAGAGCAGAGGTGCATTATGGCAAGTTCTTTGGTAACAAATTCTCTCATTATACCATGTTATGACATGGATAAATCTCTGTTAAATAGCAGAGCGATGCCCTGCAGGGGGAAGGCGGCCGCTCCGTGCAGACTTGCCTCTGCTGATAACCTTATCATGTCCCAACAGCTCCGGGATCGCCTTCAAAGATCCCTCCACAATAACAAACTATCATTTTAAGAAACTCCCTGCTGATAGTTCTGGGTAAGAGAAGTCCAGGCTGTGCCCTGGGCGGCCATGCTCCTGATTCCTCTCAGTGTGGATCTGTCCTGTGCTGCAGCCAGGGCCGAGTGCTCCCAGTCCCACAGGCCCAGGCTGCGCATGGACACCAGGAGTGGTTGTGGTTTTGGGATCCCAGGAGGTTCTGCTCCCCAGCTGTGCTGTGTCCCCAGCTTGGCAATGCACGTTCTCTGTAAGGGACAGCAAAACCCGTGCTGAGCAGAGTGTCCCTGAGCAGATGCCTCTCTCATCTGTTATCTGTATTTGATAACTGTCTGCCCCAAGCACGTCTCTGTCGGGCAGTGCTGCATCACCTGAGGCCCCAACACCTCCCAGCACAGCCATACCCTGCACAGCACCCTGCAGGGACAACAGGCACCACATGCTCCTCAAGTGTGACATGAGGCCGTGGCAGAGCAGAACCCACAGATCAAAATGCTGGGATCTAACCCAGACCAGTGTGGCCACCTTGGCTCTTTGTGTGCCACGGCTACGTTCCTGCCACCTGCACCGGGGGGAACCTCAGTCTGCTCACCCACATCCTTCCCACTCTGCAGCGTTTGGACAAACTAACTCAGGGCTCACCACACGTGGCAGCTGGGTCACAGCCAAAGCTCAGGTCACTTGAGCTGGGGCCAGCTCACTGCCAGGCGTAGGAACAACATTTTGGGGCACCTGAACCTCTTCCTGGCATGTCCAGCCCTCAGCTCCAGGATTCCTTTCAGACCTACAAAAGAGCCAGGGTATGTTCTGCCCTGGCATCCCCTGCCTGTGTCTCCAGACTCTGCTCTGCCCCAGGGACCGCTGATGTCTGTCCCTGTGCTTGCATTAGGACTAATGTCACCTCTGTTCCTGGAAAACATCAGAGGTTATTGGGTGTTACCGTGTGTTTGAGGAACAAAAATGGTTTCTGTGGCTTGTGGGTGCTGGATTGCTTGAACCAGCACAGAGCAGCAGCAGCACTGACATTCTCCCTGGAGCCCATGGAACACACAGAACCTGTGTTTCTCTGGGATTTCCTGCAGCTTCCAGTGTCGCCCTCGGCTTCTGGGCTGATACTATGATGCCAGATCTGTCTCTGTCCCTTCCCTGTTACTGCCTTCTGTCCAGAGCACTAGGAATAAGTCCAAAAATGGAAAAGCCAAATTATCTAACCCCTAGCAGCCCATCAGCTCTAAGCTCTGTTTCCTCAAGAGTTCTAAGCTCTGTTTCGCCTTTGGTACAACAAAGGGTCTTTGGATGTGTTTGAAATGCAGCTGCTTTTTGGGTGAGATGAGACCAAGCCTCACCACTGCCAGATGGAACAGAACATAAACCAGTCACCCCAGTGCCACCAGCCACTGTGAGGCTTCACCATGCTTATCCTGGTGCTGTTGCTCCAAGGAAATGTTCTGGGCACCACAAGATTCCATGAAGTGAACGCCCTACAGTGGCTCATGACGCAGTGTTGACGTGGAGTCTCAGCATCCATCACAGCCCACCCTGAGCAAGGACCAGGACCTGGCTCCAGAGGCCACCACTGCTCAGCCACAGGGCTGCCTCCCCACACAGGCAATGAGCAGGGAGAGGTGGCTTTCCCCATGGATGCAGACATAAAAACAATCTGAATCCTCTGCCTGGAAAGACCTCCTGGTGAAGTCCATCTCGCCCAGGCCTCCCTGGGCAGCAGAACCGCTAGGAGGATGTGTCCCAACAGATTTGGAGCTGATAAAATCTTATTTATCTTCAACTGTTGACACCGAAGCGTCTAGACTTGCCTGTTGGGGAAGGCGCAGCCAAGGCCTCCTTTCCCTCCAGAAGGAAATGATTTGCCCAACAATTGCTTTTTCCACAAATCCTCCCCCCGCTTCTCCCCACCAGCCGCCGCCTCCTCCTCCTCCTCCTCTTCTCCTGCATTCCAGGCTTCTCATTAGCTACACTCACGACGTGTCCAGGAGTGCAGTCAATGGATCCCCAGTAAAGCCACTGGCCTGGCAAGGGAGGCAGGAGGAAAGCGCTGCCTCCGGCTGCTAATTTCCGTGCTCTGCCCGGCAAGCAGCTGCAGAGCCGCATCCTGGGACAGGTTGGGGCAGATCTCAGCCGAGAGGTGATAATAACGTGTCTGTCATCTTCCCCAGACATGTAGCATCTTGCAAACCGCAAATACCGTTAACCGGCTCGGGTGAATCTGTTACGGCAGATCCTGGAAGACGTGCCAGCGGCACAGCTAATTTTTTTTTTCTTTTTCTTTTTTTCTTTTTTTTTTTCTCTGTCTAATTTTTTTTAAATAACTTTTTTTTTTTTTTTTTTTTTTTTTTTTTTTTTTTAATCACCGGCCTGTAAATTTCCTGAGCTGGAAATTCCTCCCTAGGCTACTTTGTTGCTCATTTACTACGAGCCAGGTTGGAGTATGACTGGTGCCTGAGAAGAGAGGGGAGTGTCCAGTGGGGCCTGAGGTATCTGTCCAGCACACAGGTGGGCTGGACAGTGGGGATACTGCCCTGGGGATGGCTGTAAGAGGTACCCTGGTACCCTGTGCCTCCACTCCTTGCACCACAGCAGTGATGGATTGGGGTGATGGCCATAATGGATACCCCAAAACCCACCTCCCTGTCCCTCCAGTCCCTGCACCACAGCAGTGATGGATTGGGGTGATGGCCATAATGGATACCCCAAAACCCACCTCCCTGTCCCTCCAGTCCCTGCACCACAGCAGTGATGGATGGGGGTGGTGGCCATAAGGGATGCCCCAACACCCACCTCCCTGTGCCTGTGGTCCCCACACCATGGCAGTGATGCCTTGGGGTGACACCAAGCCACCACCAGCTGTGCCCAGGACAGGGGGTCTCAAGGCACCCAGCAGAGCCCCCTGATCACCCCAGCCATCATCAGCTGCAGGGGACCCCTGTCACCCACAGGTGCCCCAGCCACACAGACCATCGAGGTCTCGGGGCTCCCCAGCAGAGGGAAGCTCCCTGTGCCCCAGCATGTGTTCTCCTACCTTAATTAGCATGCCATTACTGCTAATTAAAATCCCTTGCTTCACCCCCAAAGGACTCCTCTCCCTGCCTTCCACAGTGAGCACATCCTTAAAATAACTTCCAGCCAGGATCTCTCTCAGTCACTGCTGAGTCGATGCTGGCACTCTGGGGGTTTAATCTCTGCTTGTAGGTCTGGCCCCCTCTGTGTGGTGGATACTCAGCTCCCCTGACCGAGCCAGCCTGGAGCTCCCTCCCACGCAAAAAGGACGCCAGAAGTCCAGCAAGGAGGTTACTTCACACTGCCAAGGATGCAGGGAGCAGGCTGGGAGGGGAGGGAAGGGAAGAGGAGGCTGAGTTGGCCTTGGGAATTGCTGCTGGGAATGAAATGCAAAAATCAGCACAGCGAGAGCGGGATTCAGGGGGAAACCACTGGCTCTGGAGCATCCCAGGAGGGCTGTGCCGTGCAGGAGGGGCTGCTCCTCTCCTCTCTCTCAGCCACTGCCTCACTGGGGTGGGCACAGGCAGTGAGTGGGTTTGCCAAGGGCACTCAGCATCCTTCCCCCCTTCCATGCACTAGAGATCAGGGCTCCCAACTCTCTCCCACCTTTCCTGTTGGAGAGCTTTGCCTTCCGATGGAGCAGCATTGCCAGGAAACCATTCCCTTGACCTGTGCATACCAGACACGTTCAAGATAGTGGAGCTGATAGTGGGATCGTGTTGGAACATCACACACCGAATTCCTTTGCCTTTTTTCTTAATTCTATTGTGTCTGGAGCTCCTGGAGCCTCATCCACACCCTGAGAGGTGGAAAGCCTTCAGTGGGTTGTCTTTGATGGGCTCTGGAGCTGAGGTTGCTTTCCTGCTTCTGGTATGCCAAAATATCCATGCTCATCTGCACAGCTATTCAGTGTCCTCAGCTGTGTGGGGCCCAAATCATCTCCAGGCCATGGCTGTTGGATAGCAACCTCTCTGGGAAAATATGGGAAAGTGGCAAAGAGAGTTTGCAGAGGGGGCTCATGATCCATAGATGCTCCTGAAGGTTTTTCTCCCTTCTTACAACAGCCTCTACCCCAACAAGCCTCAGCCAGGAGCCAGCAAGGGAGAACTTGCCTCCCAGCACTCCAATTACTCCCATTCTCCTCGTTTACATTTAGGTCCAGAGAAAGCATTTCAGCTCTCCAGTGCCCAGGCTCCAGCTGCAAGATCCATCAAGCAAGTTCCACACTGCCATCTCCCACTGGCTAAGCACGGGGATGCAGACTGGTTTGCTGTGGGTGACTGCAGGACAGCCATCCACGGGAGCAGGAGCAGCTCTCCTCGGCTGTGGGCCTGTCCAGCCTTTCCCTCGCAGGCCGTTTCCTCCCCAAAACAGCAACAAGACCCTGGCTGTGGTTCAGACCCTCCGTTATGCGTGCCGGGGACCCCTCTGCCTGCTCAGCTCAGGGGTTTGTTCACCTCCCCTCGGCTCCAGCTGCTCCGTGCGAGCCCAGGCACGGTGGGCTCGAGCCCCCCAGGTCCCTGCGCATCCCGGCCGCGGGAGGTCAAAGACCCCATTAACGCCTCTGCAGCTCCGGCACGGCCGGCGGCGTCCGGCGGGGAGGGAGCCCCGCTCCGCCGCCAACCCGACCTGAGAAAAATCCTCATTATCCGTCAGTTACCAGCTGGCTGGCGTGGCGAGGGGCTGCGGCGAGAAAAGCGCCGCGATCGGCTGCGGCTGCGGCTGCGGCTGCGGCGTGTCCGGGCAGCTCCGGGCAGCGGAGCCCCGGTGGCTCCGGCAGCGGGCAGGATGCCGGCGTGTCCCGTCCTGCCGAGCCGCAGCTCCCGCTCCCCGCCCCGCCGCAGCAGCCTGCCAAGAGCCGGGCTTCCAACCCACAGGGAAAAGCCTTGTTTTCGGCATCTGGCCGTTGCTCTCTGCGATAAGAAGGGCCATTAAAAATGAAAAGGGAGCCGGCAGCAGCCTGGCTCCCGCAGCACGGGCCGGCGCGGCTGCCTCCGTGCAGAGCTGGTGGTGACACTCAGAGCTCAGCCCCGGGGTCGGGACACGCAGTGTCACCCACCACTGCCCAGAGTCCCTCTGCAAGGACACAGCTGGGTAACGGCGGTCCCAAGGCTTCACCCTTCTCCATTCACCTCTTTTGTAAAATTAGAAAATCAGCATTTTGAGGCGAGACGGAGCAGTGATGATGCTCTGGTCCCGTTGCCCACACTGCTACCCTCAGACCCCTTCCTCCTCCTCCTCCTGCATTGAGTCAAGGGTATCTGCTAAAGCACATCTTATCTCGGGAGAGATATGCAGACTCCTCATTTGAATCCTTCAGGAGTTGGGAGAATCCACCACATTCCTCGGTAAATTGTTCCTATGGTTAATTATCCTCACTGCTAAAAAAAAAAAAAAAAAAAAAAAAAAAAAAAAAAAAAAANAAAAAAAAAAAAAAAAGATATTCCTCCTTTCTAGTCTGAATTTGCCTGGCTTCAGCTCCCAAGTGCTGGATCTCATTATGTCTTTTGCATTAGATTAAAGAGCTGGCTTCTGTCAGGAACCTTCTCCTGGGCACACCATGATCAAGCCCCCTTGCTCTTCTTGGGGGGAACTTCCATGCAGAACATTCCTCTGGTATTGTTCTACAAGGCATCTGTTTCAAATTGCTCATCTTCTTCAAATCTCCCTCCCAAGCCATGTCTGTTTTGTCAATAGAGGGTTTGAAGTGTGGACAGGAGCACTGTGTGTGAGCAGGGTTTGGAGACACTTTGATCCCCTGCCTGGGTGACACTGATTTGCCCGGCCCTGCAGAGCAAGCACTTGTCCAGCACTCCAGAGTGGCCAGCTCACCTGGTCCTAGGTGAGGGAGAATGGATAATGCCACATTTCCCAGAGAGATTGAAGTCAAAACAAGGAGGTCATTGGGCTACACACTTCCACCAACTAAAGCTTGTGATTATGGCAAAAAATGATGGCAAATCTTTTGACAAGATGACTCACACAAAGCATTTGCTCTGGCATTGCCTGCACACCAGCTGTCCATTCCTCCATGGCCAGATCCTCCATGATTCAACCCCAGATTGCAAGAGATCTCCAGCTAAGCCTCCTTCCAGCACAGCAGACCCCTTGCTGCTTCAAAATCCTGCCCAGTGTGTTGGCTCTGCTGAGCTTGTGGTCAGTGCTTGGTGGAAATTGAGCAACCATCCTGGTGTAAATTATTGGGTGCAGCAAAGCTCAGCATATCCAAAAGCCATTAGGCTTCCCCAGGAGGAAGAGGCTGGGTTGGTTCTTCCCAAGTGCAGCCCCACAGCACCCATGTGCTGCAGAGCACCAGGATGGCTGGTGCTGCTGTGCTTGGTGTGGCCATCACTATGCTGTCAGATGTCCCTGTCTGTCCCCAGCCCTACTGACCAGACATTTACCTTCCCTTCCCAAGTGCCTGCATCTGCCAATGGCCTTTCCTTATCTTCTGTGGGTGTTCCCAGATCCTGTGGAGGTTCCCAGTGTTCCACACAGTGTTACTGGTATGCTCATTGAAAATACAGGATACATTTGTTCTGCTGAGCTCCTTTCCCCATTAAACCAGGATGAACTCTCGGGTGTGGCACTGCAGAGCTCACGGTAAGTGGGAGGAAGGCACTGATCTCATCTTCCAGCACTGACCATGCCTGTGACAGCCTCAGCCAGGAGGACATGGAGTGACACCAGCTGTCACTGCAGCAGGACCATTCCTCACGTGGCACCTCGGCAAGAAGGACACACCGGATCTGCCTTGGCAATTCTGCAGGAATCACTGCTTCAAATGAAACAGCCCCTCTGCTCTCCAAGGTGCCAGATGCTGCCGACCCACTGCTGCTCTCCATAAGACTCAGATGCAGTGCAGGTGGGCACTGGCCCTGCAGCAAACCTGCTCTGGGGGGATGCAGCCCGTCCAGCATCGTGGCTCAGAGGGCCACACACCTCTGACTGCCTTCCCAAAGAGTTAAAGCCACTTCAGGCGTTCAAATCCTCACTCTGGACCCTTCTCAGGACCCCTCCCTGCAGCTGTGGCTCCCAGCTGTGGCTGGTGGGCACATTCTCCACAGATGCTCCCAACCACCCCTGGAATGAGCGTGTTCTCTGGGCAGCTCCCGGGTCTAGCTGTGGCACTGCCTGCCCTGAACTCCCACAAAGGCTTGGGAGAAACAGCCATACCCTGTCCTGGTGAGCCAAGCTCCCAACGGGACATGACAGCTACAGGAGCAGTCAGCACAGGGTGATGGGAGACAGTCTCCGTTCCTTCTAGTTAGAGCTGTGGAAAGATCCCAGGGGGATGGGATGGCTTTCAGGAGGGGAGCCCTGCTGTGCTGGGTCTGCTCCACCCCAAAGCCATCCCCCAGCACTCCTAGTGGGGACAGTGGCAAGCGAGCACAGGCCACTTCTGGTCCCCATCCCTCCATGCCGGGACAAGACACCCTGCAGTTTCCATTCGGAACTGCTTTCGTGGCACGGGAATGCCTCCTTTCCCCGTGCAGGTCCTGTGCAGCTTTACCTGTGACTCACAGGAGTTATCCCCCAGCAGGGGTAGGAGTGGGCTGGAGAAACACCCTGTCCGAGGAGCTCCGGTTTATTCAGTTCCTAATGAATGCATCCCTGAGCAACATCCCGCGAGGAAAGACAGGGGAAGAGTGGAGACCACCCCTGCGAGGGCGAGCCGTGTTTTAAGCACGGTGCTGTCCCAAGTCCCCGGTCCGTCTGAAGCTGCACTCGCTGGCCGCAGGAAAGCTGCTGGGCTGCACCAGCCGGGAATTCGGCTGCGTCCAAACGCCCGATCGCTGCCGGCTCGCTGCTGCTTTCCCACTCCACGCGCCCATTGGCTTCCGCAGGACACAGCCCCAGCGCTGCGGCCGCTGCCGGAGCCCGTCCCCTCCCGCATCCTCCCCAGGACAACCGGGAGCATCCCGTCGGCCGCTGCCCGGCGTGTCCCTGCGCGACAGCATCCGAAGATGCTTTCTGTCTCCCGCAGGAAGGAGTGTCCTGGAAATTAAACACGTCACCTTCCACAAACAAAGGTCACCATTACACCTGGGGCTTAAACATCGCTGGGCTGCTCTGCCCCTTCCATGACAAGGTTAAACCGCAGCCCCGGAGGGAACTCTGCTGCTCCTGCGGGGTGTCAGTCGTCCCATCCCAACCTTCTTGCTCTGCCAGTGCTTCCCGGAGGAGAAAACCTGCTCGGCTCAAGCGTGATGAGCGGCTCTCCCGGGTACTCCAGAGGTACCCCTGCGGGAACGCCTCCGGCACTGGACGCGAGAGCTGGTTCCCCCTAAAAACGCTGCGCTGAGCCGACAGCAGGGATGCGAATTTAGAACCTTTTGCCACAAGAAGCGAAGCAGCCCCCGTGCACTCTGCCCGGTTCCTGGGTCCCTGCTCCGCTGCAGGAGAACGCTCGGAGCAGCCGTGGACCAAAGCTGCATCCCGGCTCCCGAGCAGACAGCAGGAGCTGTGCAGCCATCCCTCTGTGCACCAAAACCCACTGCGCTCAAAAAACCTGCCCTGTTATTTGCTGTGACTTGTAGGGATTAAGTTACTCCTCTAACACGGGATGGAGAGGGACTGTAAATGACAAGCAGGCATTTTACAGCGCAGCTGGGAACGGTGCCGGGATATACGAGCAGAGGTCCCTCTTGCCCGCGGCATCGCCTCTGACAGCAGCACCCGCTGGCAAATGCGCTGCGAAGCACTGCGAGAACAAGGCAGGTACTTCCCCAGGACATTTCTTTTCGGAGGAAATTTACCCACAATTTAAGGAATTGCGGCGAGAGAAGCGACATCCCGGCCGCGGTGCTTCACACCCCTCTGGGAGAAACCCTCTGGAAAGCAAGCACTGATGTTTCCAGCACGCTTTGCTTCCCGGGGCCACCTCTTGTGCCGGTGAAGTCCCCACCAGAGCTGGCTGCACGCCTCAGCTCCCCACCGCCGCCGCCTTGGGTGTTGGTGATGAGGACGCGATCGGCGGTGCTGAGCATCTCCCTAGCCGGGGTGAAAGAACGCAACTTACTGTCCAGGTGGCCGACTTGGCGGTGCTGGATTGCTGGAAGGTCACCTCGAAGTGGTGGGGACCAGGGTAGTCGGTGTTGGAGGGGATGACGGGAGCCGGGGACATGGCGTCGAAGGTAGAGCTGGGCTGCGAGTAGGGAGAGTGCGTTGGGACATTGGAGGTGTGCTCGGAGCTGTAGGGGCTGGTGGAGGCTGCTCTGCTGCCGATGCTCTGATCCATGCTGTTGTTCAGCAAATTGAACTGGGACTGGAGGAAGGGAAAAGGGGAGGAGGGAAAAAAGAAAACACCAGCCAGTTTAGAGAGACAGGGAAACCTCAGCCACCTTTCTCCAGGGCTGGGGTGTCCTGTTACAGCCTCCTTAAAGGGCCAGCGTGCGGGAGGGGAGCCAAAAGAGCTGGTCTGGGTGGCTCGGGTTTTCCGACAGGTCACTGCTTGTGTGAGGGATGAACTCCATGTGCTTAAATCACCCGCCTCGAGCTGCTCCATCCTCTCTGGAGGCAGCGAGGTGCCACAATCCCGGATTTCTAGCGCACCTGCCTTGGGAAAGCCACGCTTCTGACAGTCCGGGGAGAGGGCAGCGATGTTGTGGGGTTTGCTCAGGTGTGGGAGATGTCCTGCTGCAGGAAGGGAGTGACAGCCCTGTCCTGCAGGCAGGGCTCTGCTCCATGGTGTCCCTTCCAGCAGCCAGAGTGTCGCAGCTCGCTGAGATGCCCCGGCAGGGTGAGCAGCTGTCCCTGGGGACGACACGGCTCCATTGCTACGGCCATACCGAGCAGCAGCCCTGTTCTCCAACCTCTTTTCCAAGCTGTCCCTCATGTGTTCACTGGCCACGGCCACACACCCACACACCACTCCCGGGCGTGCTTCCCTGAGCCAGCCAGCCCCGAGCAGCAGTTCCCCAGAGGGATGTTTGCTCCCAGTGCCTGATGCAGCTCTAATTTGGGGAAAACCTCAAACCTACAGAACGTGCGGCTGTGGTGCAGAGCACTGCAGGAAAGTCACAGGGCAAACAGACCCATTTAGGCAGGTTCTGGCTCTTATTCCAGACCCGTTGGACCAAATCCTGACTTTTTACGGGTTTTTCCTTATTCGTCTTCTGACCAGTTGCTGTCAGATTCTTCCAGTAAAAGCTGGCAGCTCCTTACCCGCAGGCACAGCCCAAGCACAGTGACATTCCCAAGAGCTGCATGGCTAAAGGGACCTAACTATCTCATCAGAAAATCATACTTAAATACAACTGTTTCTCAGAGCAAGAGGGATGGATTTTTTTCCCCAGAAATTTTCAATTCCTGAGTTGCTCAGGGGCTGCTCTCAACCAGCAGCCCCAGAGGCAGTGGCAGTGCTGGTGACCACGCTCAGAGTCCGGGGCATCGCTGTGTGACATCCTGGCTCCCTGCATTGGAGCAGGTGACACAGCTCCCCTCGACTGCCCTCATGCCTGGCAGGGACTGTCCCTGTCTCCAGCACCCTCTGGAGCAGCTCTGGAAAGCCAAGAGCTGTGGAAGCAGCCGTAGGCACAGCCAGCAGGCTCAGCCTTCTCCAGAGGGCTGCAAGGCTCATGGCTCAGGAATCAGGAGACATGTTTTAACTTGGGATCCCAACCTCACCCAGCCCTCTTTGGTTTAAAGGCAATCATCCTTCTCCAAGGAAGTTCTCCTGTTGCCGGCATCTCTCACAAGGTCGTTGGAGCCTGTGACTAACTGGAGGAATGTTGAACAAGATCTGGCTTGCTTTTACACATCCAGCCATTTTCTCCCCTAAAATATGTGCCTAAATCCCTCTATTCCTCCTTGCCGCTCTATAAATAGCCCAGCCAAAGACAAGCCAAGCTTTCCTTAATCCAGGCTTCACCTGGAGAAAAATTTATGAGGAACTTTGGCAAAACAGGCACGTTAGGAAAGCTCTTGCCACCCAACTGGGAAATGCAGCTGCTGCAGGGACCACGGGCAGGGCAGAGCCTGTGAGGTGGCACAGGCAAAGCTGAGGGATCAGCCAGGAGAGCAGCAGCAAGGGAAAAGGGATTGCTGCTGGATGGGGCTGCTCACAGCCCACCTGATCCCCGAGTATCAGGACTGAGCTGTTTTGATCTCATGCTGAGATCCAGGACCGTTCATAGCTGAAGCCTGTGGCTGTAAATGGGCAAGTGAATGGGAACCCACAACAGAACAGAGCATTCTGAGCTCTGCGTGGGAGAAAACCTTCACTCAGGAAGAATGGTGAGATATGGGACCCAGGGTATCACCTCTGCCAGCCAGGCTGGCTGCCCTGAGCTGGGCTGCCTTAGCACAAAGCAAGAGGCAGCATCCTAAGCGCCCAGACTTTGGGAATCTGCTGGCAGAGAGACCCAGAGTCAGGTGTGTGGGAAAAACAACAGATTTGCTGTTCAAAACTGAAAACTGTGGAAACATTCCCCTAAAAGACGAATCGAAGGCAGGAGTGTTTGTGTGTGAATGTGTAAATATGTACATTCACACACAGGGATATTTATTCACACAACTGCAACAACAACCCCTCACGGAACAGCCCCAACAATGGGACACAAGGGCTTGGTACCAACACACTTAAGGTAAAAACCAAGAATGAAATTATTTCCTTCCATCTCCAACTGCCTCTGTGCCTGTGCTGGACTTTTCCAAATACCAAGGACAGACACAAACCCTTTTTCCCTGAGGAAACAACCTCAGCGCTTGAGGACAGGGATGGAAATGTATTACCTGCAGCACAGGTACAGCTTCACCTGCCCTGCCCTGCCAGGGATTTCCACCAGGGAAAGGCAGCCTGCCTGGGGCTTGGCTGAGGAGGTCCCCAGTGGATGACAAAGTGGTGCTGGTGGTATCCAGCACCTCCAGGTGTTCCTCGGATGGATGCTCTGGCTGACACCCCTCCCACCTGTGCACACAACAGGTAAGGCACCCTGCAGCTCTGGCACCTGAGCTTTAAATCACACCTTGGGCTCTGCAAGCAGCGGATCAGGCAAAGCAAGAGGAACAGCGACCGATCTCAGAGGCTGCAGCACCCAGCACCAACACGGCTCAAGAGTAGGGCTGGACCAGCCCCAGCTCCTCCGTGCAGCTGCAGGGTGGGGACAGGCGTGCACTGGGACAACCCTTGGAGCATCCTGGGCAGCAGCACCCCGGCTGGGCAGGCAGAGCCAGGGCAGGTGCCCCAGGAGTGGAGGATAATTCTAACTGGAGCACCCAAGCAAAGCCCATCCATTACAAGCAGCACCTACCGTGGTGTAATGCTGCATCGGGTCGCTGATGTAGAGCATTTTAGTTGTCTCGGGATTCTCGGAGCGCGGGGAAGCCTCCTGTCCCGGGAGTCATGGGGTCGGGGCGGCGGCCGGGGTGGGGTGGCGGGTGGGAGGAAGGAGCGCAGCAGGAGCGGGGCCAGGCGGGCAGCGCCAGGGATGCTGCGCTGGCCACCCGTGTGCCGCCGTCTGTTGGCTTTTTTGCTTTTTTCATCTCCCTTAGTTCTGTCAACTCGCTGCATCCAACAACAAAACGGGGCCCACCCCTTCTGTCCCTCATGACTATTCATTAAAGCACAGGGCAGGTCCCAGCTTGCCCAGTGATGGACTGGGCGATACCAACCATTCCCACCGCAGGGAGAGCAGGGGGTCCAGCCCCACCGCCAAACCTGCCCAGACCCTGCTCCCAAAAAGCTTCTTCCAGCCACGTGAGGCTGGAGACCTGCTGGGCTGGCACCCTTCACCAGCACACTGAGGTGCCCACCCTCGCACTGAGCAGGCAGTGCAGGGACTCTGGAAGAGCTCCGTGTTTCAGAGACATGGAGTTATCTCTGTATGGATGGATAGATATGAATGGGTGTGATGGATGGGTGGATGGATGGAAGGATGGATGGGTGGATGGATGGGTGGATGGGTGGATGGATGGGTGGATGGATATTTAGACAGATAGACAGGAATAGTTGGTGATAGATGCCTGACAGAGCATTGGGATGACCTGCACGCCACCACTGAGCATCAGCACCACTCTGGCACTACTGTGGGCCAAGAGCAGCTGGAATAAGCACGGACCCTCCACAGCATCTGTCCTCTCTTGCGTTTCCCTCAGGCTGCTGGCATCCCGTTACCACAGCACTTCTTGTCATGCCCCACCCGGCTGCTCCGAACCCGCTGGGTTCGGCTTTGGTCTCAGCGGGAGTGAGGGGAAGAGGCGAGTGCTTGCTCAGCGAGGGGTACAGCCCCAATTAGCAGCACTCTGCCCAGCTCCTGCCCGCTGTGAAAGGCCAGGGAACGGAGGGAAAACGAGCGGAAAGAGAGGGAAAAGGGGCCGGGGGAGGGGAGGCAAGCTGTCGGCGAGGGAAACAGCGACTTTCTGGAGGGAAACAGCGACTTTCTGGGGGGAAACAGCGACTTTCTGGAGGGAAACAGCGACTTTCTGGAGGGAAACAGCGACTTTCTGGAGGGAAACAGCGAGTCTCCGCAGGGAGATGCAGCCAGCAGCCAGGGCTGCCTCGGGGATGCTCCCGGGCGCCTCCGAACACGCACAAAGCAGCTGGGGTATCTCGCACGCCCGCGATGCTTTTCCAAGACTTTGTCTCAGGCAGAAGCAAAGGCTTCTGGCAGGAAGGGCAGCAGCAGGGAGCTGGAGCTGTGGTGGGAGCAGAGCTGCGAGCGTGGCGTGCCCCTCCAGCAGCAGCAGCAGCAGCAGCTCGCAAGTGGCTTTTATTCCACACCGTTTTTTCCCGGAGCAAATGACACTCTGCTGCTGTCCTGGAACTCCCCTAGAGCTCCAAGCCCCCACTGCTGCCTGCACTGATGTTATCTAACAATAAAATAGCCACGGTTTTACCGTCCTCTGAGCCATCGACTACAGGCGACTAGGCCCTGCACCAGCACCAGCACTGCTGCACCAGCAAGGCTGGGCTTGGTTTATGAACCAGCAACCACCCCAGTGACTCCCTAGAGCCCCTAGCCCACCCCCTGCAGGGAAATCAAGTCTGTGCCTGGTTCAGGTCCCCGTCCCTGCTGCCTGAGCACACTCACCATCACCGAGTCAGTCATGCCTCTCATCTGGAACACGTCCATCGTGACCTCTGTGCGGTTGGAGACCTCATTGCTGCCAGTGGGGTTGGCTGGAGGGAGGTCGAAGTAGGTGCTGTCTGGCTCCCTGAGGAGAAGGTGAGAGCACAGTCATCTCCCCAGCTCTCCAATGCAGCCCGTGCCATCCCCACAACCTGCCCTGCACCCCCACCGAGCAACTCGCAGTGCTCTTGTCCCTTTCCCAACTTCTTCCTCCATCCTCTGCTTTTTATTTCCACATGGCAGACCAGGCTCTGCCTGCCAGGTAAAGCAAGCAGACACTTAGGAAATTTTGCATCCACCCAGCTACTATGGCATATCTGTCACCCTGGGATGTCTTTACGTGAGAGGACTAAGGGAGGAAGAAGATGAAATGAAGCACACTCCTTCTCCCTTGCTAGGTTAGAGCATGAGGCCCAAAGGCCAGAAGATTTGCAAGTATCTTGGTAGGGGTGGAAGATATTTAATTTTGGAATTAAGGGTTCCAACTTGAGGGGAGCTCTGCTCTGGCCCAGACACTGTCAGTGCCCTGGAGCACTGCAGCCAGGAAGGAGCTGCCCATGAGACAGACAGTGCCATGTTGTTTGGCAAATTGAATGCTCTGAGCAGAGAGTCTGGAACCTGGGAGCAAAATTCTCAGAGTGGCAAAGGCATCAGTGGAAAGCAGAGGATGCAAAAGGAAACCTGTCTTTGGCAAAGAGCTGCCTCCGAGCACCCCCCGCGGGGAATGATCACCCCCCTCTTACAGCGTGCTCCAGAGGTGCTCAAACGTGGTGCCTTCATCAGCTGGAGATGACTGGGACATCTTCACAGCAGGGGAATCCGACAGAGGATAAATCACTCTGGGGGCAAAGGGAAAGAGCAGGGTTAGCACTGCCAGCGTGCTGTGCCTGTACCTGTGCCTGTGCTGTACCTGTGCTGTGCCTGTGCTGTGCCTGT
>VZTR01023343.1:268115-278915 GCA_013400775.1 Chaetops frenatus | reverse complement strand
GAAGGAGACCTGATGGATGGGCAGCGAGCATCCTGCGGGGTGGCAGGAGAGCCCACAAGGGAGCCCCACCAGTGGAAATGCCACTGTGTTCCTGACAAATATATAAATAAATAAATAAAATAAAACATATAAAAAAGGTAGGGGTGGGGTCAGGAGGAAGGAGAAGTCTGAAGCTGCGACTTTTACATGGCGTGTTTATTTATTTACGGCATTTAATGAAAGTCGCGCCTCAGTTTCAGGCTGAGAACAGGGCCAAGGGCTGACTCTGGAGCGCAGCTCCCAGGGATGCGAGGCAGGAGCCAGGGGCAGGGATGCCAAGGCTTGGCCCCGTGCAGGGGACAAAGCACGGCCGGACATGTCCCCATCCACACTCACCATCCTCCCTTTGTGCCCCCACCATCCCCATCCGATACTCCAACACTGTCACTCGGTGCCTCAGTTGTTCGCTCGAATCCCCCAATGACATTGGATGCCCGGGCCCCAAATGGTGGGGACAGGGGATGAGTTGAAGCAGAAAAGGTTTGGGCTTTTCGGAACCGGAAGACGTGGGCCGTGTTCCCGCTGTTTCGCCGGAGCTCGTAGTAGCCGTGCTGCGCGGCATATGGGTGTCCTGAGTAATCACAGATTTGTTGCAATACTTTGGCATGGGGAGATAGCAAAATGATGCTGAAGTATAAGAAAGCAGACATCTGCGAGCATTAGCTATATTCTACGGTTTTTGGTTGGTTGTTGATTTTTTTTTTAAAGTACATTAAGAAATTTGCGAATGTCACATTATTAATGCAAATGTCAAAATTAAGTTTTTACATTTAAACGTAAATTCTTCTTGAACATCTTGTATTACAATATCCTTCAGTGACGCTACCACATCATTTCCAACAACCTTGTGCTGTACGTGTTTTTCTTCTTGTAGTTTCTCTGTCCGTTTTTGTACCATTTGCCCTGTGAGAATGGTCTACTTGTCTGAGTTACTCATTAGTTCTAGTACCCCTTAGGAAAGATGGAAAAGTTCAATTCTGTGTCACAGAAATTGAAGGGAAGATCATCACTGAGTACAACAGGGCCAGCATTACCACACATGCACACAGGACTCTGCCAATAATTTAGAAATAACTCAAAGCCTGGGTCTGTGCCCACTTGAGTGGTAGCACAACCCTCCTGAGATTCCCTGCAGGAAAATAAGACATTTACACATGAAACCATCCTGGATTCCCACGTGTGTATCTCCTGTAGATTTTATGAACCACACCCAGGCCTTCATTTCCTCAAATTCAACCAGAGAGATCCTCATGTCCCATAAATTTTTACTGTTGCTGGGTACAGCTGTGGCTGCTGTGGGCACTGGGTCTGAGCTGAACACGTGTCCTTTCTGTGCATGTCATGGCATTGATGCAGCGTAAATTGCAATGCCTTATTTACCTTTAATGTATTGTTGTGTAAAGGCAGAGCTGAAGTGGGAACCGCGTGTCTATCGTTCATCATTTTGCTGTCATAAAGAACTTTTATTTTTGTCAAATAGCCTTTCTTTCATTACTTTGGCGAATAGAGTAAGTCATGGACAAGCCTGTTATACTGGGTCATGTACAGGCAGAGAGCAGAAAGATGTGCTGTGCCTCCAAAGAGCTTCCACTCTCATATAAACACAGCCCTAAAGGTGTCGTAACGTAGTTTGTTTCTGGAATCTGTCAGATTCTTTTTAGAAGTTTAAAAAAAAAAAAATGGTAATAACACATTGTTGAACCGGAGGCATTCACAGTGCTCTCCATCCTCCTGAGCTGCTGATGTGAAATTCATAATTTGTAATTATCTGGCTGGATGTCTTTACCTTGTATTCTGTGGAGGTATGAGGGAGAAACACCTTTTTCTGTGAATGCCAAGCTGCCCGTAGCTCTGTTCTTTTAACCTCTTAAGAGGAGAGCTGTGCCCAGTTTTCAGGTTTCCTCACACTTTCCCATGTTCAGCAGTTTCCAGTGCCAGCCATGCACATGCTCATGCTCAGCTTCAGTGCACCCCTTTAATCAGATTTGGCTCCTCTATGTTGGCATCTTTCTCCAGGAGAGCTCCTGTTATTTTCAGTGGAATTACTTAAATCGGGATTTTTCAACATGTACAACCACACCATGGTCGTATCCTTGACGATGAAAACCTCAAGCACACTGTACCTGTAATATGTGCAAAATTGAAGTTATAATTTGGACAAATTAAAGTTAATTTTCATAACAATGTGCTTCATGATGAAATCATGAAATGATGGCTCTTCTTCTCCATCCTGTTGGTTCCACAATCACTCCTCCTCTCCATTTGCACTGGGCTTTGTGCTCCCCCTTTGTCCACTGCTGGTTTGTGGTCCTTGAGATAGATGGACAGAAAGAAACACCTGGTTACACACACACATTTTACCCTGTAGTGTGTGATGCTGAACACCACCAGCATACCTGTGTCCCGTTTAAAATGCCACTTAAGTGGAAAACTTGGCAAGTGCGGCAGTGGGGATGAAACAACACGGTTAAAACAGCCACTGACCCCAGTCTCTCAAAACATTTATCCACCCAAGGCAAATATCCTCATACTCAGCCATACTTCAGTTTTAACAGCAGCCTCACCACTGCTTTCTGGGGCCACCACTGGGGAGGAAGAGGCCTCACTCATTCCCCTGCCTCAGTGCTCGGACTCTGTATAGGCTTGACTAGACTTTATTTTGGCTTCTGCAGCACGTTCAGGGCAGCCTGACCTCTTTACCAGACGCTCGCTTGTCATAACCTTTCTGCATCTGAACATTTTGTATCTCCAGCAGAAGGGAGCCACTGGAATTTATTCTCCTGACTTCTCCAGCCGTGTCAGCTCCCTGGGACAAAGGTCAGCAGTCAGAGAGCCCTGCCTGTATCTGCTCCAGGGGCTGCTCTTTGGAAGGTCTCTGCAGTTCCTAGCGTGGCCCTTGCCATGCTCCAGCAGCTGAGAGCACCCACTGCAGCCACCTCCTCTGTCCCAGGGGCTGCCACCTCCCCTTGTTCTGCATCTGCTTCAGGCTGAACATTCTCATTGTGGGGAGATGTGGGTAGGTAAGATTTCCAGGTGGGAATTGTGCCTGGGTGAGTGATGCATCTGTTACACAGCCTGGGTGAGTGGGTTTTGTATACCTGAAAGGCAAACAGAAATCCTTGGAATTCACTCTTTTTTCCCCCTCCAAATCTCCCCTTATAAACTGCATTTTATAGACTCATAACAAGCCAGGCAAAATGTGGGTTGCCCCCTTTAACCACATTTTTCACTTTTTGCCAGTTTTTGCTCTGCATTGAATCACACTCTGTACCTATGACCTTCACAGGCTCCTGACTGCAGGAGGATGCTCAGTCTCCTCCTGGCAGGGCGACAGGAGCACAGCACACCTCAGATGGACACTGGGTGGGCAGGTTGACATTAACTCCTCTGTCTGTAGAGCCTCTCTGGTCTCTGATCATCTTCTCTTTCCCAGATCTGCAGGATTTGGATAGAAGTGACCATCTCACTGTAACATTGAGAGGGCTATGCAGAATCCTGCAGCTGCAGGAGAACAACCTCTTAGGACAAAAAGAAGGACAAAAGAAACCAACAATTGAACACGTTTGATGTGTGCAAGATTTAACTACCAGAGTTCTAATCAGATAGACCCAAATGAAGGACATTTCTTTGGCTCTGAGTGATTTCTATTTCTCCTGGCCCTAATACTACAGCAAACAGGAGCTGAAGATTGTTCCCTTCTGGAGCAAAGAAAAAGCAGAAGGATGAAAGGGTATTGTTTATTGCCCCTTTCCCATACACATCCCTCCTTCAAACAAAGAATATGCAGTTACATGGATGATTTAAGGGCAGCAGCTGAGCAGGAATAACTATAAAACTCATGTTTTAATAACAACAACAATAATAAGCACACAACAGCATTTATAACCCTAGTTACAGGCCTGAGATATCATATCCATAGCAACTGCAGCAAGCGGTGAATGCCATATATTTAGAGTTCCCGTGCACCTGCCTAAAATAGCCACCGATAAATTATGCTGATGTTTGTGCCTTTTTGACAGGGTTTTAAAGGGCTGTCGATGCACTCTGCAACCACGCCGAGCCTTCGTGGCGCAGCACAGCAGCAGCCAAAGCCCTTCCCTACCAAACCCCGTGTCTGTGTCCCCTCCCTTCTGTGCTTCTGGGTCTGAGAAATCAGTGACAAAAGGCACCTCGAAGGTGAGCAGAGTGAGCCAGAGGTGCAGGGGAACAGCTGCTTCCAGCGCCTGTTGGTTCCCTGCTCCGGCTGCCAGAGCCTGCCTCCTGTTAATGGATTGAATTAATAAACTGTTGCAAGTAATTAGGGCTCCATCCTGCTCCTGTTGCAGGCGGTGGCGAGGTGACCGTGCTGCATATTAACGGCGGGTGTGTAAATAGTTTACAAAGAGTTAATGAGTGGCTGGGAGGTGTTGGAAGACATGGCCAGTCAGTTGTGGAGATTGGTGCAGAGTCCAACAGGTCAATCGCGTGCTTGTAACCGTGGCTTATGAGCCTCCACCAGGCCATCTGTTGATGTGCTTATTACAGTTTATAGCACAAACTCCTGATGTCTGCAACGTGCTTATAACAGCTATTAATCTTGTATTATTAACTCTTTCAAAGCTACATCTATTTGAACTTTAACATCACCAGGAAGAATTCCACCAGGCTAACGACGAGAGGGATCTGATTTTTACCCCATGTGCTGTGCGGAAAGGATCTGTCCCTGCTGTATTTTGTGATATTTGCATTGACCACTTTGGGTTCTCACATGGACCTACATGAATCCTATGGAACATGAAGCAACCTGGGCTAGTGGGAGGTGTTGCAGCCCATGGCAAAGGGGCTGGAAAGAAATTAAGTTTCAAGTCCCTTCCAACCCATACTATTGCAGGATTCTGTGAACCAGGCCCACAGATGATGTGGTGCTAACCCACAGCAGTGAGACAATTCTTGGAAGAAACTTGCTGCATTTCCCATTTGATTAGTAACATCATCCCTAGATCTTAAAATGTGTTTATAGGCAATTAAATGTCACAGTTCATTCGTAAGGAGAATAATTATTGCTGCTGGGAGGAAAGAAACACAGGTGCAGATTGACTCCAGTGAATTTAAGCTCACCTCAGTTACCTGCAGGAGAATTAAAAATGCCCAACCAGCTTCTATTTGGGGGAGGAGGGGAGAGGGTTGTTTGGGTTATTTTAAAAGCTCAGGTATACAATCATTTATTTGTGACAGATTTCAAAATAAACTTGTTTGTCTCTGCATTTGCAGTTGACTCAAGATGGAGCTGAATATATGAAAGGTAAGATTATTTGTTCTAGTTTGGCAGAACGTATAAATGGAACCCAAAATAATGTAAATAGAGGATTAAATAGGATTAAACAATGAAATATTGACTGTAGGTATTAATTTATATAAAATATTTGATAGAGTTTGATACAGAATAAAAGGATCTAAACATTATATGAGTACAATATGCACAAAAATATATGTTCTTATTTATCCACACTTCCATCATTTGAATTACATGGTATCATCAGAATTCCTTCGAACCTAAGGAACTCCAAACTATCTCCCATTTACAAGAAGAGAGAAAAAGTTCATTTATTCAAAAATATTATGAAAAAGCACAGTCTTAAGACTAATAAATTGTATCTCCAGCATAAAAAGGAAAAAAAAAGTTTCTGAAAATTGTTGAAGAAAAAACCCTGACTCCTTCTTGGCTGAAATAAGATTTTTGACTTTCTATAAAATCCAGGACTGGGCAGGTATTTTTTCAAAGATATCAAATTATGGATTGGACCAAACTGGATTTTAGGGTAAATTAATGTGCAACCCTGAATGGCTGCATATACATCTAAATCATATTGCAAATGCTTTAAAGCTGTTGGAAAATATTTCCAGGTGGTTTGGGAATGTGTAAATATTAGCACATTCTGAAGGTTGGTTTTAAAAGGCCCTTCATACTCGATAGGTCTTGACATCAATTTTCCCCTAATTTGCTCTGTGTGACCACCACAGATTTTAAAAGGGATGACTCATATGGGTTTAGTGGTAGAAGAAGGAATATTGGGCTAGAGATGGAGGACATGGAAAGAAGGTTGTTAATCATAAGCAGCTTGGAAAAGAAATCTTAAAAGAGTTTTTTTCCCAGGACATGCCAAATACAAGAAGTTACAATATTCCTTTGAAAGATGGGTTTCCATCAGATCAGCACCTGGGCACTCCCTGCCTTTAACCCCTTCCTTTGCCCTTGCCCTTTTTCCACGTGTGAGTGTTCAGAGTGGGCTCAATGTCCATGAGTCTCCTTCTCCACACCTTGTTTAGAAAACTACAGCAATTAAATAAATTAGTCAAATATGGAAGGTTCTTGGTTTGTGTATCAAGGAAATGAACTAGAAATACCAACTTCAAATACTTTCAGACTTTAGGTTAAATCAGAATACAGGCTGTGGATCTAGTGCTGGTTTTATTCAGAATTTTAAAAGAATTAAAACTGACTAGTTTTGTAAAGCAGGGGCTCCAAAATTTTTTTCTTGTGTTGTGCTTTTAACTTTCTCTTCCTATGCTGCCACTACCTACAAACCTCTTGCCAAGAACACATGTGCTTTCCGAGGAGACTGGTTCCATTATACAGCAATTACTCAAAAAATGGACTTTGAATCTCAGTTGTTTAAATCCCAGTTACCAGCCAATTATATCCCCAACAGAGACAAACTGGCTCCTTTACATAATGCCTTTGTTAACTCCTCTGTATTCAATGCCACGTGGATACATTCAGGCTACTGCTTTTTTTTTCTGGATGGACTCCTCTAGCCTGTCTGGACTTTTATTCTGCCCCTGGAGACAGTCACAGCTAAAATTCCATCCAAATTGGGAAGATGTAGAATAGCAGCTTTTGAGACCAGCCATGAAATAGCTCATATAAACACAATATACCCTCCTTAGTGACTTAGGACCACTTTTCCTGCAAGTTAACAAACATCTGGGATAATTTAAATATTTATCCTAATAATTTGGACAAACCAATCAAAGCATTTCCCCTCACATCTCTCCCAGCCACACACTCCCCATTTTCTTCTCTCACAGCATTTCTGGAACCGGTGTTCATGCAAATGAACTGGGGGAACACTGACAATTTGTCCTTCAAGCATCGTGTGAGCTTCTGGATTTGTTTTGTGCGGGAGAGTTGTCATTTGCCCGCAAGTTCCCATAGTGAATTTATTGGTCTTCTGACGTTCCTGGCGCCAGGTCTGCATTCCCATAAAACGAGCCAGGAGAAACTTTGGAAACAGAACCTTTATAGTATCCACATATTGGGCCATATTCAACTCCAAAGTCAGCAGGTGCAACTCCCATTGATTTCAGTGGGAATTCTGTCTGCTTAGGCTGGAGCTGAACTTGGTCCATAGTATCTGGCACCTTTCCCAAAAACTCTCTTCACCGAATGCTGGGAATGAAGCAAAGCTTAATACACTCCTCTGCTGTCCCTAGGAAAGGAATCAGTCTGTCTTTTCAACAGATTGTAGGGAAAAAAATACCTGCCAGTCTTGCAGAGCTGCTTTTGCCACTGTGCCCCAGTGTGAATATCTGACATGTTCTCATGAACTCACACTTCCCCTTGTTTAAAGATGGTCTGTCCAAGATATCTCTTTTCTTTTTTAACTGAGGCTTAAAAGGCAGAGTTCATTTTGTCTTTTTTTTTTTTTAATCATGACAGAGTATTTCTTATGCAACAATTTTTAAACATCACTGAAAAAGCCTTCTAATGCAAATAATTTCAGAAAAAAATCTCTCCTGAAAAGGAACACAATTTTGTCTGAAGAGATGTTCTTTCTGCTAAGTCATCCTACAGAGGAAAATAGCATCAGATAACATTTTATTTAAATCCCTGAGAGGGGAGGGAAAACTCTCAGGTGCATTTTTAAGACCCTCATATTTTGGGATGTGTCGCTGAAACTGAACATATGCTTAAGTACATTCTTAAATAAGACCCTTTGAATGAGGTCTTACATAACTGTATCTTCATACCAGAGGATTTGCATTTTGTAGTATTTGCAACAGCAAGTGTAGAAAAATTAAAATAGCATTATAATCTCCAGGCAAAATTATGTGTGGGTTAAGGCATGAGATTCCGATTCGTCAGCGAAATCTGGTGAGAGCAGATTTTTCAGGGGGATGTCCATCATCAGAGGGGCAGGATCTTATCAGAGAGGGCTGTTCTCACAGGAGTTTGGCATAGATTAGTTTATGTAAATTCGAGATAAACTGCTGAGTGAGATAGGAGGATGCCTGGCTACTTTCTCCACCTTCTCAATCCAGACAGAAATAACCGAGACAAGGCCACGTCCTTACCTGCTCGAGTGGAGTTGTCAAAATGTTCTTCCCATCATTTAGTCCCACCACACTCACTGTCAAACATGCCTTTGAAAAATCCTCTCGTAGGCTTCTAGCTGGCAGAAATCTGCCCATGGACGTTTATGAAATGTTATTTTCACTTTCCAACAAGCAAAACTGCAGGAATTTTCCTGAGGAGGCAGCAGGGCAGTTCCATCAGAGAGAGATGCGTGGCAGGAGGGGCCAAGCAGATTCGAGGTATTTTCTCCCTTTTTTTCTTTCTAGGTGGTGGCTTTTCCTTCACTCCAAATACAGTAGCAGCTATTGCTCACAAATCAAAAAAAAAAAAAACATGTCATAATTGGGGGTCTTCTAAACTGCTTTTAATCCAGATTATTGTCATTTATAGGTAGACCCCTCAGAGCAGATTTCTGGTGTAACACATTAGCTCTGTAGTCACAAGGGACGTGAACAAATGCATAGAAGTTGCATCCCTGCCCAATGTGTTGAGGGGAAATCAAGACAAAGGTTTGGAGAGCAGGAGAAAGGAGCCTGAAGCAGGGAAAAGGATTTCTGCAAAGCACCTTCCTACAAAGAGCCACAGGGCAGGAGTTGTCATTCAGCAGTGTCACTCAGTGCATCGTGCACCTCAAATACACCATTTAACTGATAAAATATATTAAAGAAATATCAGCTTCTTCAACAAAGCCAGAGGAACCATGAACAAAATGTCCAGGGGAAAAAAAACTGTAAGTTTTCTGACTTAGAAGATGGAGCAGGCAACGCTAGAAGATGTGGTTTGTGAAGGAGCCTTTCAAACTTTCTGCTCATTGTCCTAAACACTATCCTGCATCAGTCCAAACCAAAGCTTTTCCTTGCTAGAAATATTTGTGCAGAGCCTGAAACGGGGTGAAAGGTATTTTATAAATTACTGTGAAAAGCACCTTCTGCTTTTACCAAGTCTGAAACAGTTCAGGAAAAGGCTTTGTAGAATATCAGCTTTTGGGAGTTGGGGGGTGTCATTGCTCCTGAAGAACAAGAACAGGTCTGTCATTTTTTTTTCCTCCTGAATCCCAGGTATTAATCCTGGCATTGAAACACTGAAACCTCCTGGTTTCTCCACATGGCCACGTCCCCAGGGAGCACAGCACAAGCCAATTTGGCTGTAGTGATGATACAGGAGTTTTATCCCATGTGCTGTAACGTTGTCCCTTGTAAAGCCCAGCACTGTGCAGCAGGCACAATAAACTGAAGACAATCAAGGTCTTAGAGAGTAATATGAGGTTTTTATGTGTTTAGTAGCTTATGGTGCTGTGAAACTTCAGAGCCCAAACTCAGCAGTGGCCTCTTCAGATCACACTATTAATATCAGATGATGAGCAGTGCTGCTGCTCCTGAATTCTGGCACAGCAGGGGGTGATTTCCAGCACTCCCAGTCCCCAGGATCAGTGTCATCCTCTGCTGTGGGAGCTGGGCAGTGCTGCTCAGGGTTGCAGTGGTGTCACTGTGGCTGAGGGGGAGCTTTCTGCAGTGGTGCAGGTGTAGCCAAAGATGGGAATTTGGCTTTTTTGCTGCTGGAGATGACCTACATTGCAGTAGCAGAGACATTTTCAAAGGGAGAATAAGTTTTCTTTGCTCATGGCACCCGTCCAGGTTTTTTTCTCTAAGAACAAGCTCTCCTCCACACTTTAACCCCAAGTCAGGACTCAAGGCCACCTCCATAGTGGCACATCCCACAGTGTGCACCCAACACCCCAGATCAAATCAACATTTTGAGAACTTATTTCCCTTCTGCCCCAATGAGACCACTCCTCAATATCAGCTCCATGTTCCTGCAGGGAATAATCAAGATTTGAGCTGTATTACAGTCCTCTCCCCACTCAACTTAACATGGATGATGCTCTTCTCAGCTCTGGCATTTGGCACTTCTGCAGCCTCCAGATTCTTGTGAGGGTCCAGAGAGCAGAACTTGTCTCCATCTTCCCATCTGCTCTCTGAAAATAGCTGGAAATTAAGGTTAAAAACTGCCTTGCCTTTGGGCTTTACTTTCCTCTGCCTCTCTATAGGAGTCACAGGAGCATCATGCCTTGAGCAGCCTCCTGGCACTACACAAGCCTCAGCAGCTGATCACAGGCTGGTGTGCCTGAAATATTTTCCTGACATTCCATTCCTGTGGAAGCNATTCCATCACGGGGAAAAAAACAAAAAAAAAAAAAAAAAAAAAAAAAAAAAAAAAAAAGGCAAAAAAAAACCCCACCCCACCCTAAACCAATCTAGAAACACCCAGAACCAAACAATGGCCCCCAAAAAACAGCTGGAGAAGGTTTCTGGGGTCACTATTGGAAGGTAGGACCAAGCTCATCTTGCATTGCCTGTGTGGTTTTATGGGATGCTCCTGCACTTAGGAAAACTGAGGGTTAAATTACTCTTTTTCTCTTTTTCTCA
>VZTR01023343.1:95819-268100 GCA_013400775.1 Chaetops frenatus | reverse complement strand
TTTTTTTTTTTTTTTTTTGGAAGGATGACTGAGCAAGAATCAGCACTGTGACTGCAATGCATCCCTTATTTGCCATCAGTAAGAGGTGTGTGAACAGCAGTGGAAAATGACAGGAACAGTGTTTGTACAATGCATCGCCACTTTGGAAAATTTGGGTACTGGTAATAAACTGTCACATATGCAGGGCTAACACAAATTAAGTCTGTGATACCAAATGTCATCACATTTTCAAATTGAGAGCATCTTGCTCAGAAAATCTTTTTCATTTTGAGTTCCCAGTGCCTTGAAACAACTCCTCAGCAGCAGACATGTCCCAGCACCTGAGCAGTGAGCACAGGACAGAAGGGAATAGTAGAGACAAGGTTTTTTTCCCCATTAGTGGTATTTTGCTCCTTCCCACACTAATTGGAATTCAGATAATGTTAACGTTTCCATTCTTATGTTAAAATTAATAGTAGACTGCTGGTATTTCAGCTAGACATTAATTGTATAATATTCATACGACAAATGCTATTAGTTTTAGAAATCTTATAGATAAACTTATATAAATTTGTCACCACAAACCCATGAAAAAGCTTTCATGCATATTAATTAGGGCTTTTCTATAGTAATGCCAGAATTCTGAATAGTCCAATGTTAGCTACCTACTTCTAAATAAGAAGGGGAATATCCAGCTGTGTTACTCCAATCTTTCAGTCTTTTTTTCCTCCTAATTGTAAGCCTGGCATTTCTCACCAGAGTGTAACAGTGAAGAAATTCCCTTCATACCAGGACTGTCTGCCACTGAACATGTTGTATAACAAGTTAATATTTTACAGCTATTATCTGACTGTTATTTGAATTTGAGTGATTAGGAAAGGAGAAGAAAACACACACAAGTCTTGTGTAGAGATTGAGTGAACAGCTGGGATACACCTTCCCAAATCCACAGGAGGTAGCAGGAGCTTTTGAGGCAGTTTCAGCCACAGGAAACTCCATGAGCCCAGTTCCTCCCAGTGAAACCTCACTGCTAGCAGCCTAACAGCAGTTTTGAGGGGCCAGACCCTGAACTGAGCTCAGGGGCCTCACATGGGAAGGAAAACAAAATAATTGCAGATGTGTTGGGGGAAAGGTGCAGTGTTACATTACCCACCAGCCCTGCCTCACCATGGCATCCTCCCACACCATTGTCAACCTCTGGGCTCTCACCTGCTATTCACATTCACTCTGAACCAAGAATTGTCACTTTAGATGTCCTCTGTACTCCTCTCATTTTAGCCCTAGAGAGAAGCACCCCCTGCTCCCTTCGTTTCCCACGTTCACACAGGTGAGCTCGTTTCTCCCTCTGGCTGGGATTGCTGCACACTCTCCAGACCTGCACGTCCTCTTCACAAACCCCTCGCTGTGCTGGGAGTGAGAGGAGCTCCCCAGCTGGCATAACCCATCAGAGATCCATTGAAGTCACCTGCCTGATGATCCTCCTGGATATTCCATTGTAAAAACTTAATGGCAGGTTTTATTGGCGTGCTATTCGCATTAGAGTGGCAAGCCAGATGTTAGGATCATTATTCAGCTGTTCCTTGAAGATTCTACCAACCAGGCTTTTCTTCCAGCCCTCCATTGCCTCCTCAGCTATTCCATGCCTTACCCAAACAAGTGTTTGAAGGTCAACTTATTTTCAAGGCGAGCCTGCAGTTCTAATCCAACCCTCTTCTCTAAAAGAATGCACCAGCCTGACTATGAAGCACAAGCTGATTCAGTACCAAACACACTTAAGCAAGTTCTTTTAAAAAAAAGAAAACAACAACAAAAAAACCCCTAAAAAAACCAACCAAACTTGAGAGGTGAAACTACTTATTTTAGTAATGAAATGTTAGATATTAAGGTAAATAAGTACTTAGCAGTGTACAAAATGCCAGAAATTCAGACATCCATTCTACTCATGACTGTTAGAAAATGACTTTCACAAATGTTCTGCAGAGCTTTGTGTAACCTGAGTTTCCCCATTTCCCTTCATTGTATCCCTTTGTGCAATTCAGATTGGTAAATCATTCCAGGAAACTTTATATTAACTCACAAGAGCCCTCCAAGACAATATCCTGTAATTTCCACTGGTCTGAGTCAGACCTAGTCATATCAGCTCAGAAATATCCGTGACCTTTTAGTGTCATTTTCCTTCTGGTGATGACAGAAAACCAAAGTAACTTCTGGATAAAGTTTTGCTTCCTGATTTGGAAGGGGAAGGTTTTGCCCATACTTACAGCCCAGCTGAATTCACACTGAATAATTTCATTATGCCTCTGTAAATTCCCCTTACAGCTTAAAAGGCACCGGGTATTTTTCTTCCATTGATTACAGCTGAGTAGTCTAACGCAGCTGCATTTCAATGGAAGTGAAGAGATTCCTCTATATCACAGCTATTTTGCCAAGAGCATATGGTGTGAGGTGGATGAAAAGGAGAGTATTGCAGGCAGCCACAGCAGAGCCTCATCCATCACACCCTGAGCCTCCCAGAGCAGCATTTTCCTGTCTCCCATCCCGCACCGACTCCTCCTTGCTGGGATGTGCAGTGACAGGAGCACTCCCAGTGTCCCTCAAGCAGCTCAGACATCCCATCTTCTGCTTCATTTCAGCCCCAGCTCAGCAGAACCCACTTCCAAGAGCAAGAAAAGCCGATGGATCCTGGCTATAGAGGAAGCATCAGTGAGGGTGGCTGTGCTTTCCCATCCTCCTTTATGTGGCGTTACAACCACGCAGCCAAAGTAGGAAAGGACTGGTGGCAAAGGGATGCAAAAACTTCTGTCCCAGCAGGGAATATTCACTGGGAATATGGCCTGGGCAGAGATTTCAGGCTTCAGGGCAGCCCTTCCCACGATAGGCTCCTGATTTATTTCTGACAATCTCTGCTACAGAACATTCACTAATGCACCCAAAACCTTCTCACGATAAACTCGCTGCTTCCCGAGGAAGGCAGAACTCATCCTCTTTTGTTTTCATCTATTTTCACACTGAACTTCTGCTGAGCTGACTGACATGTGAATAAGCCCCAGGAGAGTTATACCTAGGACGCTCCTACTAAATATTGCCGGTGTGGTAGGAGGGTGCAAACGCAAGGGAGGCATTTGGAACAGACTTGTAAACAGTTGCCTTGGTACTAATTAGAGTGTTACATTGTCTGGTGGGATCCACTCCCAGGAATGTGCATAGCCTGGATTAACTTTTCCAGAGCCAGGGTGGCAGACTGTAAGCAGGCAGGATCAGGAAATCGCTTGTAAGAGGAGCTGGGTTACTTTTGAATCTCTTTTCCTGGGGGCTTTTTTACTGGTTAGCAGAAAAGAAGTGGTTTTGCCCAGTATCCCTACAGCTGTGCCTGCATTATCATGGGGTTCAGGTTCTTTATAAGAAAAACCATCATTTATCCTCTGTCTGTGGGGTTCCTCTTGTGAAAGCAGTGTGGTCCAAGGAACCATCTCCAGAAGAGGATTTCCAAGTCCTGGGGTTTGCTGCTAAGCTCATTTTTGACCTATTTAGCAACCTCAGCCAAGACACTTGTCCTATCCTTGCTCATACTTTCTAAACTTTATTTTCCTGGTCCTCAGGCTCTGCAGGTTCATTTACCTGTGCAGCAGCCAGGCACACCGAGGTGCTGCTGCAGCTCAGGGGGGTACAGGCACACAGAACCAAGTCTGGGGAGGTTTCAGGACTGTCTCATCTGGGTACAGTTTGAAGCATCGTCCTCTTAACACTGCCATGAAATCTTCCACAGACCTTATGGTCAAAATCATCTTTCGCTTTTTATCTCTTTTTTTTTATGTTCCTCTATTCACCTAATCTATCACACCTTCTTATGTCAGCGCCTGCTATTCCTGGGGATTTTCCTACATTTGGCTATGGAAGAGCCATCAGGGGAGTGAGGATGTTCTATTTTTTTCAGTCCCAGTCACTGGCTCGGGGCTTGAACACAGGAATCACCTGCCCACCATTTATTCCACTGGGGAGGATGGTAGTGCTTCATCCCTGAATGCTCTCAGGAAAAAAAGGATCCAGGTTTTCTTCTCAGTCAGAATTTCCAGGAACATTCTGAAAGTCTTTCCTAGAAAAAGTACTGCTGACAATGCAAATGCTGGGACTTGAGGCTGGATAGAAGATGCTGTGCATGTAGGAGATATCCTGGAAAAGGAAAGGAAATGCTCTCATCCCCCAACAGAGAATCAACACATGAGGTGATCTTTCCTGTGCAAAGGATCAGACCCGATTTAGGATATATGGGAGATCTCATTAGCACAGTCTGGCCATTTATTGCACATACTAATCACTTACTTAATGGTATTGCTATTTGGTTATTTAATGGCTGTAGCATCCCTTTTGATCCCTCCTTTGTACATGCTTAAGTGTAACAATTTCCAAGTAATTAAACGGCTTTGGATCTCATATTACTCTTTTAAATAAAAAGAAGAGAAGTTAAAGATAGCTACGTGAATTAATTCTGGGATTTCTGAGACTTTTTTTTTTTCAGTCTGTTTGCTCAGTTACAGAGGATTGTTTCCAGGTTCTGAATTCGGAATACTTGAGTGTACAAAGGGAAAATGTGCAGGGAACCAGCTCAGCCCACAAAATCAAGAGACAGGTTTCTGTGGGGTATCTGATAACCGTCTTTGTGAAAAGTTCTAGATGATGTGATTTCAGCATTTTTCTCTACCATGATTATTTTTCTTTTATAAGGACAGCAGAATTGTATGTATTTAAAGTGACTTTAAAATTTCAAAACTACTACCCCCCAAAAAAAATAAAAACGCAGTCTAAATGTCATGCAAACCTGACACCACAGATCTGACCGTGAGCTCATCCAGCATAATGTCCACTGGAAATTTAATCAATTCCACAATAAATTCTTCTTTTATTAATGAGTAACTGATTAGATTTGGTTTCTGTGACTTGACATGTGTGAGTCCACCTGCCAGTTTTTGTGGCTTTAACCACCAGATTTAAAAGGCTTTTCCCTCTCACTCTCTTTACATCACTCTGGAAAAAAAAAAAAAAANAAAAAAAAAAAAAAAAAAAAAAAAAAAAAAACAGACGAAGAACAAAAGGAAACTCCCCGAGTGACCGCACACTGGAAACACTGAAACCAAACACCCTCTCCGCAAAGTGATATCGAATGAACCAAGTAAACAACCTGCAAAGAAAGAGATAAACCCATTCTTCTTATCTCTTTCAATTTTTGTAACCTTAGACATCAGTTTTGACCACAGCAAAAATCAGGCAGAAAGGCGATTTTAAGAAACTCCTGAAGAAAAGGGAGAGGATCCGACGGAGCCGCTCCTGACTCATCCCAGGAGAGCTGGGTCGGGCTGGACCGGCTCGGGCTGTGTCCCTCATCCCGCGGAGCCCCAGATGGCAAATTTCGGGACGTTTGCTCCGTCTGAAACCGTTCCTTTCAATTGGTGTTGAGTGAGTCACTAGCCAGGAACTGCATCTCATGCGGACCATATGCAGGGAGCTGCAGAGATCTGACTCAGAGATGTAAATCTGTGTCGCGGGGAGGCACCGGGGGGGTTTCGCCACGCTTTGTTCTTTCCGTCTTTTTTGTTGGTGTTGGTGTGTGTGGAGATGGCAAAAAAAAATTAAAAAAAAAAAAATTAAAAAAAAAATCCCGAAACACCTCTCTTTTGTGATTTTAGGGATGTTTACTTTGGGAGAAATCCATTTGACCAGGAGCGTGTGCAAGGCGCGCCGGAGCCGGGATGCTCCGGGGTCAGCCCCCTCCAGAAGGATCCCAGCGCGGTGCTCCGCGGATCCCATCGCTCGCATTCCTGGCGCCGGGACCACCCACATCCGATGGGAGCCGCGGAGGCATGGAAATCATTTTGCTCGCATGTGTGTGTGTGTGTGTTTGTGTGTGTGAGTGCCTGAGCGTGTCAGCCCAGCGCTGCGAGTGTCGGGGCAGCACCAGCGCTGGCCAAGCCGCTGCTCGGAGGGCTGCCAGAGGCGCCCGCAGCTCGCTGGGGAGCGGGGCCCTGGGATGCTGGGATGCTCCTGGGTGGCTTCCCATGGTCCCTGCCCCAGCACTGCCCCCGGCCGCTCCCGCCAGGCCCCGATCCCACGGGCGAGGTCCGCTCCGGTTTTTGGGGCGCCGCATACTTTGCCCGTGACATAGGGCGGGGGCTCGCGCCAAGACGCGGGGTGGATTCTGCCGGGGGAGCCTGGAGCCTCACTGGGAACTCACCCATCCCGCGCGAACAGAGGGAAAAACCCCAAGAACCCAGGCTCTGCTCCGCTGCAAAGAGGTGCTGCTTATCTCACACCCGTTTATTGCAGCCGATTCCCCCCGGGGAGGGAGAGCTCTGCCCCGGGTGCTGATGCCAGCGGGCTCTGCCTCGGTCCCTTTGTTTTGCTTTGAGATGTGGAATGGTTGATAAAATCTTCCAAGCCGGGATGCTGAGGGGAAGTGGAATGAAAGGTGTGTGGTGTGAATCGTTTGGAGTTGTAAATTCTTGAGACAAGAATACAGGTGGGTATTGTCTTCACAACATCTTCCTTAGCATGGGCACAACTTTCCCCAGCGCCTTTCATATACAAAATCACCCTTGCGATCAGACCAAGAAGCTGCCACAGGTTTCAGCTGGACAGAAAGAACCTGAACTGAAGTATTGTTGGCCTTTAAATTTAAACAATTAAAATCGAGCCTAAGGAGCAAAGAATTTAAAAAAGAAAACGACATTTCTTTCCTTCTGTCTCCTCTCTGAGGGCTGGCAGAGCCGCTTGAGGCTGCTCACGTTTCCCAAGGTTGGGTCCTTGGGATTGCAAGCACTGCACAAACCTGTGCAAGAGCTGCTCCAGGCTGCACCGTTGCATCACAGCCCTGAACTGCAGAAGGATTTTGCATAACTCTCCACTTTTAATTCTGTTGTTACCCCACTCTGGATGTGTGAGATGGCTCCTCAAGGAGTGCGTGAGCTGAAGCTTTCCGGAGGCTGGAGCAGACAGAAGATCCTAATCTGAGTGGGGAAGGCTTTGTGCTCTGGGGCTGTGCAGAAACTTGCTCGGGACCAACTGTAAGCTTGGAATTTCAGGACAGTCCTAAATAATTTTCTGCTTCTCCCTGATTCCCAAAAGCTGAGCAGACCCCAGTGTGGGGAAGGCAGGCTGCCAGCTGTGTGCTCTGCCAGGGGAGCCCCTCGGTGGGGAATCCACTCCAGTGGCTTCATTCCATAACCCATGACAAGGAGCTGTGGAGGTGGCAAGGCTGAAAATCCAGTGGTGGATGCTGAGCCCTGAGGGGTGAGAGGAGCAGATACACCATGAGCAGGGTAACAGCAGCTTGCAGTGCCTGTGCACCTCCTTCCTCCCATCTCCTGCTGCTGACCCTGCCAGGAAATTTGGATTTCATTGTGCCACTCTTGAGAAAAACAAGTGGAGGCTGGGGGAGCCTTGCTGGCAGACAGGGCTCAGTGAGGGCTGGGTGAGGCAGGAACGATGTGATGGCAGAAGGAGAGAGGATGGGAGGAAGAGCAGGAGCTGCAGGTCTGGGCACAGTCGTGCCTTCGGTAGGAATTTTGCAAGTCCCTGTCTGCACAGTGTTGTTGTTGATTTTGCCATCTTTGATCCAGGTAAACAGGACTTGTGTGCACAATGAAAACAAACAAGCCAGGCTGGAAAATATCATGAGTCAATAAGGCTCTTTCGGTGCCTCCACCTTCCCTAACCCCAAGTCAGCAAATGCTGAAGTGCTTGGCAAACCCAGGAGAGAGCCCGGGACTCAGAGCCCGGGGCAGCGCAGCCTCCACACTGAGCTCCCTCTCCTGCTTAATTAAAAGACCATCAATGAAACGTTTAAATACTGGGCCACCAGCTTTGCCTTAGGAATGCTGTGCAGGCAGCGCTGGAAAGCAGGTTCCCTCTGCATCGGAGCCTCCCGCTGGCTGCGAGGGATCCTCCCAAATTGAACGTGGGGATCAGCAAGACACTACTTATCACTGATTATCGCTTGCTGCAGGTAGCAGCTCACTCCCTGTGCTCCTCCTCACCTCTTCCCTACAAACACCATCAGCCAGAGCTTACCCTTTGTTACAGGCCAGCTCTCCTTTCATCTGGAGCCATCTCTTGGGGTGACTCAAAGTTCGGTTCTTTCTTAAGGTTTTCTGCATGAGGCTGATGAAAAACATGAAATCTAAAACCCATTCTCTCCTTTTGCATTTTACTTTGACTGAATCACTTCCTACATCAGACTGAAGGCTGGAATTGATGATTTGGAGGTCTTTTCTGACTCTAATGATTCAATGATTCTATTATTTTTATGACATAGCACTGACAATTTCTGACATCAAGACAAATGCTGGTGGATTTCCAGGAGCCCTGGAGGTGCAGGACATGTTCAAAGCCACTCTGGAGGTCTCCTGGTGTGAATGGGAGGAGGTTGGGGTGGAGGCAGCTTTTCCTGAACACCTCTGTGCTCTCTAGGCTGCTCTCTCAACTCTGCCCCTCAGTGCATCGTTCACCTCTGCAGCCTGGGATGCTCAGAAAATTAAATCTATATTTTCAAATATATTTATATATTTATATTCAGAGCACAGACCAGTCACACGCCATGTGGGTGCATTAAATTTTATTCTTCCAGCCTTCATCCCCTTCTCAAAACGTGCTCACCCTCTCCCAGATTTAGCCAGGGGGACCTGATATCTCTGAGCAGCATTTCATCATTGGACTTGATGATCTTAAAGGCCCTCTCTAACCTTAACAATTCTGTGATTCTGCAATTGCTCATAAACTCCTCTTTTTTTTACTTTTCTAACCTTTTCCTTAGCTCTGAGGGCAAGAAGATCAAGCACACACTTCTCATCATTAACCCTTTTCTGTCTGAACTGGAAACTGTGCTGCCCTTCCCCATCCCTGAGAGGCAGCAGCAACTTCTTGGTCTTGCTGAGCCTTTGTGGCACTGTAGGGAAAATCCAGGAAAATATGGGATTATGGGGATGGAGATGCAAGATGCCAAGAGGAAAAAGAGACTGGAGACTGCCCCAAGGAACCAGGGGTGGTGTCACCCCAAAGGCTGCTCCCTTCTCCACGGGTGTGGGGAATTATTTCCCTCACAGGATGATTCTGGCATCCAAATGGCTTAATGACAATTTTTTATTATTATTACTTCAAAGCAATCATGGGTATTGGGTATTTGGGAACCTACAAAGAGAGCTCAGCCCTGCATATATTTTAAATTATATGCTGTGTTAAATTAACACAAAACACTGAGCAATTTCTCATCTCTGGTTGGTTTTAAATAGACAATAAAAAACCCCAAGATAGTAGATAACCTTTTACTGCAGAATATAAATTAATCTCTGTTTAGTTAAGCAGAGAAAATACCACTCAAGAATTAAATGCTGGGCACCTAAACAGCTATAGAATTATTAAATTACATAACCAATAATAAGGATGTCCCACAGAATTATCTTTGTTTTCATCATCTGTAGCTCTTTGATTATTCAACTGTTTTATTTTCTTTCTTGAAAAAAACCCCAACATAATTTTATTTCGTTATTTCCATATTAAAACACCTTGCCCACAAATGAAAATATTTTTTTAGTGCATTGCTGAAATTAACTTACATTATTTCTACCCTAAAAGTACCATATGTAAAAGTAGGAAAAATCCAGTAGAAAGAGACCAATACAATTGGTTTGCAATGTTTTATTTATGCTTCAGAACAGTTTTGCTATTTTCAAAGGAAATATTTACCTGTTCATTTCATGACAAGGCATTAATTGTAACTATTTTAACCTTTTTTATAACAGTAACTTATTCTAATATTTTATTTTAAAAATTAAATTATTTTAAGCACAGATTTATTGTAAAACTTTCAAAGACTGCAATCAGTTTTAATAGTGAAACCATTTTACAGAGGATGCACCAGTCAATTGACCAGAGAACTGTACTGATCATTCTTTTGTTGTTTTTCCCACTAACAGGATATTTTGGTGTTTTCTTTGTTTCCTTTAGAAAAATCCCGGGGTTTTCCAGTTTAGGATTTTTCCAGGAATATCCAGTAAATGGAATTAAACCTATTACATTTTCCAACAGGCTTCTGCAGAGGCTTTGTGAAAATCAGTGCTGTCAATGGATGGTTCACAAAGTTAATTTTCCTCTGAGTGTAACAGGGATTTGTCTGAAAATGGGCATCAGGGTTTGCCTTGAGATAGATCCAATTTCCACCTCCTACTACAAGAGTAAATCAGGTGTAACTGCTGCACCCAGTGGAGTTGTGTTTGTGTAAAGTGACTGCAGGGAACACTGGAGGGGGAGTGCGTCAGAAATGCAGCTTTTCTTAACAGCAATCCAACCGGAAAGCTGATTTTCTCTGATTTACTCCCTGGAATTTGTACCCCTTTATTTCTAAAACCTCCCTGCTGTTTGCAGCCTCCAAATTTCCAACCATCACCCACTGCTGGGACATTCCCCAGTGTTTAAAGGAGGCAGATTCTGTCCTGCTGTGCCCATCCCGTGGGTAACCAGGGCCGTGCTAAAAAACTCCGAGGGATTTGGAACACGTGGCACAAGCAGTAACCAAAAAATAGGAGTTGTGGGGAGCAGTGGTGGCTCTCGTGGCAGCAGGGTCTGTCCTATCCCCAGAGGAGCTGATCCTATGGCACAGTTTGTACCAGTTCCTCTTAAAAATAGTTAAAGGAATGAGTGGCAAACTTTGTATATTTTCATTAACACAACTTTTTTTTTTTCCCCAATTGCCTAAACTGATTTATAGATGTAAGTAAAAATTCTTAAAAGTTTAAAGAGTCTTAAAATTTTTTTTAAAAAACCCTCTTAAAAACTTCCCTTCTTTCCTCCTGATACCTGAGTAGTGCCCTTACACAGCACTAACAGCCTTGGTTAGGATTATGATCATTTGGATTAAAGATCTTAGAGGTCTTTTCCAACCTAAACGAGTCCCTGATTCGATGATTCTTAGAATAATGTCTGGAAAACCCAGCTATGAAATGTGATGCCAGTGTCCCAGGAGCTGGAGAGATCCAGAGCCAAAAAGATAATCCTTGAATTCCCCAACCTGATTAAGTCACAGTGGTTTTCAGGAACTGTTTGCAGGATTGGTAAGATTTGCTTAAAGTGTTATTTTGATTTTAAATTTATAATGTCAAAACCACTGGCTCAAATGAAAGGAAAATAAAATCATATTTTTCTGTAGGATCAGGCAACATTCTCCCATTGCAGTTTTATTTTATGTATTTATATATTGTCTATATTCACAGAGTCATAAAATATCCTGAGTTGAGAGGGACCCAGATTCAATTTAATATGGTATATTTCTTATGTATTTCATATATTCAGTATATCATATGATATACTGAATATATGATAAATAAATATTTATATTATATAATTTAAAATATATTACTTAAGGTTGCGTCAAAGCAGGAAACATGAATTCCAACATACTGCACTACAGAAATTTTAAATTATCTGAAAAAATAAAAGTGTAAACTTAATGCTTTTAAATTAGTTTTCTTTTTCTTTTTTTTTTTCTTTTTTGTTTTTTTTTTTTGCAAGTAAATTAGTAACTTTTCAACCTATTATGCATTTTTCTCATTGACTCTTGTGTTTCCTGATTGCAGCCTTGACCAGGGTCAGAAACAATAAGATTCAACGAGAAGGGACAATCCCCAGAGCTTTCTGAGCCAATATTCTCTGCTTCAGAGGTTGGGATCACCCAAGTAAAGATCAGGACGATATCAGAACTTTCAGTTCTTTATCCAAACAGCCAAGGCTTTTACAGCTGCCCCATCACAGCTCCATGATCGTATGGAGTTCTATTAGTGATGCTCATTCCTATTTCACAGGCTATAATAAACACAGCAAAAATTAGATGAAGTTCCATTTGAGGTTAAATGTTTCCATGAGAGAATAATTTCTGTTTATAACAAGAAAGGGGAAAAAAAAAAAAAAAGAAGAAGAAGAAGAAGAAAAAAAAAGACCACTGGTCTATTTTTAAAACTTAATTTAGAGCTGGTATCCAAAATATCAGTGACAACAGAGCATGAATGAGGCAGGATTATGCTCCCTTCTCCATGGTTTTTCATGGAAATGAGGGCACGGGGAGCCCCGCTGTGCAGGGCCGAGCAGAGGCAGCCGCCAGCCTTTGTCTTGCCCACATTGCAGGTGGTTCCATTGTGTCATCCCCAGCGACTCCACAGCCACAGCTTTCCCTGCCCTGCCCAGGGCAGAGCCTTCACACCCAGGCGCTGCCTTCTGGTCTGGCCCTGAAAATTTACCTTCTCCCACGGAAAAGGCAGAACATCCCTCCCTGCTCCCTCAGAAGGGGTTTGGGCTCCAGCCCTGGGAGCTCCTGGCAGCGCCAGGGGAAGGTGGGATGTCACTGCAGGGGTGTCATTGATGGGGTGTCACTGCAGGGGTGTCATTGATGGGGTATCACTGCAGGGGTGTCACTGCAGGGGTGTCACTGCAGGGGTGTCACTGCTGGGGTGTCACTGCAGGGGTTTCACTGCAGGGGTGTCACTGTTGGATTGTCACTACTGGGGTGTCACTGCACACAAGGAGAGGAGGAGGGGAAGGACAAGGGGTTGAAGTGATAATACAAAGTTTGGAAGGGATGAGCCTGCACAGCCAAGGAGCTCCCCAGGGCTGTGGGGCACCTGGGAATGAGCAACACCTGCCAAGGGTGAAGGCTCTGACCCCGGGACTGCCTCGTGCAGCAGCAAATTTTGCCATTTGTCAGTTCAAAGGAGTGCTTATGAGCACATCCCAGTCATTGTCCCAAAGCCTGTGGCTGCTTGGAGCAGGAGGCCAGCAGGATCCTGATGGGGAAAAGGAGGCTGCTGCACAGCCCAGGGAAAGCAGGACCCAGGACTGTCATTCACTGTCCCTGACGGCGTGGCCGAGGCTTGGCTGGAGGCTGGGCTGGGTGATGAACAAAGGCTCCAGCCCACACCCCCCTGCTGCACTGACCCTGCCAGGGACCCCGAAGAGTGAGAGGGAAATGCATTAGTGGTGTTCTGCAGCTTGGCAGCAGCACATCGGCAGGTGATTCTCCCCAAGGTCCTGCTAAAAGTCCAAGATAAAGGTTGAACAAACCTCTGGGGCTGTTCAGCACCGTGATCACCTGCTCTTCTCCCTGCCTTCAGCTGGCGGCTGCATTTCCTGCCCTCTCCTTGACTTCAGTGGATTTTTAGGGCACTCAGGGAGGAAAACTTCCATAATTACAGGCACTGATGTGTTAAGAGCACTCCAAATGCTTTCCTCTGGTTTTTCATCGGAGCAAGCAGGCATGCATAGTTTCTTTTTTTCCTAAATCATGCGGTTATTTGGAATTTAAGTATTTCTGCCTACGGAGCTGCTCATCCTGTTTTTATGCTGTGTTGTTTTTGAGCCATAGGCTGCAGTCTCTTGTCAGTAAGAAAACAATGGAATGACTTGCTTTTGTTCCTTTTCAGACACAGAACACGACACTAGTGCACTACAGAGTGCCTTTTAGAAACATGGCTTTGCTTGTGGAAGAGAGTCATTAACATGTTTCAAGGCCAGGCTGGATGAGGCCTTAAACACCCTGGTCTAGGGGAAGGTGTCCCTCCCTGCCTGTGACAAGGGATTAGAGATGAGCTTTGAGGTCCCTTCTAACACAGACCATTCTGGGATTCTATGACTTTCTGGCTTAGAAAATTCAAGCAAGACAGCAGGGGCTGATTTTAACCTTCCTGGGATGGACAGAGACCTGTCCTGGGCAACCCAGCGGGTCCCACCATGACGAGGGAGATCTGCTGCTGCCAGGACCTGCAGGACAGAGCCCAGGCCATGGCACAGACTCCCTTGCTCCTCTACAGACATGTCAGACATGAGGCTTAAATTCATCCTCTGAGGGAAAAACCCGCATTAGTGCAGCTGGAAACCACCATTTCATTGAGGAATGAAGAAATCTCAGACAACTCCAGCAACCTGACCCTGCAAAAAGCTGCAGTGGAGGGTCCCCAGGGGGAGGTGGGGAGGAGGCCCCATCCCTCAAGCCGTGGCTCTCAGCCCCACGTGCTTTTGGCTTTTGGGGAAACCGCAGCGCCGGTTATCGAGCGCTCGCATTAAAGTCTCCAGTTCCGGAAGTTTTGCTGTCGTGGGGCCAGATAAGCTCAGAAACGTGAAGCCAAGGAGGCAGAACCAGACAGGCAGTAAGTGCCTTTGAGAGCTGGCAACCTGGAAACCCCGTCCCCGGGGACAAGTGGTGAGACTTCTTTCTGTTGAGGAGGAGAAGAACAACGGAGCTGAGGGGGAACTCGGGGTGGTTCGGCCCAAAGGTAGCACCACCAAGAAAATGAATGAATTTAACATCCCAGGCAGCGTGTTTCCAATCCTCCTTCCAGAGAGATGTAGCTGAAAGAGACCAGCTTATGTCAAAGCCTGAAAAAAATCAGGAATTACGGGTGTTAAGGCTTCCTTCTAGGAAAATAAAGCCCATTTGGCAGAGGAAAGGTTTCCAGACAGGATGTAGGTGCCCGTGCAAACAGGCAGTGAGCTGAGGGAGGCAGGGAGGGATTTGGGGATTCTGAGCAGTGTTTAAATCTCATTAGATGTGGTTTTGTTCTAAACAAGACAGGTAACTGGGAAAGTTACACCCAGCCCAGTTTGGGACTGGAAAAACTCCTCTGTTCTGCACAGCACCCCCACACTCCTCTGTGCTGACTGAGGGCCCCCCAAATCCATTCCCCCCCAAAAAGCCCTTTCTCCTCTCACCTCCCAGTGCCCACCAGTGCAGGCTGGGACTGGATCCCAGGCTCCCACCAAGCCTGGCAGGATGGGAATCTCCTATGGACAGATTTTACATTCCCAGGTGAAAAGGCTTGAAGAGGTGGGAAACAGAAAAATCCTCAGCAATTTCCTCAGTTCAACAACTTTTTAATTGGATGGCATTGATTATTTCAGTGATGAAGTGTATTTGGAATATGGAGACAACACAAAGGCATGAATGAAGATTAACTCTTGCTTCTGACCCCAGAAAACATTAAAAAGAGTTACCAGAGTATTTGAAAATATTTTTAATAGTTTGAAACAACTAAATTTAGCTAAGCCGCAGATAGGCCTCTCTTTATTACAGCCGGGGTTGCTATGGCAACATGCTACAATTATTTATCGCCATGACGATCCACTGGAGATTTTTTAAATGCATTATCTATTTTTGTTTGCATTGTCATTCCTGCCAGGGGAGGGAAGACACCAATTTGGTGCTCTGTGAAATGGTCAACATTTCACCCCAGCCATGGCAGGGTGGAGGCTGGGGAAGATTTTAAATTGAGCGGCAGGAAAAGCCAAGGAGCAACCTCTCTCAGGATTATTTTTTCCCCCCTTTTTTTAGTCTAAAATAGGTTACTGCTTCTAACTGACAAGTGAATAAGAGCTCGTTCTTTGCCAGTCTTCCTCCTGACTGCTCTTTGATAATCTGAGATACCAGAAACAAATGGGAATGAATGAGTTCTGCAACACCCAGGAACTGTTATTATCTCTGCCATGGAGAGAGGGAAATGCGGGCGAGCTATATTAGGCAACTTCTCTAAGGTCACATCAGCAGGCAGCGATAAGGACGTGATCAGGACCTGCTTCCCTGGCCACGTCCTCCAGTGTGGCAGCAGCATCACGATTCCAGTGCCGCTGTCACAAGTGCTCTGCATCTTTATTATGTACACCAGGTCAGGGGAAACTGGAAAAGCCTGTCAATCCCAGGGTTGTAGGAGAAAGGGAGGGATATCTGCAAAGTGCTGCCGCTGCATTTGTTTGGCTGTGACAGTGGAGGAGCTCCACCAGTGCTTGGGGGGCACTTTTGGGGTGCAGGATGGGTTTCACTGCCCTCGCTCAGCCCACACCAATGTCCCAGGTGCTCCAAGCTGGAGACGTCTTGCCCTGGCAGAGGCACAGCAGGCCTTCCTCCATCCCAGGACATGGTGTGTGAGTAACCCTGTCTCTGAGCACGCCACCATGTCCCTGTACCCTCTGCAGGATGATGCTCGAGTGGAGCGGACGTGCTTGAGGAAAGGTTGGTGGATTTTGTCCTGACACATCCGAGTAATGCTCTGCTGGTCTTGTCCAGAGTGATGGTTAAGTAATCCTAAGGAGGACGTGGAAAGAGCTCCCTTTGTGACTCTCTGACTAATGAAAAGCCCTTTATATAATCCTGCAATCAACTGCATGGGGCTGCTGGGACGGGTAATTGGGCTACGAACGGGCTGCATTTATGGGACATTATGTAATTTACCATTCTGTCATCATCCGCTCCCAAAACTGTGACTCTTTCTCCAAGGCTCACATTTCCGGGGATACAAGTAATGATCAAGGCTTGGCCCTTCACATCTTAGATCATGAACAGGGTCTTTTCAGGTGCAGCAGGTTTGGATTAAATCCGACTCCCCAGTGCGCTAAGGACTGCAAGAGGCAGCTCCTGGTGGGACAGTCCAGGTTTTGGCTTCTGTGCAGCACAGATCCCTCTTCTCAGAGGGGGTTGTTGGTCCAAGCAACACATCCTGTGAAAGCAGCCGTGGGACTTGCTGTGCTTGAGGGGTAGCCAGACAGATGTTCCTAGACGGCACCACTCTACTTATGAGATTATTTCCAAAAGTCTTCAAGGGCTCTTGTTGTAGATCAGCACTGCAAGACCAAAACCAGGCTGAAGAACGTAAAAAACGAGGGAGGCTTCCTTGCCAGGCCTGTTCCTGAGGTGAGAGTTGCCCAGCCTTGGCACTTGCTGTGGCACAGACACTCTGCTCTGGCAGAGCCCTGCCTGGTCCTGCCTGCAGATGCCCATGGCAAATCAACAGAGCTGCGTGGCTGGAGCAAACCCCAGAGCACTCCTGCTGCCGTGTCAATAGTCCCTGAGCAAAGTGAGTTTGGGAACTGCTGCTTCAGACACTGACAGTCATTGATTCAAGAATTCTCCTCTCCTTCCAAGGCTGAGCCAGTGCTGTGTAGATCCACTCTGTTGTTTTTTTCCCTGAACAAATGAAGCACAGGTCCGAGCACCAAATCCCCTGGTGTCTGTTGCTAAAAGCCTCAGAGGTGTTTGCATAAAGCCTGAGCACAACCAGCTCTCTGGCAGGAGTGGTTGGTGGGTAATGGCTGGGTTACACTGAAAACCAATCTGTTCTCCATCTGGCAGTGGGAATATCACTGGAAAGAAAAGAAAGAGGCAGGACCAGAACTGTTAAGACCTCCGGAGTTCATTGCTGCTGCAGGAGTCCATGAACAGAGAGAACAGGAGTATCTGCCAGTGTGGTTTGAGGCCCCGAGGATATGGCAGGTGAGCTGGAGAGACTGGGTTTTCCCTGATTCTGCAGGTTTGTAACCAGGGTGGGGACTGGCTGAGCACCATCCCTGATGTGGATGCCCAGGGTGGCATGAGGGCCCTTTTGCAGTGCACACCACGACCTGACAGCAGCAGCACAGCCCCGTGGAAATGGGGACTCAGAAAGTCCCTTTACTCCCCCACGTTCCTCTGCTCCTCTATGGGAGCTGCAGATGCAGGTGGATTATATTTTATGTGTTTTTTAGGACAAAAGAAAAGCTTTGAGACCCTTGTATTAAGCATTGCAAATATGCAAAGTAAAGGGCAATTTCTTTCTCCAGCTACAAAAGAAGGGTGGAATTGCAACAGGGAGGTGGAAACACACATATATTCGGTGATTTTTCACAGGTCACACACACACCAGAGTGTTTTCTTGGCTCAGACTTTTTACTGATGTGAAAAACAAAATCCTTCCTGTAAAATCAGACACACACATTTTGGAAAGGTGTTTTCTGAGAATTAAATCTGGTTGACAACCCAAGCCAGTGCTTGCAGAGACTACTGTATGGAATGCAGGACAGATTTGGTTTTAGGCCAGGTCTGTGGGATTACAATGAGCCTCTGATGTTTCCCAAGTGATGAATTATTTCAAGGAACAACCTGGGCGATAGCAGCCCCTATGTCATGGTGGCAGGGTGAGAGAGGAAGACTTCTAAATGTTAATTAGCAGGGAAGAGCTGTCTTGCAGACTAACCACAAAGATCTCCGGTGATGGCAGGAGGCAAAGGAGAGCAACAGAGCATTTCATTTGTAATGCATGGTTTTATTTCACCTTGGAGATCCTCTCATTGATGGGTTTGGCAGGCAGATAATGAGACTGCATTGCTGTAGGGTCCCTGACTGCAAGGTGTTTAAGCACAAAAGGAAGCCCCTAGGAAACCTCCTGGCAGGGGGCAGGAAGCCTGGCACTGGGCAGGGATCAGGGGGAGAGGTAGCAGGGATAAGTTGTGCCTGCAAGCAGGTGAGAAAGAGCAGAGGGTGAAGGTGCCCAGTCCCAGCTGGGCAAGGGGAGGATGAAGTGGCAGAGAGAGGATGAAGTGGCAGAGGGAGGATGAGGTGATCCTACAAAGGTAAGAAAAAGGTTGAACTGGGTGATGGGGCCAGTTTGAGCTCAAGTGCTCCTTTCCATTGCTTCCTTTTCTCATGTGGACATCTCCTAAGCAAATCCCACTCCTGTGCCAATCAAGCTGGGAGCACTTCCCAGTCCTCCAGCCCTTCCCATCCTTCCCACCTTTTTTGTTAAGTTGACAGACGGGCCGTGGCTCTGCCACGTGGCAAGGGGATTTGGAAAAGTGGCCAAACCAGGGGCACAGTTCCCCTCTGCCCTGCCCCAGTGTCACACTGTGCTCTGAGGAGAATGGATAGGGAATGTTGGACCTGGAGCAGTTACAGCTCTTGTGTTACACAGGGTTTTACTGGAATGGTGATGTGCCACTGCTCAGGGCAGAGCTCCATCCCACTGCTCTGCTCTGGGTTCCTCCACTGGATCAAGGTGCTCTGCCCAGGCTGCCCTGTGAGGGACATTAATGGGGTGTGGGGTAGTGCCATCCTCCCCCCTGAGCCAGAGGAAACATCTCTGCCTTTGCTTGGGTTGCAAAAAACACCCATCTCCAGGCCCTCCTAAACTGGAGGAGTGACTCCACTCCATCACAAATTACTTCATTGACATTGGAAGGGCAAAACACAGTGTCAGACAAGAATGAAGGCAAATGTTAATGCCTGATTCTTTCCCTCTAATTAACCTTAAATTAAAAATATAAAAAAGGAAATTAAACTGTGGGCAGAGGCACCAACAGATAAAGTCTGCTGGGCTGCTGTGACCAGGCCCTGCATTTGCTGCAGGGACAGGTGACAGCAGCAGCTGCATTTTGCTCAGTTACACAGAGTTTTCAAAGTGTTTTTGACCCCAGAGTGAAAAGTGCTGTATAACAGTAACATTTCTTTGTACATCTGTCTGTCTGTCCATCTCCAGATCATGGTCTGAGTGTGCTTATTCCTGCAGTTAAGGGGAACTGCAGTTACAGCACTCCTGTGCTTTTAACACTATTTCCAAATCCCTCTTGACTTCCTTTTTCGTCCTTCTTCAGGGCTATGTTTAGATTCCAATTTCCAAACTCCTGGACTGAGATTGTTATTAAAATGCAGCACTGGTAATGCTCCATGCATCCAGCCACAACAAACCACTGCAGGCGGGGGCAGCACTGGGGAGAGGGGGGCTCGGGGTGACCACGGAGTGTTTAGGCTTTAAAAAACAACCCGTTTTGCTTTGTATAGATCTAAAGGCTATTCCCACGTACTACAGACAAATATGGCAACGGGGAAGGGAGGGATAAGAGTGTGATCTGCAGAACCAAACAGAAGGGCTATAATTAATCAGGTAATTGCAGTATTTGCATGGAGTGTCTGTAAATATTACCTCTAGTTCTAAGTACGGTACTTTGGACCACGTATCTTATCGTGGAACAACCCGTCAAATAGCAAACACATCCACTTGACTGGAATATAATGAATATTAGGTCAGCCAAATGCAAACTGACTAAATTAATTTGTAGTTGTGTACCAAGTGATGTTGTGCGATAATTTAATGAAACCCTTCAAATAAATATCCGCTGGGGAACAATGCAGAGGAGCAAGCGGAGTGTGCAGGGAAGGATTGCTGGGGGTTACAGAAAGAGGACCTGGAGAGCAAACAGGACCGAGGGGGGATCTCACAGAGCACAGGGGAGGATGTGAGGGCTGAGCAGGGACCGTGGTGGTGGCTCTGCAGAGAGCCTTGGAGCTCACAGCTGCTCCTGAAGGAGCTCAGATGGGACACCCAGGGCTGGGCTCAGCCCTCTGGAGCTGGTGACGCAGATGGAGCTCCGTGGGTGGCCCTGGGCCCCCGTGGGGCTCCCCAAAGCCACTCCCCGGGGGAGCTGCTGGGAGGGCGATTTGGAGAAGTGTGACAAATGAGGTCTCGGTCCTGTGGAAATGCACAGCCAAGCAAATGGGTTTGATTCCTCCTTCAAATGTTTTGGTTCCTCAATCAGATCATCTGGGTACTCCGAAAAACAAACCACTATTTCTGCCCGTTTCATAACCCTCTGGTTCCCTTTTTGTTTGGGCAAGGGCAAAATAATCACTGAAATAATTCATTTGAGGAGCCTCAATACATTGATCCCAATGGGAATCTGGGGGCAGAACCAGCCCTTTCTGAAGAGGGAGTGTCTGATGTCTGGCATGGGACAGATGCTGCCCATTGCTCCAGCACACACAGGGTTGGATGCTATTTACACAGAAAAGCACAGGTGGGGCATGGGGGTGCTCAGGGTAGACCCTGAGCAGTGCAGTGGGGCTGGGGTCACCCTCTTGCAGCAGCAGAGCCCGGGCCATGCAGGGATCCTGTTGGGAAACACCCAGAGCACTTGAGGTCATCGGGGTCTCAGCCACCTTGGCAAGAGCAGTGGAGTTGTGCAGGATGGAGCCTCAGCAGTGGGGATGAGAAACCAGTGGGAAAGGCTGGTCCCAAAGGTGCCATTCCCCTGAACACCCCACTGCAGGTGGGGACCCTGGTGTCCCACATGCTGCTGGGGTCCCAGCCCAGCAAGTCATCACTTACCCTGCAGAAACCAGACCCCTGGGCTGGAACTGCTCTGTTCCTGAGCTGTCCAATCTCCCAGCAACAAACTTGACTCCCACAGCAGTCAGAGCTGCTGTTCTGTGGCCACAGCAGCAAGTGGGGGAATTCCTCTGACCAGAAAAGTCCCAGTGCTGCATTCCCAGGGGAGCAGAGTAGCTAACTTAGTGATGTTGACATAAGAGATGCCCTTGAACTGGGATTATAGGACATATGCTGAATTTATTGGGAAGGGGTTTATTAATTTGCCCACATGATGTGTCACAGGACTGTCTGCTAAGTTTACATCAGCTATTCACAGTGATATCAGGTGCCCTTTATCAGATTCTGCATCAGTCACCTCGGAGTGAGACCACAGAGGAGCAACTGCTAAGGGCTAATAAAGAAAGAGCTCCAGTGATAATGGCTGCCAGTAAATGAGAGTCGAGTTTGGGGTGTTCCATGTCAGCCCAAATCTGGGTAGAGAGGACTCAGGGACACAAGTGGTGGAAAGTTCAGGCAGGGTCACACCAGCACAGGCTGAGCAGGAGCTGCTGGGGGTTTGCAGTCGGCCACTGTGGCAACCCAGCTCATGTCCCACCAGGACAGGCTGGAGCAGAGGCCACAGATGGCCCTTGCTCCCACTGAGGAGGCTCCACGTCCCCTCTGCTCCTCTGGGATGCTGTCCTGGTTTAGGGCAGGATGTTTGTGCACACGAATGCCAGAGGGGTTGTGTGGGCCCCTCCTGCAGCTCCAGGACTCGTTGCTAGAGCAGCCAGGGGGAAGGAGAGCAGATGGCTGAGGGCAGAGTTGGGCTGAAGGTTGAGGAGTAACAGGCTCATCCCAGGTATGGGGGTCCTGGCAGGATGGGCTGCAGCAGGGCACAGGGGGTGGAGGGGGAAGGCAAACACAAATACAGGGGCAGGCATTGCTGCAAGGCTGCACTAAACACTAAACCTTCTGCCACAAAGGAGGACCCGGTATTAATTCTCAAACTCATTATGGTGAGAAATACCCTCCCGTATCACTATGGATGAGATAAGCATCAGCACAGGATAAAAAAAATTTAAGCACATAAGGATAGAGAAGGAACTGAGGAGTTTTTCCAGCAGGAATGCACTCACCCCACGCAATGGGGGTGTCCCTGTCCCCACACAACCCAAGGCTCTACCATCACCAGAGCTGCTGCATTTTGGCTGGTGGCTGTGGATATCCTTGGCAGCTCCAGCCTCTACATTTACCCACTTGGCAGGAGGATTTGTTGGGTAAGGCTGTAGCCACGTTCGTGAGGTGGCCCTGGGAAGCTCTCCTCCTCCTCCTCCTCCTCCTCCTCTTCCTCCTCCTCCTCCTCGTCTTGCTGCTCAGCTGTGGGGGCAGGGAGGGGAGGATGCTGTGGAAGGCTCTCCAAAAAGCACCCCGGAGGCAGAGAGAACCACCTCTGTGCAAAGCCTGCCCGTGCCAGTCTGGGCAGAGCCCTCATGACATCAGCTCCCAACCAGCTCCACAACACTCTGAGGAGACCCTGCTGTGTGCCATGGAGGGAACCTGCTCCGGCTGTGGTGGATCCACACTGCAAAAACAGACAGCCTGGAACCTCAGAGGGACTCTGTGCTCTGTCCTCAGAGCCCCTGGGACCCTGCCTGCCACTCAGAGCCCTGCCAGGACACAGGAGCTGCTGCTCTGTGCATGGAGGTGATCCTCAGCTCAAGCAGTACTGGCCTAACAAAGGCTGAGATCACCCCAGGACAGCATTTTTGGTAACTGGGAATTTTGTACCAATTTAACCATTCCTTCACCCCCTGCTGAGCCTGCCCCTTCTATATGCACCTGATTTACACCTCAGCATCCACGACCAGAACTGGTCCCCACCCTGCAAACCAGTTTAGTACCAGGTCTGTGCTGATGCTGATCTGGAGGTGCCCCATGAGGCTTGGGAGCATTGCTGGGATTCACACCTGTGATGTTCCCTGGGCTTGATAGGGAAAGAGAAATCCCAGCCAAGCTGTTTTCATTCCCTTGCTTCTCTAAATCCTCCAAACCTTGTGTTCAAGCCTCTCATCAAGCTGGCTATGAAATGGCATGGAGTTAACCTGGCTGTGCGCACCTGTTTGCAAACGTGACCGTGCTGACTCTGCTTTGGGGTGTTTGCTAAATGCACCCAGGAGAGCCCAGACTCCCAGCCCATCATCCCAGTGTGGCAGGAGGCTTTGCTGGGAGCCTCCTGCCAGGGAGCAAGCCCTGCCTGGCTGCGGGCAAGGACCTACAAGCCCACAGGAGCCCGGGACAGGTGTTCCTGCTGCTCCTGCTTGTGAAGGCATTGCAAAGTGTGGGAGGGTGCCGGAGACTCTGTAATTATAGCCTGAGAATTTAAATCCCACAGTTTGCAGGAGTTCTGGGATATTTCATGCAGCGTAAGCTCAGCAACACCTTCGTGACAACATGAAGACTCATAAGTTTTTGCCTCGCTGTAGCAAGGTGCAAGCGTTCATTAACCCTCGCACCACCAGTGATGCTTTCTCTAAATGATGGGGAAAAGGACAGGAAAAAAAGAGGAAAAGGTGAAGGAAAACACTCAGAGATGTCTTTAGTAGCCACAGAGCTCAGGGGAGGTCTTTGAATCACAGAATCATGGAATTCTAGACTGGTTTTGGATGGGAGGGATGTTAAAGATCATCTCGTTCCGCACTCCTGCCGTGGGAAGGGTCACATTCCACTGGACCAGGATGCCCAGAGCCCCATCCAACCTGGCCTTGGTTCTGCTATTCCTGATTCCCTGCTTGGGTTTATTTCTGCCTCTGAACATGAAGCAGTAAATAAAGGGAGAGGTTCAGGCTATCACTTGAAAATTTCTTCACCCAAATTAATCCCTGCTGTGAATACAGAGACACAGCTCCTGTCACTCTGCATTAATCCCCCATTCTCATCTCCTCTTTCCAAAGGGTTCCCTTGAGTTTAGAGGGGCTCATATTGGGCTCCCAAACTGAGGGACATCATCAGGGAATGGAATCCTCCACCCTCTGGATCTCAGTTTGCCTCCCACTGGGGAGAGCAGCAGCGCTCCACAGGTTGCTCACTAATATGTGCAAAGCGCTTGGGGAGGTTGATGTTTTTCCAGCCATGAGTATTAGTTATGCACATTGTTTCAGCATTGCCTGTTACCTCAGTGTATTTATTTAATAAATGTATCAGTCTGTACTACTTCAGAGGCCACACTGCCCTGTTTGACACCTGCAGCCCCAGCAATGCTCTCCTTCCCCCTCCTGCCTGGGACACAGGCACGGCCTTGCCACCCCGCCAAACCCCTGGGTGATGTTCATCATCCACAGTGCTCCTGAGCTCTTTGGGACACAAAGGGAGCCTTGCTGGAGTTAATTCTCACAGACTTGTGGCATGTAGTGCTGAATTGTACCTCCAGCCACCTGAGATTTCCCTGCTGAACCTGTAACAGACTGAGGCTCAGGCTGACCCAGGTTTGGAAGTCCTTCCTTCACCCTCTTATCATAACTCATAGAGCCAGCAGGCTGTTTCCTCTGGAATAACAAATATGCCTTGAAACAGAGGTTAAAATAGGGCCAGAGAGTGCTGGGAGCACTGGGGCAGGCAGTGACACGTTCCTGTTGCTCCTGCTCCACTCTGTATCAGAGGCAGCTCTTCCTGCCCGAGTGCTGCCCCAGGCCTCAGATGGGGATGTGGGGACTGATATTTTCGGCCCCTCCTGGGTGATGGAAGCATGAGGTAGGGCAGGAACCATGGTGAGAAGATCTTTCCCAACCTCCTAAAGAAACCAAGACTGTAGCTAAGTAACATCATTGCACAACACTTTGACTTAAGCATTTTGCTGTCCCTATCCTCAACAGATGAGGGTGACCAGCAGCTGGAAAGTCTCACTGAGGAGGGACTCTTCCCCATTCCTAAAACTGCCAGTAATTTTGGTTTTAGATTCCTAAGTGACAGTGGAAATTGTTTGGGAATAAGATACCCAAGTGGCAGTGAAAATTTACATGTACCAAAGCATCAGCTTCTCACACAGCTGTGGGTTTTCTAAATTGGAAAAATTTAGTGTCTTCACATCTATTCTCCTCTGTCAAAAATGACTGTGAAGTTTAAGAATGACTGTGGGGTATAGGCAGACAAACTTTCCATCCATGACCACAGAAAGAAGCAACAGCCTGCAACAGGCAGGTGAAAATGCTGGATGAGTGATGCCTTTGTGTGAGCACATCCTTCTGTGCGGCTCATTAATATACCCAGGAGATGCCAGAAAAATATATTTGAACTTGAACTTCTCCTCAGCCCAGACACGAGCACTTCAGACTGGTTAGTCTTTAGAAATAGCAGTAAAGTTGGGAGATGTTGGGAGGTTTTCTAGTGTAGCTTGATTGTACTCAGCACTTCAGCAAGGTTGTGTCGTAGATAAACAGATATTTTTCCCCATCATGGCTGGCTTTGCCTTTCTCTGCATTCATGAGAGCAGAGCAGCAGGTCTGAGCCTCCTGCCTGGGTGAAACTCCATTGACACGACTTGTGAGACTTGCACAAATGAGAGCAGAGTTCGACCTCTGGCTTTGAAGTATCCTTGTCCCAACAGATTTATCACCAGGGCCACACGAAGGCCTTGAAAGAGAGGAAGCACTTCTGTTTCACAGCCCTTTCTTCCCGAAAGTTTGTTTGCAGTTGTCCTTTTATTATTATCTTAGCTCCAGCGATTACACATGTGGGGCCCCTCATGCTTTGAGGGCTTTTTGCTCTGACAGAATCCCAGGGCTGTTAATGAAAAGATTATTTTAGAATAAAAATCACTTGTTAAGTGGGTTTAGCTGGTTGTGGCCCTGGTATCAGATTTTAGTTGGCGACTCATAATTAGTCACTGCAGAAGGATGGGTGAGTGGGAGGCAAAGGGTTACGAGGGAAGGCTGGAGAAAGGAAAGATACGTATCATTAAATAAAAATGTGACCACCCATGATTACAAGTGTTGTAGTCCTCCTTTTAACAAGCACACACCGTACTTTCATTAACCCGGGCCTGCCTGAATAGCAGCCTGTCTGGCCCGAGTGGGCAGTGATTTTGTAAAAGCTGGGCCTAATGACAAAGACAGGCCACCTACCCTGAACTTTTCTCTATGACTTTATTCTTCAGCAGTGCTCAAGTGTAAATAAACTTGTTTACTCCCATCAGGATGGTAATGAGAATGAAGCCTTATTTGTTTCGCCACAATGACAAAGTAATTTGTGCGTAGCCCAGGCAGGGGAAGGGGGGGCCGGGGGGCAGCTCTGCTCTGTGGTCCCTCCATAGGCAAAGTTGCTGCAGTCAGTGTTTTCCTTTGCTCTTCATTGTGTGCCACGGGTCAGCGAGGGAGAACTTCCCATCCTCAAGCTCCCACGTAGAGCATGGGCTGGGGAGGGAAGAGCAAAGAAAACAGAGCAATAAGTGAAGTGAGGAGTCAGACCAGCCTATCCGGGAGGGAGAGAGTGACTAAGTGAGAGGCAAGGGGAGTTACCTGGTCAGGCTTGTGAGTCACTATAGAAAATGTACAGAGCGGCAAAACCTGGGGCTTGCTTGGGTTTTTTCCACTCAGACTGGTGTCTCTGAAGCGTTAATGAATCACAGCAACAGCGCACAGAGGACGTATGGAAGGGGGAAGGGGAACTGAGGCAGGTCAGGCACAGGGAGCAGCCGGCACAGCAGATGCCAGGAGCAAGGGGAGAGGCTGGAAGGGGACAGGGCCTTTCCAGGAAAGATGAGAATGAAGTGAGGGTGTACTCATGGGTGGCTCAAGCTGACTAAACCTTGCTGTGACAGAAAGGGCCCCTTCTGGCTGCACTCACTCTCTGTGTGTCCGTCCCATGGCCTCCCCCTTCCCAGGGTTTGGGCAGCCTGGCAGGTGAGGATCTGACAGAGGGAAATCAATCCCGCCATTTTTTGGTATGGTTTGTTTTCAGCTCATCGCAGTGAGCTGGAGAGAGCGTGTATGGAAAAAGATTTGTTTTAGATATTAAAACAAGAGGTTTATAACTGGATCGTTTTCATTGTTACAGGAACTAAGAGCAGAGATGGGGTAATGCGGTCCCAGATCACCAACCTTAACAAGGCAGGCAGTGCAGTTTCAGCTGGTGTTTGTTAATAATGTTGTTTTTCAGGAAGTTACAAATAATGAGTTTAGAAAAATAATTTAGAAAAATGCAAACAACTACCATTCCCCCCCCCCCAAAAAATGACAAAACCAAACCAAAACAGAATTGAAGGAGGGGAGGAAAAAGGCAGCCCAGACAAAATACCCCTTGGCAGGATGCTCAGGAACCCTTGTCATCAGCTCCAGGCTCCTCTTTCAGTGCTCCTAGAAACTGGAGAGGATTTTGCAGGGGACCCACCCTATGGGAAGCAGGTAGAGGAGACAGAGATGAGGAAAATGGAGCCCAACTCATAGATGCAGAAGTGGCCAGAGCTGTGCAGTGATTCCCAAGCACAGATGGGGTTAGCAGAGTTCAGGTGTGTCTGGAGTGCAGCAGATACTTGGTAGGTGCTGAGGCACTTGGTAGGGAATAGAAATGTAAAATCCCTTGGGCCCTAGAATGTTACATTCCTGAGTTCCAGACAAGTATGTGGTTGTACCCTGCCACAGCATTGGGGTGCAGCCTGCTCAGAGCAGTCCTGGAGCACTCTACACTCACAGGCAGGAGCAGGAACTGGCCTAACTGCAGCTGCCTGGAGTGGATAAACACCCCTGACATGGGTATTTTAGCAGCATAAATAGTGTCTCCTAACAGAGAGACAGGGGTGGGGCTCACATCCAAGGCAGCACCGGATCCCCAGTTCCCCCTGACATGAGCTCTCGCCCGGCCTGTGCTCCTGTTTCACCTGAAACCTGTGGAGCCATTTCTTGTGGTGAATTCCCTCCATTTTGCCTGTGTGAATCAGGCCATTGAGCTTTCCAGAATGTATTCCCTGCCTGACTGCAGCTGTGGAAGTTCTGCTCAGCCTGCCATCGGTGTCGAGGTGACTCTGCAGAAGGGCTCTCCAGAAGGCCATGGGTGCACGGCGACCTCACTGCCCTATCGCGCTTCCACCGGGCACAGCCAACACTCACAGCTGGGACTCCGGGGCGAAACAGAAACAGTTAATCTGGGTAATAACACTTCGCTCCTCTGTAGCACCTTCTTCAAGCACCTCAAAAGTGCTTTTCAAACATGAATGCGCTAAAGCTTTGCCGCCCTCCTGATGGAAGTGAAAAGGAAGGCAAAACACAGCTCAGCGATGCTACACAAGCTGGAAAACTCTCCAAATTGTTTCCATGGGGACTGAAGCGCAGCCCTCTCCGCGAACAGCGGCGGGGATCAGCCCACCCCTCCGAAATGCCAAGGGAGCAGGAGCACAGCCTTGACTGCTGGGAGATGGAAACCAGGGAGAGCGGGAGGAAGTCTGGCTGTGGAAAGATCTCCCTTCTAAAAAATGGATTTGTATAACTCCCTGGTGAAAGATGTCTGAAAACCAAATCGCTGAATCCTCCTGAGCAAGCACCTGATCCCACTCCTCTGGGAAATGAGGGTTTTGCATGAAGCTTCTTAATCTGTAAGAACCAGGAAGCCCAGGCGAGGCTGCGGAGCTGCGCACCCGGCTGAGCTGTAAAACCTTCCCGGTGCTGCACAACACCCCCAATGACCTCGTTTTCCCAACTCTCCCCAGCCAGCACAACACAGCGCCCTTCCCAACACCGCCTCTGCTCTCACTCAGGAATAACAAGTGTCACCAGTGAAACCTCTGGCACCACCTCACACGTTTGTCCCTGGGCTTTTACCCTACGCCTGTCTCGTTTTGATGTTGTCTAGCGAGGAAAACCTGACAGAACCCCAACACAGGGAAATGCAGGAACCACGTTCCCTGTACAAGCCACCTCTGCTGCATGACTAAGGATGCAGATGCCCTCAGGCTGTAGAGGAACTGCATCAATGCCCAAAAATCACAGTATCTTTGTGCCTCTTTCCTGTCTGTTTATCCTCACACCCGCTGTTCACAGGGCTGGATTTCTGGGTTTCCAGTTCTGCACCCTCCCAACAGCAGCTGGAGCTCTCACCTGAGAGCTGAGGCTGTGTCCAGAGCACAGGAATGTTGAGAGCTTTGGTGTTATAAAAGATCTCAGAGCAGGAACCAGGTGATCATTGTTTTGGTTCTGAATGTACCAAGAAAGTGCTGCTTCAGAGGTTCTGGAAAAAGTGAGGTTAGGACCAGGTGACTTTTCTCTCTGAGACAGACTTAAAAAGGGAGAAAATGGGAGCAAAAATTAACGTTTGGCCTGGAGCTCTGAACCCTGAAAAGACAAAATAACTGCATGTATTTGTTCCTCTGAATGACAGGAATTCATCACTCTGACATGGCTAAATGTTACTTCCTAATTCTGATTTGTTTCATCCAGTGAATTGGAATAATTAAAATGGTAGATCCAGCCTGGCTCACAGGCTCTCCAATACCAAACCAGAGCTAAATCTGACAAGCACCAGCAGGCAAATGAAAAGGCCAGAGAGATTATTAAAAATCAGTGTAACACCATAATAAGCACTGAGATAAAGGAAAATAGCACAGTACAATTTAATGGTGGGGGTCTGTTATAAATTATTGAGTTATTTGTATTTTGGGATTGATTGCCACAATAACTGCCTTGCAGATGTTCCTGTTGTTAACCCTCAAGGCCTGGAGCAGGACAAATGGCTCACACTATCATTTATAAAAATTACTCCTTTCAAGGCTTTTTGAGCTTGTGATTAAATATTGTCCTAAATGAGGATGGGTTAATGGTCAGTATGACTGGAATAACAAATTAAACTCATCCCCCTTAGCTGGCTGTCAAAATGGGCAAGGGCATCAGAGGAGGAGTGCTAAGATTTGTCCTGCCAATCCAATTGCCTGAAGTTTAGACAAGTCTGAGATAAAACAGGGATAAATTTGAGAAAGCCTGTCCCACCACTGCTTTATAGAACACTGAAAATCGTTGCATGGTGTGAGCAGTGCATTTGTTTGTGCATGAAGAACCTTAAAATGTGTCTTCTGTGTGGAAACAGCCAGTGTGCTCCCAATCAGAATGACACAGAGGGTGGAATGGGGGTGGAAAATTTGGGGAAGATGTTGTATCAACACATGGGCTGGGAACTCCCATTTGGAAGGTTTAACCCAAGCTGCCAAGGCTAAGAGGAGATGAGAGACCAGCCTGGCTCCTGTGAGCTGCCCCTCACAGGGCTCTCCTGTCCCTGTGCCACCGCTCCAGCTGAGGCAGGACCTCCACCTCAGAGGCCTCTTTCAAGAGCACAGGGGCTTTTACCTTAAATAAGAGTTACAGCTGATGTTCAGACACGGCCAAAAGATCGTGGGGACACAGGAAAACAGGATGATACAGCTGAAGTCAGAGGTGGTGCATCTGTGTGAGCAGAGCTGCCACTTCTCCCTGCACAGACGCCTGGCTGACAGACAGCAGAAGAGCAGCGCTGTTGCTGAGGCTCCTCTGAATATTTTGGGACTGATTAAATTCTGAGTGCAAATGCTCTCAGCAGTTTCCTTGCAAACAACCTGCTGTTAAAAAATGTGATCAACAGCCTCTCAGGTGTGTTTTCCAGAATCTAAAATAGCCCAGATGCAGTGCTGTCCTTCACCGACCCCCAAACTGGGGCAGCCAAAACATGGGTGGGAGGACAGGAGGAGGAGGCTGGAGGCCAAAACAGTGTAGAAGGCTAAAACGGGGTGAGAGGATGAAAAACAGCTGAAATAGGGTGCCAGGCTGAAAACAGGGTTGCAGGCAGAAAAAAAAAAAAAAAAGCACAGCAAAAGGAAAACAGGACTGCAGTCCCAGAAAGGGAGGGAGGTTCAAAAATGATGGGAGGTTCAAAATGGAGTGTAGAAGGGATGTCCAGGTGTAAAAGGGGTGTCAGCATTAAGATCTGACTACCAAAAATGAGGATGGCAGGCCAAAAAGAGCAGTGGGAGTTTAGGAAGGCTTGTGATACAGAAAAGGGGTTGGAGGCTGGTGGTGGGTGGGAGGCTGAATAGTGGGGTGGGGGGCCAGACAGAGAGGGTGGGACATCAAGGGGAGGCAAAGATGGGTGGGAGGACAAAAAATAGTGGGAGACCTGGAGGCAGTGGGAGCTTGCAAAAGAGTTGGAGACCAGGAGTGGTTGGGGTTCCAAGGAGAGTGAATGGAGCCCCAAAAGCAGGGGAGGCTGGGAGGAGTGAGACACTGGCAGAGGATGGGAGATTGAAGAAGAGCAGGAGACCAAGAAGAAGTGGGAGGGGGACAGAGGTGTCCTCCAAGAAGGCTCCAAGTGCTATCTTTTCCCAGTGGCTCCTGTGTTGCGGCAAGGAATATCTGTCATCCACGCTGAAATTGGGGGATATAAATCAGACAAAAAAAAAAAAAAAAAAAAAAAAAAAAAAAAAAGCANAAAAAGAATGCATCTCCACTCCCACCTCTAGCATCCAAAACCAGTGAAGGAGAGCATCACATTAGATCAGGACCCAGCAACAGCCACCAGGCTGCCCAGCCCTGGTGACATCAAACAAAAGGGGAGAGGGGCTGGCGGGAGAGGTGCTTCTGATGGCATTTACGGGCCTCTCGGCTATCGGGAGGAACAATCTCCTGGTAAAAGCCCAGTGCAGCCCTGTAGCAACACCCTGCGATAACCACATGAAAGGCCGGGTCCTGCCCGGTGGCCTTTTGTCGGGGAGCTGCCGGGGCAGCGTGGAATGTCGCACGCAGCAGCCAAGCAGCCCAGGTTGTGTCCTTGCTCCTCCCCGGGCTGCTCCTGCAGAAAACAGGGTATTTAAGCAGGCGGAACAAAGCTATTTATATCCTAAAGTGTTCTTTTACACTTGGGAGCTGAGACTGTAGCCTCGGCATCAAAGATAACTTCATAATAGCCTTTTAGTGGAAATAACCCTTATTTACAAGGAAGTTCTGTCGCTAGGCTGAGATGTAAAACAGGAGCAGTAGATATTACTCATAATGCACTGGAAGAGTTTATTCCATACATGGCCTTTTCATAAGCTTCTAAAAGCAGCATTTTCAGGTTAGAAATCATGGAGAAAATCTTGGACCCATTGAAGACTGCACAACCAATTTCCTTACCTGTGTTATGAAGAATATCTTAGGTTATGAAAGCCCAGAAGATTTTTTGATCTAATTTCTTTTTTATCATTTATTCCATTTCTCTAGAGCTGGAGAGTGCAAGCAGGTTGGTGTATTTTCTGCTCCTGGATAATTTAACTGTACCATTCCTATGTCTAAGAACACTGAAGACAACTACATGTTCTTTCAATTTCTTAAAAATAAAATAACCCACAACAAAAATCAGCACAACCAAATGGCCTTTATCCCCAGCCCCAAACTAGTGATATTAATTGTCTATGTCCTCCTCACGGCTATTGTCAAGTGACCAAAACTGGGGCAGTTAAATTATGCTGTGTTGTTCCTTCAAGCAGGGAAATGCTGTCCAGAGGAAAGAAGTATAAATACCATAGATTGAGTAAGCTATTGCAACATCACCATAATTTTATCTCTGTGGTATTACCCCTCTTTGTTTCTTCCCTCTTTCTTTGCACTCAAGTGCAAGAGCACAGTTTTGTATTAAAAAAAAAAAAATTAGATTCTGTTTTAATTTAATGAACTCAGAAGACAGGGAATGCCAACAGTTGTGTAGCAGATATGCCACACAGTAGATACCTCACAGGTCCAACCAAATGGGCCACATAACATCCCTTTTTAAAGTATCTAATGCATATATTTTTATTATTTTTGCACTACTGCAGCCAGGTTCTCAAGTTAAGAAAACAAGGAAGTACTAAAATCTGTGTGGTTTTGTTGGAGAGTGCTCGCAACCTCAGACAAGGAGCAAAAGTTATGTAAAGGGCCGGGCACAAAGTTCTCCTGAGTAAAATGCACCATCTAGAGGTGGCCACCGCTTCTGCAAGTGCTCCTCAACAAAATGCAGGCACAAGTGGCTAAACCGCTCACCGAGAAGGAAAAATCACCTTGATAAAGGCGACAAAGTGCCTTAATCACAACCTCTGCGTTCTTTGAAATGAATATTTCCTAGGGAGCTTCTAAAAAAAGGCCATTCTGCACCGAGTCAAATAAGGCTCCTGTTTGCAAAGGCCTTTCAGAAAGAGAACCAGGTCACTGCTCCTGCCTGGAACACCTGAAGGTCACAGGAGGATGTGCCTTGCTCTGGGGGCTGTGGCAGGTAGGGATGCACAGATGCCTCTGCTGTCACGCTCTTGCTTTCAGGACATAGCTCTGCAAAGATTTATCCAAAGGGGTGCAAATATGATAGGATGGCATAGAGGGAATTGATCTTCCTAAAAGAAAGAATAAATCCAGAAATTGTGAAACTCCCAATGAAATCAGAAAGAATGGTGTAGGTGCTGCAGGGATTTGGGACTGGCAAAGCATTCCCCTGGTCTGGTAGCAGAGAGGAACCTCAGTTCCAGCCCATGGAGAATCATTCCCTGCCCTGGTGACATTTTAGCCAGTTTTTGAGGGTCTCCAGGCTTTGTAGAGCCTCAGAAAGGAGATGCAGAGAGCTGAAATCCACCTTTTCCTGGTACTGGGGACATAGCTGTTTTTCATTAAACAGTAAATGGCTGGTGTTTGCTTTGTTTTCTCTGTTATAAAGCAGGGTGGCCATGAAAGCCGAAAGGTGAGGATGGCAAATACTGAGCTTCACACTCCCTCCCACCCACCACAAGGGAATATTCCTCCACTGATCTAATTGCAGGAACTGTCTGTAAACAAAAACCTGTTTTGAAACTCCCATATAAATAGCAATCACAGCATCTTGCACCATTTTAATGAACCCTGTTTTCTTCGCGTCAATCCATCTCAGGAATGTCGGAATCAGAGCATTTCCCCAGTGACAGCTTCATCCTTTAAACTCTGCAGATGAGAGAGCACGCGGAACAAGCTGTGCTGAGGCAGGATTAAGAGTTACCAGGGTGACACTTTGTAGTTTGGAGGATGCTGACAAGGAGCCTTGCAAAAGCACAAGACCTTCACTGGAGCTGAAGCAACACAGAGACCAAATTTGCCTCCCTAAAGTGGCAAAGAAGATTGTAAATTCCCTGTCCCCAGGTCTTTGGTTCTATTACCTGTGCATTACAGCTGAATTCCTAGGGGCAGGATGTGGCCTCTGGCAGCAGGGATTTACCTTGGGAAGAAGGATGCTCCACACCTCTGCCTTGGAAGTGCTGAAGGTCTTCACTTTCCCTTCTATCAAGGTCTCCAACATGTTTCTTCCCACAGAGAAGGAGAAATAACTGTGGCAGCAAAAGCCTTTAACAGTTTGTAGTTTGCCAGCCATTGGTTGACTATGTCAGGTTTCTTTCCCTTTTTCTGCAGGTGCAAATGAATTCATTGAAATTTTCAGGGAGAAAGACTCCAGTGATTCTCTGGGCATTTCTACAAATTTGCTCCAATCAGGCGGTTCTCAATGGTCCACTGAGTGCTGGAACCCCGTCACAAAACTTCAAGATCTGTCTCAGAAATGACTTGCCCAAACTTTGCCCCTTTAAGCATTCCCTGCCCCAGTCCACAAATTCCTTGCTCAGTTGCAGAGCCAGGCTCAGGATTAGCAGACACCATATGCAGCTAATGGAGAAGTAGATCCTCCAGCGTGGAAAGCTGTCCCACATCTAGAGAGGTTTATTTAAGGTGTTTTTTTCAAGAAAGCAGAGACTTTTCATAAAAACAGAGATTCAGCATGGACTGTTTTTGATGATGAAATAATTAAATATTTATTAACACAGCAAGAAAGCAGTCAAATTGTCAGTGAGAGATGACAAGGCGCTGAGAGCTGGACAATTGGCTGGACACCCACAGTGGACCCCTGGGAGCTTGTTTAGTCCGGCCATTGCAGCGGCGCCGCTCCATGTGGACATCAGCGTCACTCGGGGATTTTAGGACAACAGTGACATCAGAGGGAGAAAAAGCCTCCTAAACCACAGGAAGGTACCTCATCCCAGAAGCATAGTGGTTTCCCTCATAAAAGAACAGCAGGTGTTAGAGAGTCGCCGAGGGACTTGACTTTGACCACAAAGCCAAGAAAAGGCAAGTGCCTTTAGTAAATCTCGGCTTCTCAGTGACCTCTGACGGAGCAAATCTGCCAAGGCTAAATTGGCTGACTTTTAGGCCAAAGCCAATGATTTATCTGTGTTGGTTAGGCTCAAATCCTGGAGGCTTTATTGAGATTAGAAGAAAACTTACTCAGCAGAGAGCAAAGCAGCAGCCAAAATCTGGCCTTTCTGAGGGCAGGGAGGTGTAGTGCTGTGGGAAGGGTGACACGGAGCAGTGAAGGGGTTGCAGTGGCCAGAGCAGGTCAGTGTGGTACATCTGTGTGTGCCCTGATCCCAGCTTTGCAGGGCTTGTGCCAAATTCCAGTCCTTTCCATGCGAGAGCTTTTGTTGGGAGTGGACCTGAGCAGCAAACACGGAGGTGGGAGCTGTGCTGCCTTATGTGAAGCAGCAAATCTCTGCAAAACTCCAAGTACTGCAGCACTGGGTGAAACATAAATGTGCGTGTGTCAGGGAGGGAGAGGGAGAGAAGAATGCCTGGGGAGATGAGAAAGGCTGAAATGAGTCACTCCTCGTCTTTTTTGTCTAATTTGGTAGATAATACAGGGTGTGATGCTTCACTGCCTCCTCGCTGAGTTCCAGGCAGTCAATGAAAGGATCCAGCTGGATCCAGCCCTTATATGGTGCAAAATGAGGCCGGGAGAAGCAGGCACAGGGACACGCAGGCTGCAGGCGCCTCAGCCCTGAGGTGAGATGTTCTTCTGCTGTGTAAAGGTTTATGGTTGTGACATGAGGTCAAAATTGGAGGGGTTCCACCTAAAAGTAGTGTTATGAAGTGGCATCTGACACTTTGTATAAACAGAAGCCCAGCCACGGTCCAGTAGCAGCAGCAGGTGATGGCAAACAGGGTAAATCCAGAAATCCCTCGTGGGGAGCAAAGTGCCCGGGGCTGTGCTGGGAGCGCAGGGTGAGCCCGAACAGTGCGGTCCCGGCCGGGACGACGATGTCAAGGAAGGGGGATCAGGAGAGCAAGGCTGGGCTCCTGACTAAACTGGGCTTTGTTCTCCGACCAGGATTTGGCTCCTTGAGCTTGACTTTACTTCCCAAGCCCGACTTTGCTCACTGAGTGGGACTCAGCTCCCCAAGCCTGGTTTTGCTCCCCGAGCCCGGCTTTATTCGCTCAGTAAAGCTTCACTTTCTGAAAGACGCTTTTCTCCCCGAGCGGGATTTAAGCTCCTTAAGCCGGGCTCTGCCCCCTGAGGCGGGCTCAGATTCCCGCGCAGGAATNCGGGGGCCGTCCCGTCCCGGTGCCGCGCACACCCCGCAGCACCCGCGCAGCGCCCGCAGCCCCGGGGCCACCGCGCCCCGACCCCGCGGCCCCGGCAAGATGTGGCGGCGCTGGGAAGCGGGATGGGACGAGAAGAGGGAGCTGCAGGAACTCAACTCCCGCCTGCGGGTCTTCGTGACCCGCGTGCGGGAGCTGGAGGAGGAGAACCGCTTTCTGGCGCGGGAGCTGGCGGAGCTGCGGGAGCAGGAGCTGATCGGGCTCCGGGTGCCCGAGCAGGAGCTGGCCTGGCTGCGGATGCAGCTGGAGGAGCTGAGCCGGGCGAAGCTGGAAGCGGAGCTGGAGCGGGACGGGCTGCGGCGGGAGCTGGAGGAGCTGCGGGCGCTGGGCGCGGAGGTGCTGGGGATGCGGCGGCGCCTGGAGCCCGAGCTGGCCGGGCAGCGGGCGCTGCTGGAGCGGCTGCGGGGCGAGTGCGTGGCCCTGGAGGAGCTGCTGCTGGAGCTGCAGGCCGAGCACGGGCACATGGCGGAGCGGCAGCGGCGGGAGGCGGTGGAGATGCGGGAGCTGCGGCTGAACCTGGCCGCCTTGCCGCCCCCCTTGGCCGGGCTGAGCCTGGAGGAGCTGGAGGAGACCTACGAGATGCTGCTCAGCCAGAGCTGCCGGGAGACCCTGCTGCGTTACCAAGAGCAGATCCAGGTGCTGCAGGAGCAAGAGGCGCTGCGCAACCGGGAGAACCTGGAGCTGCTGCGGGAGGAGGGCCGGCAGTGCCGGCAGCACCTGGAGGATCTGCACCGCCAGGGCCAGGAGCTGTGCGCGCTGCGGGAGCGGCTGGAGCAGGAGCTGCTGGCCCTGCAGGACCGCCACGGCGCCGAGCTGGAGGAGTACCAGGTGAGTGGCACATGTCCCCCGGTCCTGGGACTGTCTCGCTGCCTTCCCGCCCCCCGGTGCCTGTTTTGGGGCACCCCTGACACTCCTTCTGCCTCTCGAGTTTTCCTTTCAGTTCTTGTCCATGGCGCCATGTGAGCCCGGTTTCCCCATCCCTCCTCCTCCCTCTGCTCCGGGCGGTGCTAAAACCCCTCTGACTCGGTGTGGTCCAGGGCTTGCCCACCCCATTTTGCCTCCTGGCAGTGAGTTTTCCCCAGGCTGGAAGAGGAGGTGGCCCAACAGGAGCTTTTTGCTGCTGAGTTCTTCTCTGTGTGGGGCGGGGAGTCCCTTGGAGCCCCCCGGGGGTGTGGGGAGAGCTGGGTGCCAAGGGTGTGAATCAGCAGGGAGACAGTGACCCTGAGGACACCATCCCGGTGACAGGTGCTCCCTTCCCGACCTGCCCTCGGCAAGTGCCCAAGAGCATGGAGCTGGCACTCGGGCTTGCCAGGGCTCCTGGCAGGGCTGGCAGGAGCGCTTGGGACACGGAGCAGTCCCTGGGAGCAAATGAACCGAGTCCCGGGGCCGTGGGACACGGCTCATCCCGTCCAGCCTGAGGCTTGAGGGTGGCCTGTCCCAGTCAGAGAAACAATCTGAAATTTCTTCCTGTTTTACACCCATTCCAGTGTGCCTTGAGCCTCGGAAAAAGCTTGTGGTCCTCAGCGTAGTTAGGAAAACTTTGAGTTGTTTGAAAGCAAGATGTTGGAGGTGGATGTTGGTGTTGTCAAAGAGGGGGTTACAGCATCTGCAGCTGAGGATTTGTTTGCTGTCAGGATAGTGTTTGGTGTAATTTGCAATCCTCTGTGCGTGGGAAGGGATCAGCTCCTGCCGGAACAGCGGAGTATCCGCTCACCCAGCTCGGAGTGGAGAGCACATATTAGATCATTCAGCCCATCGATCCATTTCCTGAGGGCAACATTTCTTTTGTTCATTGTTAGACCCTTTATTAACACCCTGCTGGAGCTCGGTGTGTGCCTGAACCGCGTGTGCTTTGTCCAGCTTTGTGTCCAGCAGCCCTGGTAGATTATGGAGATGTTGGCAGCTGGGAAGGGACTGGGACCTGTTGCTGTGTGCGTGTCTGGTTTTTGTACTCTGCTGGGTTGTTTGGAAGTTGCATAGTTTGCAGATGCTGTGAACTGAGAAAGATTAGGTATGTAAGAAGTTAAGAAGTAATCAGAAAGGCTCTTAACTTTTAAATATTTTTTTTTTCCATTTTTGACAGGACAATTCATTCTCCCAATCACAGATGTAAACATTCCCAAAGTTGTAGAAGCTGACATATGTAAATCTCTCATTAATTAAATCTATCCAACAGTCAAAACCAGCTGAAAATGTAAAGGAGAAAGAAACGCCTTCATTTTTTCCATTTTCTATTTAAAGTTTCTTTGATTTCCAAAACATGGCCTTCTTGCTGTCTGTATTTTTATTAGGGATTTATAATGAAAGTAATCATTGCTCAAACTGAAAACCTCTAAATATGGAGTAAAGAGAGCATGTTGTGTAGCTCGCTATCCATGCCACAAGTTTTTCTTCTAAAGCCCGTTAAAATGGCTTTTATTTAACTCCTTCAACTCAGCAAGGTGTTTTTAAACCAGTTATCTCTGTATCTGGTTGTATCTTTAAAGAATTTTCTTCAAAAGAGCAAGTGGAGCAACCCGTTGTAGACGACAGCAATCTATTGTAGAAGTCAAATAATCAATATCAATGGATGCCCTTGAATGGTCCTAATCCAATGCTCCAAAATGGATTTTTATTTTGATACCAACATCACAGACTTCTCTGTTACTCTCACGAGCATTTGACATCTTTGGATTTTACAGGAAAAATAACTTCGAGTATTAGTAATACAACAAGAAGAAAAGTGTGTGTTGGAAATGTCTGACCATTTTCACCAGAAATTAAATATTATCTAGATATATATCCAAAGATGTTGTAAGATTTATTAATTCTGAGTGGTTGTATGTTTGGGTTTTAATGAGAAAGGCCTTTTTGCAGTTGCCAGTCTGCTGTACTTGAGAAATAAAATCTTTTGCTCACATCCAGGAAGAAAAATTATGGAATGCTTAATTGTAGGAGCAGCTGTTTCAGGTTTCTTTCTTGTGATCAAAATTTTTTTTTTTTTTTCTCCTCACTTGTTTCTTTTACTGGTTGAAGTATGTTCAGCATGGGTTTTAAACTACTCTTTAAAGAGCATCAATTCCATGCTTATTTATTGTAGAGTGTCACACAGAAATGATATGTATGTACAGATTAAAGTCAAGTTATTATTGTGCATTGCAGCTGCAATGGCAATTAGATTTATTCACATTTTCCATATATCATCCAGTTGCCTTATATGTTCATCTTTGCCTCTTGAACTGCCCTTATCCTCACTGAAGCTTTCAGCAGTGTTAAATAGAAATAAGTATTTGGAGTTAGAATGTAGCTGAACCAGGCAGGCAGTAAATCATACACTGGAAAATTTTTACTGGTCCTGAGTGCTGAAAGGATGAACTCAGTAGGTCTCTTACTTCCATAGTTTTAGCTGTGTACTGTGAGAATACTGATGCAAAAACTCCTAGGGGTTTGAAAACCCTGTATTATTTAGATGTGAGACCCTCCATGGCCCATCCTACTGCTCTAAAGCAAGGCAGATATTTTTCGCTGATAGAGTGAGTTCAGGATCAGTTCCTGTTTTAGTGTTGTGAGCTCCAGAGAAGGAGAAAACATCTTGTCAAATGAACATTTAATGTTGATATGTCATGTGCCTTTTTCTGTGTACCAGTTTCGAGCCAGCCAAGTGCAGTGTGAGTTCCTGCCCTGCTGAGCCACTGAATGAGCTATGGGATCAGTAAATAGTACCAGATGGAGAGGGCTGGGCCTGGAATCCTCTCTTTATTCCCTCAATAGGTACAGCTTGGACAACCCAAGTAAATTCTTTCCCCCCTAATGCCCTTCTAAAATTTCCTGGTGCTGCCGGGAAAGGAACATATGAAGGGTGAGAAAACAGTTTCTATTCTGTTACTTAGTCCTAGCAGGACATCACTGGGATTTGGGGGCTGTGATTGATGTGGCTGGGAAACAGATCTTTCCAAGAGAGTCCTGTGTGAAGAAAACACAAGACCTGCCAAGCACAGGTTATGTTTTGCAAAATGGGTTTGTTGGCATGGAATCTCCTGAACTTTGATGGATTGGTTTATGTGCTTTTTGGCGTGCTTGGAGACAGGACTTGAGACCGGTTGTCTTCTGCTTTCTGTTTGAGCATCAGTGATGGAGGGCTGGGTGACTGGCTGGCTGCCATGTCTATAGAGTGTCTGCTCCTGCTGGAATGAATTCCTTTGGAACTACTGCACAGCTGGCTGAGTTCTGTGGCCCCTTATGGTAATCATTAACTCCAACTCTTGGAACCCCAGTGCTCTCCAAACCCAAAAATGGGTAGAATCTAGGTGGCTTTTCAAACCCAGACTAGAGAACCTGGGGGTGAGGGATTGAAGCTCCTGTGTTTTTAGATAGATTTGAACATTTACCTGTGTTTCAGAGCTCCCCACACTCTGTAGTCCAGTGTAGAAATTTCCTGCACAGATTTTTCTGGGACTGCAGCATTGTAAAGCTCTGTTTAAGAAATGCATCCCCGTGTATAGGTTGTTCTGTGTTTAATTGTGGAGGAAAGAAACATCTGAATCATTTAACTTTTGTACCAGAGCTCTTAGGGGTTGGTTTCTTTCTCCAACTTTTGCTGACTCCTGGTTCTGTTACACCTTGGCCATTCTTGCTGGGTAGCCTTTTCCTTTTAAAAGCTGGGCCTTGTACTTTTCTTCCCTTCTCACCTCGGGATTTTCCATTGTGTCTGTGCTGTTCCTGAGCAGGATTGTTACCTCAGAGCTGCTAAAGGTCTGCATGGCCATGGGATGGTGCCTCCACTGGGGTCTGCAGGAGGCTGTTGGAGGGGGTTCATGGTGCTCTTTCAGACATGCAGATATGGTTTTTCTTCTGCCATAAAAAGGCAGGTTTAAGTACACTGAAGACTGTTGGCAAGGATTGTCATGTCAAGGGAAACATCAGTGTAATCATTTAACAAGAGCTGCAAAGGCAAATGAAGAAAGAGATTCATGTATTACATAGAGAACTGTACCCACATGTATAGGCAAATATAGCCAGCTTCCTTCATAGAGCTTTCTTTTTAGTTTTACTTAAACCCCCCCGAAACTATAAATGTTTGACATGCCAGCGCTTTATATTCTTAGTTCTTCTGCTTAGCACATCATGCTGGCATTAACAGCTGAGTCCCCCATTGTATCTTCATTTTTATGCTATTGTTCATACTGTGATACTGGAGCACTTGCTGCATATAAGTGATATATTTTGAATTTTTTAAAATTAGACTATCAGTACCTTGATTTTCCAGTTTGATTGCAAAGCAATTGTTAGGATGCAATCTAAAATACAGTGTTGTGAATTCCTGTTCAGTGTCGTACATGTGTATGAGGTTTTGCTCTGTAAATGACATTTCAGTGTCCCTGCATAGTGCAGAGTGACATGAACAAAACAGAATTGGACCTTTGTTGAGATTTAATTTCTGTCTTCCCAGCCCTCAGAAGAAAGTGCAATCTATAGCATTTTAGTTAGCAAGGTTAGATTTAGTACAAATATATATATAAATGGCAATTTACCCTTCATGTGAGAGGTAAAAGTAGTGATTAAAGCACTTTCTATTCTATTCTTGTCTTCCTTCTGCCATTTAGTGTAAATATAAATAACCTTCTAGATCTAGTTGTGTTGTATAAGGTGATACTTAGTTATTGAAATGAAAAGGAGAAATCTTTTATCGGTCTTCTGAGCAGCAGTTAGGACAGAGCTGGGTGGACCTCACTTATAAAGAAGTGTATTTTCCTTGCTATGTGTGCTTAGTAACTTTTGTACAGGGCATCTGAGTGGGTCTTACTGAAATATTTAACCAGCTTAGTAAGGCATAAAATGAACTCAGCGTAAAAGTTGGAATAATGTATTTTAGATGGTATATGGGGAGGTCATAGAGCAGATTTCTTCTGGTTTTTGAAGTGATAGAACACTGATGTATTTTTGTCTCAGATTTTAAGGCATTCAAGTGTACAGATTTTTATGTTCTTTCAAAACTAAAAATAATTTGTTTCTGTTCAGAGAATAATTGACGCCCTGGAAGAAGAAAAGCAGTTCCTGACCATGTCAATCACGGATTACCTGAGGGACTACCAAGAACTCCTGCAGGTGAAAGCAGGCCTCATCCTTGAAATTGAAACCTACAGGTAAGATTTGTGGTCATGCTCTATTGTCTAGACAGAGGATAATTTAAATCCCTTTTTATAGATATGGGAGCCCCATTCATCCTCTTTCCAGCATTTAAAATATAGACAGTGACTTTGGGAGTCTCAAGGCTCTAAAGCCAATATAATCCATAGCAATCCTATTAACTTGGTACAAATATAGTGTTATATAAGGAGCCTTCCTAGTCCTGGTGAGGTGGATAGCAGATTGATGGAAATTTTAGGGCAATATTTGATTATAAGCTGAGGAGACAATATCCCTCAATAAATTGCAATCAATAAAACTTGAGGCCTTGTAGTTGCCACCAACTTACATGGCACATTTCATTGTTTAAATATGTTGATTAGTGACCACCTGCAGCCCTGATGGAAGCAGTGAGTTCCCCATCCTTGTTGCAGTTGTAGGACAGTGGGAAGAAAGCAGAAAAGTCTGTTTGATTAAGTCCTGGCTTTCTCCATCCTTGGTTTGTTATGAAAACCTGTTTCAATCAAGTGTGAGGTAACAGGAAGTATCTCTGCTAACGAGTCTTCAGGACTGTTCATCTCTCTAGCCACTAAGTAGTTGTGGGGTTGAAAAGCCAGAGTAATTCTCTTGTTTGGAGAATCATGATGTACATGGCATAAAACTGATTTAGAATGAAAAAAATCCTAAACAACTCAAAAACGATGAACTGTAGGAAGATCCTTCTGGTAAAGATGATGTGTTTTTTCTACAAATAGCACAATATTTTCAACAAATTTCATTGAGATATTATCTTCAAATACAGAGAGATACACAATTCTTATTGAACAAAGGGATAATTTGTAAAAATTTTATGTCAGGCTACTTCTGTATTTTTTTAAGGAGGCTGTCATTACTTTGTCTATATTGGGTGCATTATTCATATTCAACCTGTGTAAATAGACAGGGGTATTTCCATTTAAATATGATATATGCTTCTGTGTCCTAAGGCATTAATGCTGTGTCCTGAGTGTGAACCAATAAGTCTGCATAAAGATAGCACCAACTGAATTATGGGTGAGGTGTGAAGACTAAAGTGTATAGACTATAATCCACTGATACATATGAAATTTAATTTTAGTTGCATATGGAAAAATTAGGAACTTGAAAGAGTAACTTCTGAGTAGCTTGATAAAGAGTCGGGAGCAGAGAATGTCTGTCTTCATGAAAGAGCAACAACAGTCTGTTTAAGATGCCTTGAGAATGTCTGCAAACTGGCACAGACCAAGGCTGGTTGCTGGATGAGTTGAAATCACAAACAGTGTGGGACAAGTAATCTGCAGTCACTTGATAAACAACAGTACCTTGATGTTTGTTGGTGGAGTGGGATCCCTGTGATACTTGGAAAGCCAATAGTGTCTGGAGCATTACTGTGGAAGTGGTAGCCAGTTGTGACCTTATCTGGGTGTGTTAATTCTGTTAACTTTGCTAAAAACATGATTCTTCTGAATTTAATCCCAGCTCTGTTGTTGACTTTCACTGTTAGCATTAAACTTTTTCCCTTGGTTTATTCATCTGCAAAACAGGATTAGCACTGTCACAATAACAGAATTACCAGAGTTGTTTTGATGATTAGTATTCATCCAGAACTAGGAATTATAATGCCCAGATATTCAGTTGTTTGAAAACCTTGTAAGCCCATGAAATTCTGGAATTTCTCCAGAGCTGTGTTCACTGATTATATGAACATTATTGGTTTGTCTAAGGATTGCCTGCCCTAAATGAAAGGAGAACAATTCAGCATCACCTGCAGTGTGTTTGTTATCCAGTTAAGAAGCTCCTTAATCTGTAGGGTTTCTTCATCTGATGGATATGAATGCAACTTGTATCACTGATGGCCTTGGCAAAGCAGATGTCAGTGGAAAAATGAGCAACTGCCCACTGAAGATGATCTATAGATGAGAAAATGGGCCTTGCTACAGATCAAAAACATGCTAATGCCAACAAACCAAATTCTTTTAAAATAGCAGAAGCTGAAAAGTGATCTGTGTTTTTACATTTATTCAGTTTTACTTATTCCCTTTTCTCTTATTCTCCCTTCATTCAAGAAAATAGCTCCTTCCTTCTTATGTGTCTCTATCAACCCTGCTGTGGGAGGGGACCCAGTCAGTAGGGTTAAGTTGGAGAATTCTGGACAGCTCATTCATGTCCTTTTTCAAATCCTGTACCTCTCCCACGTCTTTTTACCTGTGAAAAACAGGGCATGTGAACCCAGCTTCAGTTGGTTTTTACAGAGGATGCTGGCATATGCCCTTGTTGTGCCTACTGGAAACAAAAGGCACATATTCACACTCAGTCCAACATCCTGAACTTTCCATGGAGAGGCTCCCATGAAGGCCCTGGCATTTCCTCTCCTCCTGGCCTTATAGGTTAAGGGTGTGGTAGCTGGTCTTGAAACCTCCTTTGTGTGTCTCACTCTGTGTTTTCTCTTTGTTTTACAACTCCTACAGTTCTGTTACAAGGTCAGTTCTTTCCATTAGTCACCATTGCTCCTGGAGTGGGAAGAAGGATCATTGTTGCAAGGAACACCCTTCCTTAAAGTCCAAGTGTATTTCCTCTCTGTCTCTGCTCACCCTTCCTGCTCTGGGAGCCGACATTCACTCAGGAAGTGAAATATGTGGCTTTGTGAAGTTATGCCTCATGGGAATCTTCATTCCTACACCTTCTTCTCACTGTTGAAGTAAATATTTGTCAAGCATCTCACAGTTTTGTTCTGTGTCCTTAGAACCTTGCAAAACTGCAGCTACTTAACTATGCTTAAGTTTTATTTCCAGGAATAAGTGGTGAGTTAGTCACCCTGTAAAACTCCTGATTGTTAAAAGGAGATGGAAGACCTGCCTAGAATCAGAATTACTCTCAGGCCTTTCTCCTTAGCTAGCAGAAACTTCTGTTCACGTAGCAGAGGCTGCCCAGAGCCTCTTCCAGTAGGTTTAGGTATTGAGGCTTTCTGTCCTCTCTAAAATATGTTGTTGTAGGGTAAAATATTTCACTTTGGAATTCCAGTGTCATGCAGTGTTCTGTTCAGTTTACCACCCTGCATTCTGAAGCACCAAAGGCTACATAATTTTTGGTTTTTATTTCCATGGTCATTGTTAGGATCTCTGAACACAGTTGCCAGGTGGACTTTCCACTTGTGCTCTTCCATCAACACTTCTGACCCTTTCCATACCTTCTTCTCACAAAATCATCACCAGCATTAAGCTGAGCTGCTCACCACAGCTTTTTCAGTCAGTCTCATTATTTCCTCTTCATAAGATCAAAACTGTCCTCTCTAAAATATGTATGATGTACCATCCAATAGATCCTGAGCTATGGGTTTTATTTTGAGAACCCACTGAGTTTTTAACACCCAGGGAATTTAACGTGCTGTTACCTGCTGTTTTTCACACTCCTCATCCTCCCATCCTGTGATGGAAGAAGGGTGTGGAATGGCCCTGACCCCCCTTCCTGGAGAGGTAGGGGGTTTTTATAACTCCTTAGCAAATACCCAGGTTTTAGAGAGGATGACTTTTTATGGCCAGCTGCCCCATCTGAGATTTTGGGTTTCTGTAGTTGAAACAAAGTCATTGCTGTCCTGAGTGACCATAATAAAATTTGCACTACATCCTTTTGTTCTCTCTCCCTACCTCAACCACTTGATCTCCTCCTCCTGCTTTCATGGACTGGTTGTTTCTGTTGTTATCCAGCACAGGCTGACGAGCGTGTCCCTGCTAACTTCAGATAAATAACATTAATAATGAGATGAGCTAATGCTGCAATTGGATTATTTTCTGGTAACACTTAAATAAAGTGTTAACAAAATGGGAATATAAGTCACTTGGGACCTGATTTCCAGGAAGTAGCTGACATGGTTATTTTTTTAGAAGAGTTCTGCCTGGAGGAATGGTTTTTTTTAATTATTATTGTGAGTGCTTAAAAGTTCATACAGTTGAAATTAATTCTTCAGGCAGTTTGAGTTTAAAAGCAGACCTCACCACCTCACCACCAAGAAGTTATTGTTAGGAAAGGATGCAGAGGAATAGAGGAGCAAAATGGCTTGCATAAACTCATGCTATGGTCAAGCTGAGAAACACAACCTGAGTTTGCTGGCTCAGCACATTACACTGCTCTTCCTCGTGCCAAGCTCAGTTGAACATTTTTTTGGCTTTCTGATAAGCTTGAGGTCATGCATCATATGGAGTATCCAGTAAAACACTGATTCTCTGTCCAGTTCTACAGAGGTTTCAGGAAACTTTGCCTTTCACTTTCAGTAGTAATATTTCAGATCCAACTTTTCTGTGGGCCGCTGTCCTTTGCCATATACAGTTACCTCCTGGAACTTATTTTTAGTGACTTCATACGTTGCTGCAGCAACTGAACAACTGTTGTTTTAACAGCAGCCAGAAATCCTTAGTCAAACTCCCCACATTCCTGCTTTCCTTCGTCATGGTTAACACTTTCACTGCCAGCTCCTGGGTGTGTTTTGCAGCGTCACCACCACCTTCTCTGGCATGTCTGCCAGAGCCATTTGTTTGGCACTCATTGGCTTCATCAGATCAGATGTTTGGTCTTGGGAACATTATATGTGTTGGAAGGATCTAATTCCTATAAATCTTCACTTAACATGGAGAAAGATAAATTGCTTTTACTGGGGTTTTTTTGAGCTCACAAAATAGAAGGAAAGATGCCCATCTGAGCCTTTTCTTCTGGGTCTAGACGAATCCATCATGGCAAAGACAACCTTGCTAATGATTGTTTGCTAATGCCAAAGTGATCACTCCTGGGAAGTGTGAAATATACAGGTGATGCTTAAAAACACCTGCTTTGTTAGTTTTGACACAAACGTCCAGCAGAGGTGTTTATACCCCAGTCCCAAGTGGCTTTCAGCTCCTGCCCCAGGGAGTCAGAGGCCTTGGCTATCACAGCCCTCCAGCCCTACTCTTGACAGCTTTGATGTTGCAGCTGTGTCTTATCAGTGCAGAACATCTGGCATTCCCAAACCCAGAAATGCTGAAACGGTAACGGGCTGGTAGAAGGAACATAAACCCACCCAAGTTACTGTGCTGGCTGTACCATCCCCTTGCACGGGGAAAAGCAGCATTTCCAGGCTGCTGCACTGGCATTCCCTGGAAGTACGGGAGCTGTTGGAGAGTCACTGCCAAAATGGAGGAGGGCTGAGGAACAGGGAGACAGAGATGTCATTAAAGGAAAACAAGCAGAGAATTTTCCTACTCCTTTTTTGTGAAATGTGTTATGCTGATTTCCAGTGGCATAGGAACTAAGAGTAGTTAATTTAACACTGTAAATTGTTTCTTCCAGCCCTGTCTTTGACAGTAGAAGTTGTACTTTCCTTCATTTTTCATTTGAAAGGGATAAAACTTACAAATCCTGCTGTAACAGTTCCCTCATATCACACTGCAACACCACCTCTGCTACTCTGTTACAAACAGGAAGGTTGCTGCAAATATATATTTTTTTTTTCATACTTGCCTTTTCTTTATAAAAGATCTTGCCCAGAAAAGCTGTGGCTGCCCCATCCCTGGAAATGTTCCTGGCTAGGCTGGACAAGGCTTGGAGGAACCTGGTCTAGTGGAATGTGTCAACTGCAGGATAATAGTTTCAATTTCTAAGACTTAAAAATGTAAAATATTATGCTTATCGTTCCCAGTATTTTAATAAAATGCCTTTTGTGTTTTGCAGAGCTTTGTTAGAAGGGGAGAGCAAGCAGTGGATTATATGGAGAGAAGAGCATGGAGGGAAATTGCCTCAAGGTAAAATAGGAATATTAAAAAATTAATTTTGAATGAAATTAAACATAACTGGAAATGATTGTTATAGTGTTCCTGAAGTATATTTTTATGGGTGTATTGCAAAGTAAATATTGAATTAGTTTTGAGTGTTAATATTTTAAATCAACATACTGCTCTTCTGTATGAGATACCTTATAAAATCATGGCTTGAGTGGAGAACCTAGGGAGTGGTGTTCCATAGTTCTAAAGAACTTTTGGATGCCCATAGGTCTTCAGAGAGTTTTGAAGTGTAAAGCAAGAGGTGTTTAACAGAACATGTAGTTAAAACCATGGAATTCATCGTCCTGAGGCATTGTGAGTGTTAAAAAGTTGACGTGGGTTTAAAGAGATATTTTAGCAGAGTAATGAAAGACAAATCAAAGACTTACTAAACATAAAGATACCATTTCTATCTTAGGAGCTGCAAATCTCTGGAGGCTGTGAGAGTGTATGAGGGAAGTATCACTATTTACTTGCCCTGTTCTTATACTCTTCCCTGTGTATCCACTCTTGGTCCCTGCAAGCAGGGTTTTAGATAAGCTGGACCTTCACTGTGACTGCTGTGGCCACTGTAATTAATAACAGAATTAATCTGGATACCACTCATGAGTTTAACAATGTGGGGTCATTACTGTAGTCCCAGAAGACATTTGAAAGCTGTGTTTGTAGCAGGAAATTCAACAGGCTCAGGCCTAGGCTGAAATGCTTACACAGATCTGCCTGTGCTGGTAAATTGTGAGCACTGTGTCTGGATCTGGACAGCACAGTTTGGATCTGGACCAGCCAGTACTTCTGCAGGCAATGCTCAGGCATTTTCACAGAATAGGGAAGGAGTTACAGGAGTAATAACAGAAATAATACAGGAACTACCAAAAGTGAGAGGAGATGTGGTAGCTTTTCAGGAGTGGGAGATGTGAGTGGTGCAGTACTGCTTGGTCTTAACTGTCAGATATTCCTGATACATTTTACTACATTTTACTATAGGTAGAGCCTAAAAGGTTCTTTATTTCTCTCCCTTGTTGTGCTTTGTTGTGTGGCTATGAATGGTTGTATTTGTGTTTGCAGTTTCTAGTATCTGGTGGCAAGTGTGCCATTAAATGTCAATAGAAACTGAGAAACTTCAGGCCACTTAGGCTAATGAAGCAAAAACCCCAGCCTACAATATTAGCAGACATTATTAAATAAGAATTTGTAAATGAACATCAATATAAATGTGAAAAGTGTAATTCCTCAATAAATGCCACAATACCCAGTAATGCACAACAGGTAAAATTAGCAAGATCTTACAATTTGAGAAAAATCTTTGTTTTCAGTTTTAATGCAATTTATGCATAGACTTAATTAAAAAGCAAAACCTACAGGAATGCTTTTACAAAGCTCTACTGAAAACAAAGACATTATTTCTTTCAAAAAACATAGCGTGCAATTTCTTAGTTCATGTTGATACTATTTTAGATACAAACCATTATTTTAATGCTTGGTCACATGTGCTCTCCTTGCAGATATTATAAACACTTCATATAACTACACTGATATTTACTCTACTTATCAAGAAAGAAATAGAAATAAAGCTTCACCAGCTGCCAGGATCACTGACACAAGGCACAGAATGCCAGTGACAAATATGAGCAGTTCTGCACTTTACTCAGCTCACTCCACGCAGGCTGGATCACACACAACAACGGGAGGAAGAACTTTTGGAAGGGACCTGCTTAGTTCAACATATCGCCCTTCAACAACTGTCACAAAGGATGAAAGGATTATAACAGACCACAAAGAATTAAGAACATTTACTCCAGACTACAGTAGCTGGAGAAGCACTGAAATGCAGCAAAAGAGGATTCCAGAAAGAAAGAAAACAGAAGTTACAACTTCATCCACAGTATCTTTTTCAAAAGAGTCAGCACATGCTGAAAGATCAGACAAGGACCACAAGCCTGATGATGAAAATACAAGAACAAAACCAGGCTTCACTAGATTTCCAGCTTATGAGCTGATTACCAATGCAAAACCATCTAAATATGAAGAAACCATAATTGAAACTCGGACCACACTAAGAGACAAAAGAGGAGGCAGCAAACCAACTGATGAGAAGACATCTCTGCTGAAAGAAAAAGATAAGCTGGAGAAACAAACAAAGGATGAGAAAAAGAAAACAGATGAGAAATCTTTCATAGAAGAAAGCGTCGATTTTGGGAGGAAGACTGAGCAGAAAAAATACATCCGTGAGGAAGTTAGCCAGAAGGTAACAGCGAGTGATATTTCTACTGCAAGAACTTTGAAAAGTGAATCAACCAAAAAAGATGCATCTGTGACGTCAGAATCAAGAAGCAAAGACGTCATTGAGGTACCAATCAGTATTGAAAGGCCTGCTCCCGACAAAGGACCTCAGAGAAATAAAGAAATAAGGGTACAAGGTGTTAAAACTTCCATAGGAAGAGAAATAGATGACCATGTAACTCAGTCTGCTGAAACTCGCCAAGTGAGGATTTCAGAAGCAGAGTCCAGTCTGGAAGGTGAAGAGCAAATTAGGGATGGAAGCCATAAAATGGGAACTCTGCCAACTGAAAACATAGCAGAGAATATTGTTGCTGACATTCTTAAAAGTTTTACACAGTCTTCTAGTTCACAGATGTCAACAGACACCAAAGTGACCTATTTTGATAAGAAAGAACAAGAAGATGAAGGGAAAATAAAGACCGAGTTCACAGTGCAATCTGAAGTTAAAGAAGACATAGATATTTCTGATGAAGGTGACTTAGGACAGTTATCAAACCAGGATGTTAGAAAAGTGATTCGAGAGGGCATTGAGGGAGCCCCTTCCAAAGAGGAGATAGAAGATATTGTCCATCACGGCCTGAAAGGAAGCGAGAGCGGAAAGAATGTGTCTGTGAACGTGGAGATTGTAGAGGAGCCACTGGATTACACCACCGATGATTTTTCAACACCTTTTCAAGTAGAAGAAGTGGAGGATTCATTCCCTGAGAGAGAGAGGCGTTATGGTGAAGAGGAACAAAACATCACCTTCACGTACGAAGATGTCAAAAAGAAGAAACCGCGCCATGAGAGCTTCACTCACGTGGAAGAAGTAACTGAGGAAGATGACTCACCTATTGAACAGAAATATTTTGTATCTGTTCCTGATGATCATCCTATTATTAATGAAAAAGATGATGACTCAGTATATGGGCAAATTCATATTGAAGAAGAATCAACTATTAAATATTCTTGGCAAGATGAATTTTTGCAAGGCACACAAAGTAAGAGAGAGGAAGGTATGAGCTCTCCAGAAGAAACCTACAAAGTGGTAGGGGAGGAAGCAAGTGCCCATATTTTAAAAGAGCATCCTGAAGGTGAAAGATCCCATGTTGAATCCATTGTTATTGAAAAAGAAATCAAAATTCCCCATGAATTTCAGGCTTCAATAAAAGGGCTTTTATCCAAGGAAACAAAGGACCCTAAACATCAATTGAAGGAAGCTTTGGAGCAGTTGGAGGGCAGTCTCCCAGAAAGTGTGAAAGAGGAGCTCTCTGCATTAACAAAAGACAGCAAAGTGGACGCTAGTAACTTGGCATTTGATATCAAAAAAGTTGATCAGAAGGAGGAGGGGGGCTCGGTGACAATTGTTGCTGAAGTCAATCTGTCCCAGACCCTCAATACTGATGAATTTGATGTAGATCAGCTTGGTGAAGTAATCACAGGTGAGAAGGAGAAGGCAACAATTTACTCCCTGAAGAAAGAGAGCTCGCATAGGAGCAATGTAGAAGGAGATGTTTCTTCCCACAGTGCTAAGTACACTCCTTTTGCTGAGCAAGAGATCTACAGCTCATCCACGACGAGGCGGAGTGGTGGCTCTGGCTATCACACCACTGAAAGAGTTGTTTATGACGGTTCAGTTTCAGAAACTGCAGAATATGGAGAAGCCTCTCACTCTTCACAATCAGCTGGTGAGACCAACTCCCAGAGGCGTGTCAGGGTTGGCCCCGCAGAAGTCCAGAGCTTTGAGCAGGTCGTGTATGGAGGGCCTGGTTCTGAAACACTGGAGCTCAGTGCTACAGAAGATCTTGTTCAGAGAGAGGGAGCATCAGAATTCAGCCAATCTGTGAAGCACTTTAAACTGGGCCCTGAGGAAATCCAAACCACAGAACAAGTAATTTACACAGGCCCCATTACTACAGTTGTAGAAGAGATGGATTCTGGAAATCTTTCTCAGAAGGTTTCAACAGATTTCAGCAGGGCCACAAGACGTGTCACAGTAGGATCAAGGCAAGTGACTGAAGAAGTCTCTTTTGAGGGCTCAGGTTCAGACTCTCTGGTGCTCAATAGCTCAGATGGCCTTTCCCAGGCTGAAGGGGCTGTGGATGTCAGCAGATCAATGAGGCACTTCAGGCTGGGCCCAAAAGAGGTTCACACTGAGCACGTTATCTTTGGAGGGCCCATCTCTGGTAAAGTGGAGGTCAGCAGCACAAGGGATTTCTCACAGGCAGAAAGTTCAGTCAGACAAATCCAGCTGGGCCCCCAGGGCTTTATGACAGCTGAAGAAGTTGTTTATCAGGGGCCTGTCTCTGAGCACACAGAAATCACTGAACTGGAAGACCAGACCCTTTCAGGAGGCTCAAGAGCTTTCAGGCACGTTAAAATAAGTCCTGCAGGAACTCATGCTGAGGAAATAATCTTCTCAGGACCCATTGCTGGAGTGGTGGAAGATCTTTCACAAATAGCAGAGTCATCTGAGAGCAGCAGCTCTGTTAAGCATATTAGAGTAGGCTCCAGGGAAACAGCTTACACCTTCCAAATGGATGTTTCCAATCTGGGTGGAGTATCTGCAGTGAAGAGTGGAGAACAGCAAGTGGCAATGCTGGTGTCCAAAAAGCAAGACCCTTCTGCTGGCCAGCCACAGGTCATCGTTGAAAGTGACCAGCTTGCAGGAAATGAAAGCACAAGAAGTGGCTACGTTCTCTCCAGTTTTTCCCAAGATCAGGGTGAAAAGGTGGTGGAAAAGTCATTTTTCGATCAAACTGTGCAGTTGAAAAGAACGGTCGACCAAAGGTCAGATACTTCTGAAGAGAAGAAAGTTGCTTTTGTCTACCTGGACCATGAGGAGGAAGATGAGGAGGATAATGATAATGATGGACAGTGGTTCTGAAAGGACTCTGGAATGAAGCCTACATAGCTATTTGTTTATACGTATTTTTTATTATCCTTTTTTTTAAAGAGAAAAAAAGGGATGGGGAAGCACTCAAACTATTGAGATTATTAATGGTGGTCTGAGAAGTATTGAATTTAAGCCTCTATTCAGCACATTTTATTTTATTGGAAATTTTATTTTTGGGAGAGATCATGCTATTAATATTTTTTCCTCAGAGTTCTGTGTCTAATATTTTCAGATTTTTCCACCGTTAGAAACAGGAATTTGCTACTGGGGAATTCAAAGAATTCGCTTTTTTTTTGTTTGTTTGTTTTATAGCACATCAACTATTAAATGTGTGCTTGAATAGGACTTTTCAATTTTTTTTCTCTTAATACTGTATTGTACTTGGTTACTACAATATTACTATGCAATTCTATTTAAATCTCAAGCTGCTAACCACGAATTTAACAGAATATGAGACTAATGAGTGGTAGTAGCTGATTTTCAGTTCCATTTCTGTGTACTTATATGCAATACCTAATGAATACATTATAAGAGACAGTTATTACAGCTCTAAAATTAAATTTGATCCTGTAGGATCAAACTAAGCATAGCAAGAATTGACAAAAGTGACATTATTTGTATAGCTTGAATGCAGTGCAAAAAAGAAAGAGGTCACACTGAGGTAAGAATTTCTCACAGTATTCCAGGTGAGAAATAGTGAATTTTATGGTTAGACAGTAGTATATTTAATATCTCTGAAAAGAAAACAAATTTGAAAAGTAGACTGGATAGTGCTCCCACTGAGGTAAGGAGAACTCCTTAGAGATTCAGTGGCTGTGTACATTAGTAACCTCAACTTACTTTGCAGTTTATGGGTTACCTGATACTAGGTATTGCTAAAGGTAAGTGTGAAGTGTCAAACATGATTACATAGTGCCTAATTTCCTAACACAGTGAAATTAGCTGATATGTGTCCTGTTAGAAGGAAACTCTTACAAATGACATTGATGACACTTATGATCATTGTGTGTCAGCTCATTCCCAGATAATCCTTTGTTTACAAACAAGATGTCCTTTTCAGTCACTGCCCCTGAAAACCCAACCTGAGATTTGAATTATGTTTTTGTTCCTTTTTTTTTTTTTCTCTGAATGTAACGCGTGCCTCAGGCCAAAGTTGCCTTCTACTTAAATCGTTTGCAAATAAGCTAATTTCACTTGGATTGCACATTGGTTGAATGAAGGACATAATTTCACTTCATAATTCAGTGACTTTATAAGTTCAGCTCAGAAGCCAGCACAGCACCACTGGCTGGCCTGACCCAGGCAGTGCTGGCAGGGGCAAAAATAGCAGCCAAAATATTGTCACTGGGGTAAGAAATCCCATACTGGATATGTATGGAAGTGACAAACAGAGGTGAGAAGCTGCTATTTCTGCACACACACACGAACACAAGCACACAAACACTCACTCACTGTGTCCCACCTCTGCAGAGCAGACACACACCTGGCTCCAGGTGGCTTGAGCAGCACCAGCCCGGAGGGTGCTGACTCCCACATTTTTTCCTGTGGTTATGTAAGCCTAGTTTTGTGTGTGCTGATCCATATTAGAATCCAGTTAGACTATCTTAGTCTGGCATGACTAGTCACTTTTCAGATTCCTTACTATTAACAGAAGTAGATTTCTCAAAGCTGGCTGCTGCTTTATACTATGAATGTAAATGCAAAGCTGAGGAGAAGCTCTGTGCTGACTGACATATCCTGCTCTTTCAGATATGGGACAGCTTAATCCTTCTGTGCCTTAGTTACTAAGTTTGAAACTGTACAAAGCTATTAATGTTCCAAAGATTAACTCATGAGGTTTGTCTGCACTGAAAAATTTTATTGAATGTTTTCCTCATTTTGTCTGGAATCTTTTGTTGAAATTGGAAGTTCCACCAACAGCTGGAAAATGAGTAGGAAACTGAGTTGTGTAGAAGCACTAAAAGCATGTAATCTAAGCTTATTTATACTGTTCACCGTGTAATAGATAATATTTTTTTCAAAATTATTCCTATATGCTCAGAGAAGATCTTGTGTTTCCATTTATAAATAGGATGTTAATTATTGTAATACTTCTAATCTGATCCTATACTTTTGTTTCCTTAGTTGACTGTATGATTTTAAAGGTGACAACACCTCTGTGTTTAATAATCATGTATAAGCCAGAATCTTCCAGCTAGATGCCTTACTGCCAGTATCAGATTCTGTACTTCAAGTATTAAATAACTGCATGAAGGAAGAAGTCAGGTCTGTAGTAAGCAACAGAGGTAAAAATAATGAGTATGAGTTTTCTTGAAATTTTATTCAAGACCATTCTCTATAAAACAGATACAAGGATATCTTTAGAAAATATATTTAGCAACCGACAAAAAGCTACTTACAATGTCAAGCCCATTTATTGATACATTGTGGAATCCTTGACAGAAGTGCTCCTGAGCAACAGTGATGCCAGAAATGTTCCGTTTATCTTCACCTGCTGAGAGGATTATAATGTCAGGTGAGGGAATAAATCAGCAAGGAGCAAGTGATTCATAAAATGTAGGTGCTCTTAGCACTGAAGGATTAAAAAAAACCTTAGGAATCAGTATTGTTTTTACAGAGGCAACAACAGCTCTTTAGAAATTCCTTTGCACATCACTGACAGATGCAGTAGGTTATGCCAAGATACATTTCTGTTTTGATTATCTGGAGGAAATTTTTTTTTCAGTGTACTTTATTTAAGGATTTTAATCAATTATTAGGAAACTGGGTTATTGTAGAGAACTGGAAATGTGCATTGGCATGAAGTTAAAAAGATTTTAACATTTCAAGCACAGTTCCTCTGCGTGAAGAAAGGCTGTGAAAACATAGTTGCCTCCCATATAAAGGTTTAAGTTTTAAAAAGGTTTTAATATAAGCAGCCTATTTTCCACTTAGTTCTCATTAACCTGAGACATTTAGACATAGTGATAACTTTTGGATAATTCTACCTTCAGACAACAAAGTGTATTTAGGTGGACAGTCACATCCTGCAGTCCCCATGGCTGCATGTGCAGAACTGAGGCTGTAGGTAAATGAATTACTAATGAGAGCAAACATAACCTGCTCCCTGGAGTACTAACTCACCCTAGGTGCTCACTTTCTGCATAAGAATTCTATCCTGTGGCTGAGCAGATTGGTGACACACTCTCAGTCAGCATGCACTTCTGAAGCTTATTCATATTATGCTTTTCATTAAATAGAAATAAAAACTTTACTGCTGAGTTTGGATGAAACAAAACGCTTTTCAAATATAATTAGTGTATTGGGGGGGTAAAAACTCTGTATTTCTATGCTGATATAGATCATAAGTGGGGCACTGTTTTTTCAAATGTGTAAACCACTGGTCTAGTAAGCAAATAGAGCATAGAACATAAAGGAAGATGTGTGAGATAGCAAGAGCTCTGTGCTGGCTGATGTTTGTGAGCAGCAGGTGTTTCAGAAGACGGTAAGAATGTTGAACCTGGGTTTGTTGATGTCAGCTGTGTGAAACCTTGCAGGCAGCTTGTGTTCTGGTCATTTGCAATGAAACTGCGTTTTTTGTGGTGGTATAAGCTTTGTGATTTTACACTTTTTCACTCTTGAGTATTAAAAAATGAAAATCAACGCAGATGTTTCTCTTTCTTCGTGTCTGGTGTTCTTACGGCTGCACTGTCCAAGAAAAAGGACTTAATGTCAGTAAATACCTTGCTCTCAGGCTGGGTTAATTTTGGTTCAAAGAATGAAGCTAATTTTTCATTCCAGCAAATATTCACCTCTTTCAGGCTGATAATAGAAATGATGGCAGAACATGGCATATTCCTTATTGCAACTGCACACACCACGTGTGGACCAGCAGTGCTTGTGGAGTGCCACAGGTAGTGGGAGAGGCAGAGTATAAAGCAGCATAGAAGGTGGAATTCCCTGAGTTGTCAGCATCATAATCATCCTTGGATCCTGGCATCTGACCAAGGTATGTCTCAACTCTTACCCTTTTCTAGGAAAGAAAACTGTTCTACACACATTTAAACCTTTAATGGAAAAGAATGTACATATATATACATATACATTTAAATGGTACTCCTCAGTGTACTGTAAAGTTCATTTTTCTCTTTAACCACAACACTTGATTTGTCATGAAAATACACCTTTAACCCAGTTTTCTCTTAATTGAAGGAATGGGTCAGAATGAGGGGTTTTTTTTATGTGAAAGTGAGACTTTCTGAAGAGTCCTCCATTTTTAATACACTGAGAACAAAGCACACAGTTCTCCATATCTTGCAAAACAGAAGAGAAAGTATCTGAAACTACTGACTAAATCACAGCAAAATCTGAAGATGGTTAAGTGATCAGCAAAATAGTTTCTACTGAAAATGACCTGTGTCAGAAAAAATACATTTTCAGGCTCTATTAAGTGAAGCAGTATTTCTGTTAAAACTCTCAGTGGTGAAGATCAGATTTCTCTGAAACTTGAAGTGTTTGTCTGAGCAGTAAGGAATGGGACTCAAGTTGGTTTTCAATACATCAAGATTTCAGTTTCCTGGGTTTGACACACTTGTCAGTTGTGGTAACTTTATAGATGCGCTGAAAATGTGGGGGTGTCTCAATATTAAATTCTAAAAAGGAGAGTTTAAAATTAAATGGAAATAGAAGATGTTTGTTCATACTCTAAATAGTTTCAAAGGTAAATCTCTTTTTCCTGATGTATCTCTGCAACCAACAAAATAACAAGCAACCTGCCTAATGAATAAAGGAAAGTTTTCCTTCAGCTAGGAAAAACTCTGGTTTTTGAAAGATGTTATCTCTAGCTGTTGTGTTATCACAAACTACTGGTATTGGTTTTGATTTCCATTTCCAAATCCCAATGTGGTGTGGTAGGAATTTACTGCTGGAATCACACCTGCTTAGTAAAGTACAGACATTTTCCAGGTGAGAAAGTCATGAGATGCTGTACCCTAATACTAGGTAGAATTTACTTCACGTTTTATAAATCCAATAGGAACAGCAATACACTGTAACCAAAATGCTTCTGACACACTGAATTTTCTATTTTCCTTTTTCTTATATTTGTCATGATGTGATTTGGGTCAGCAGTCAGAGGGAGACTCATGGTGGGTCGATGTTTAAGTGTATTGGTCTCTATTATTTGACCTTTGCTTTGTCAGCCTTTTTGTGGCCCTGCACAGCAGGCAGTGAGGTGCAGGCTGTTGATTATTATCAGCTCAAGGTTGTTTGCCACTTTAGTTTAGTTTTGCAGAGTGTGCCTGTAAGAGCCTCAGCTATTTAATACAACTTTTTAAAAAGACAGCTTCTATTCATAATTGGAAACTGCTGCTTTGGATTGGTTGAATTGTCTCTTAATTTTGACTTTGCTTTCACTTAATGCCATTGCTTCATCCAGTGAAAACAGATGCTCTGTGACCACCTCTGCCACTATTTGCTGTTATCACTTAAGCAGAGGAATTAACCAAGAAAATCAGTGATGGCAATGGTGGCAAAAAATCAAATCTCTTCAGGCAGTGGCTGCTAAACTGGTGACACATCTGACATTTAGTGGAGGAAAAAGCCTGAGGAGTGAGTGAGCAATCTGAGCTGCTGCCTGGGGAACTTTCCAACAGTTTGACTCATCTGTCTTTTCCATCAGGCATTTGTGTGACTCCTGTGCCTAAATATCTCTGAGAAGTGCAAAGGAGTAGAGATTCTAACAGGATGCAAGAAGATGCTCAGCCAAGAAGGGATCTAATTAAAACCTCGCTCTGAATATGTCAGTTTCTTGAGTTGCTGTCAGTCCTTTTTTTTTTGTTGTGGGTGCCAAATGAGATTTGGCAGTGAAGGTAATACAATGTACAGTTCTATGGTACAGATTTCTTAGTCTGTCACTGGAGTAAACCAATAGAGAAAATTCTAATATATCTATTTTCCACTAGTATATACAGATTAAAAGTTGTGTTACTCTAAGTAACACAGCCCTGTAATTGTACAGAATTGCTTTGTAAACATCTGTTTCTTTGAAGAGAAGGGTTAAGGTTTGGAATTCCTATAACCTAAGAACTTCCAACATTCTAAAGATGCTTTAATGCTAGGTAAGCTGCACCTCTGCAGAATTTATTTAATCCATAAGATCCCATCTCATTGCATGGTAAATAATTTGGTGGGTTGGTTAGTTGGCAATCTATTCTGTCCTTGTGGGAGAGTAATTACATATAATGTACAGAATTAGCAGGTATTTTTTCTGTATTATGAGTATTAAATAATTGCCTCAATAAAATCACTCTATGCAAATTATTAGACAATTTGTATACTGGGAGGGGGAAAAAGAAAAACTTGAGAAGGAGGGGTAGGAAGACTTTGCCACATTTTTGTGCCACTCTCCAGACTGAGCCCTGGGCACCCATGGCAGTGTTGCAGAGCAGGTTCTTGGAGCTGGGCACAGCCTGAAGCTGCTCCCTGCTACAGCCCCAGTGGGAGCTTCCAGTTTGCTTTTTACACTGAAGAGCCAGAGCGTTTGGTGTGCTCACACCTACATCTGGAAAAACTGCCATTGAAATGGTTTCCAAAGAGCTCTGCTGGAAGCTGCCCCAGCAGCTGCTGGTACAAAGCAGAATGGGCTGTTAGAGCAGCCACAAAAGCAGCCCATGCTGAGAGAACAGCCTCGCTTTTTGAGTCCTGAATTGGGCAACTTTTGGGGCGTGGGCTCGGCTTTGCAAGTTCTGTCTCTTTGTTAGGTGCTGTTGCTCAGCATCAGATGAGTTATTGCACAATTCTCATTGAAAAATCTTTCTCTAAAAATTGGTCAGTTTAATAAATCTTTTCCAGTTAGACCAGTTAATTTTCTCATTTCTGGAAATTTAGGAAAGATGTGCTAATTATTAAAATCAATCCATTGAGTTGCTAAATTAAAGTACAACGTTACATGTAAAGCAGTTGCTGGCAGTCCAGTCAATATACTGATGAGTTACTGATCCCTTTTCTTGACACAAATACCTTTCTGCTTGGGGAAAAAGGAGAAGCATATTTTTGAGCCATTGTTTTAATAGGGTGTGACTAGCAAAGAATGGCTCATACTTGGGCCCTGGTCTCATGTCATGAAAATAAATAAGTGAGACATTAACTTCATGCAGGAGATGATCAAGCACACCTCCAAGGAACCCAGCAGCTCACTTTTGGGACTTGAATCAAGATTGCAAAGATTATTTTTGGAAAGCAAGCAGAGACACCCCCTCTTCTTTTGTCTCAAAACAGAGCAAATATTTTGTGATATCACAAATAAAACCCTTGCTGCCAGCAAGAGGGCAAGGAAGGAACCTCCCATTATCAGTGCTGTGAGCCAACAGCCAAATTCCCAAAATCATTGAAGCATAGAACAGGCTCAGTTGGAAGGGAAATTCCCAGGAGTGTAGGAGGTCCTGGCAGCTGGGCCCTGTCACCTGAGGAGAGTGCCCTCAGTGATCTGCCAACAGCTCTCCTGCATCAAGGACACCCAAAGGGGACAAACACAGCTCCTTCAGCTTCTGCAGGGCAGGCACGAGGGTGTGTGTGAGCTCAGAGTGACACAGGGAATGGCTAATTCCTGTTCAAGCCATGGAGCTGGCTGGGAGTCCGGCACCCCTGTGGATGGACACCTTCCCTGCTGGGTGTCCAGCCCTGGCCACTGAGGCTCTGACTGGGGCCTGCTGGTGGCCACCATGCCCTGACTCCCTCTGGGAGAGGAGCAGCTGCCTCCCACTGCGGCAGAGCCTTCCCAAGTGCTGATGGAATAGGAAACAAGCTGCACCCAGGTTAATATCAGATGGCAGAGCTGAAAAGTGTAACTTTTTCCATGAGTTATGGCCTGCAGATGCCAGGGTTGGATCCTCCAGCAGAGTCAGCAGCAGCTACAGATATGGGATTTATCCTCACTGCCTGCTTTTGCACTTCCCTGCTTCTGTGGCTGACTCGGATGAGCCAAGTTCCTGTTACTGAGAGGAAGGACCCTGGCTCATTACAGAGGCAGCCAGAGTAAGATGTGCCAGGGTATAAAGTGCTTGTGTGAAAAGCATCTTTACAGCACTGCCAGCTCTGCAGCTCATGGTTGTACCTGCTTGGGTTTCATGTGTGCTCTATTTGTGTGTCCTTGCAGCCCCTCCCTGGCTCCCCTCTCTCTTGGGTACTCCTGGGCTGAGATCCCTGCATGGAGCCAGCCTAATTCCCTTCTTTCAGCACCACAGTTGCTTTCTGTGAGAGAAACAGTGACCAGAACACTTAACTGGTAGTCAGAGAAGAGAGGAAAAAATGCCAAGTCTTACTTCAGCTATTTAGCTTCAATTTTTGTTGCGTAAGAAATTGAAAATAAATCCTGCTTACTACAGGCTCCAAGTCTTCCCTGCATGTAGGCTAATCTTAAATGATCCAAGTTAAGGCAGGACATGAGTACCTAAACCAGATGTGCAGGACAACATCAGGTGTTGCAACTTCTTCATTTTAACACAGGAACCATTAAAAAAAAGCCCACAAAACCAATAAAACGAACAAAAAACCCAACAAAAGCCCCCAAAGGTTTGGTTTCTGAGATTTAACTTGGACTAGTAATAGTTTCCTGTGTTTCTGCCAACTTGCTTTTGAAAACTGCCTCATCCAAAGCTGAATAGAGTGAAGAGCTTGCCACTGTCTTCTGAATTCCAGTTTGGGACTGTCATTATTATCCTTAAACACAATCTAAATGTATTCACCAGAGTTTTTGTCTTCAAATTTTCTGTGCTAATATTTGCAAAACACAGAATGTGGAAAAATGCAACTAAAGTCTCTGTTAGGAACAAGAGAAGCAAACTGGGGCTGACAAAGCAATTGTCTAATTCTGAAACTTTTCTGCTGTGGAAGGTTCTCTCTAATTCAGTGTGAGGAAGAAGAAAAAACCATTGCTAAAGTTTCTCCTTTTCTTCGTATTTTCTTTCTTGCTGTTCATGGTAAGCTGAGTAGAAACGGTGTTCTATGGAAAAACTATAGCAAAAAACTATAGCTCAGTTAAATTCTGAAATTATATAAAAAGGCAGAAAAACTATAGCCAAAAAGAGTATGCTCAGTTAAATTCTGAAATTATATAAAAAAGCATCCATTAGGAATTAACTAAATATCAGTAGTAAACTTTAATACTAAAAGATGCTTTTTTTTCTCAGATACATTTTTAACAAACCTACAGTAAAAAAAAGAAAAGCTAATTCCAATGGTCTATTTTCTAATTTTACTCTGGATTGTTTGAATTTTATTTGTATTTAATTGAATTGTTATTCCTGAATTGTTAATTCAAATGTTGTTTACAAGCAGCTCGGCTAGGAATCTGGGTGAAATAGTGTGGCTCTTCATAACAGTGAAAAATAAAGCAATTTGCTGTTTTTCAGTATAAATGGTATAAACAACCTGTTGCAAAGGAAAAAAAGTCCAGAGGCTAAGCTTTTAATAATAAATCTATAAATAAATAGGATGAGCATGATAAAAAATACTTATTTAAGAACTTCTGAATATTTAATGATTTCATTGGATCAAGGTGATAATGCAGAACTCTTTATTTCTACTAGAATGTTTTTGTCGTGCTGCTTTAAAATGATCTCAGGGTGAAAAAACATAGAGTAACTGATTTCCTTGTGCTAGGTGAAACAATCAAAGAAATTTCCCATATAAATTTTGTTGGGTTTTGCTCAGCAAGTGCCCATTAAAGAATATGTTTCAGGATTTTTCCTTTCTGCTCTGTGCTGTCCCTGTGCCCTCAAAATTGTGGCTATTTTATGTTTTCTCTGGAATGTTAAATGCTTTATTTACCTTTCAGCACCTTTCAGATCAGCTTTTCCCTTCCTTCCAGGAGAGTTTAAGGGCAGCAGATAATTAACAATTGATCTTTGATAGAGGTGTTTGTAAATTCTGTGCTTCATTTGCTGAAACACAAAATTAAATTATTTGTGGATTTGCCTCTAATATCCTATTCTTCTAACTGGAAACGAAGGTGAGAAACATTTAACTTTGTCCTGTTCAAAAGCAAGTCATGGAATGGTTACTGCTTTCTGTGTTCATGTTACTGAGGAGCGTTAAATTCTGTTCTTGGTAAGTCAGCCAAGATCCAGAGTCCTGTTTAGAGCATTAGCTCACCTTGCAAAGCCTTGGGGTTTGGGCCAGCCTGTAACTGGTACCTCAGGGGCAGCTATTTTAACCCTTCCTATAATCACTGCTCACCACCTGGTGAAGTCCAGGAGCTCTTTCCCTCGTTTTGGGGAGGTGCTGTGCAGGAGGAAGGAACTCCTGCAGCTCCGGGGAGCTCTCTGAGAGCTGTCCATGGCAGCTCAGCTCTGTAGGGAGGGCTCAGTCACTATTCCAGCACTCTGTGACATTTGCACATATAAATACATACATCAGAGGTGCCTTTCTCGTTTGTTCGACTCAGGCACAAGCTATTTTAGGCTGACATTTCCCAACTGGGCCTGAGGGAGTTAGATGTCTGAATTAAATCCAGTTTGACTGATTTGGACATTGAACATCTCTGAACTGAAATCCTGCTGATAGGCAGTGAGGCTGTGCTAAAACAACATTATTAGCTCTTCAGTAATATAAAAATGTACATCTTGATCTCATTTTTTTCAACAAAATGGCTAAATAATTGAATTATGAGTGCAGATACAGAAACTGAACCTTGGGATAATTTTTTTTTAAGTGAACATGCACGATGTACCCACACTGAAAGTGAAACTGCCATAGAGTTAAAACCCCTCAGCTGTTTTAATTTGGAGATGATATAAGCATTTCCTATGAAAACACTATACTGTTGATTTAAATATGTGTATTTTATTGAGTGACAAGCAAGTAATTCATGGCAGCTGTTTCTCTCATCAAAAAGAATCTTTTTAGATCATCATATCAAAAACTGTAATACCCTAATTTATATAGCAGTTTTTAGGGAAAGTACTAATGTGTTTAGCATAGCATAAGGGATGATATAAATTGGGAACGTTTGCAGCAAATAGAACTGAATCCAAAAGGAGTGTGCCCATGGGCCAAATCTCCTGTGGAAATTCAGCCTTGTACTGACCTGGGACAACGATAGCCTGGGGAGGAACAGCAGAGTTAAAGAACTCTCTCTGCCTTGTCCAGACTCTGTGTGCAAATGCTCTTTAAAGAACACAGTCTGGAAGGGGCTCAAGCATTGAAAAGCAAAGAGGGAAACAATTCCTAACAAGGCTGCCTGTGTGCAGCTCTGCTGCTGGTATCACCCTTGGAAGGTTTGAAGTGCTCTTTGCCTCACAAGCTACTTCAGATTAATATCATTTATGGGAAGAGCTGTAAACAAAAGGGAAATGTCTTGAATGCTTTTCAGTGCTGGGGAGAAGTGTTATTATAAAACTCTGACACCAGCTGCCAGCCTGGTAAGGCCATCCTGCCTCAGGTTATCATTTTGCCACCCAGCACAGTAGAAAATAACAAGACTGCAATCCATAGACTTCCCTTCTCCAGACTGATTGTGCAGAGTTGAAATGAAAAGGAAAAACAAACCAAATTTTGCCTGATAGAGCTGTTTCTGCAATCATCTAAACCAGTATGAGCAGTTAGCCAGTACAACCTGTAAACCTTGGAACTTGGAGAAAATGTCCTTATTCTACAGGCTTAGAGAAGATAATTGTTTGTGGTTTGAGTGTCTGTGGAGTGTTAGGAAGTCTAATAAAACTAGTCATAACATAAGAACCTTGATTAGTGACCTTAGAATGGAGGTCACATCTATGCCCTTCTTTGAAATTAACTGAAATTGAGGATGGATGAACTTGCCAACATATTCTACCTTAATGGGTTCTATCAATTTGCCTTCAGTGCAATTCCATTACAATTTCTAAAGCCCTGAATGTTCTGAGGGCTGGTTTACCTGTGTGAGCCCCTCTCATCAGCAATGTTACTAAAGTCAGGACATTGCTTTAATGTCACCTACAACTGACTGTCTTTTGAAAGTGACAAAAGTCTTTGCAAAAGTTCTTATCTCTGGGAATAATATTCTAAAATATTCTTAATTTTTTTCATGCTTTTTCTTCAATCAGCCCAAGAACAGAAGGATTATCTGTTTGTAAGGACTTTTCTGGCTGCAGAAGAGCAGTGGCTTTTCTTATCCTTTTAAGGAAGTTCTCCCTGTGGTCTCCAAGATGTGCAAATAGCTCCAGGACATTAAAACACTTGAGATTTTTAAGTGGACATTTTACATGTACAGTTGCAGTTTATTGGGAAAAGAGCTGCTTAGTAATCTGTAACTGGAATTTATAGGGTATTGCAGTCATCAGCTGTTGTTCACCTTATCAGTTGCACTGGTGAGTTTGGCTTTGGATTGTTTGCCATTGTCCAGGGTTCTCTGTCATCCCACTGAAGATTCAGTGCAGCTGTACAGACCCAGCAATGATCCAGTTTGAGTCCAGAGCAGCAAACTTGCTAGAAAGTAACAGAAGTTGAAGGGCTATGGTGCTACCTAATGAAGGGGCAGCCACAATTAAAGAAAAATACCTTGTAAGAAAGCTCTAGTCTGTGATGGAAAATTAGGTGTGCAAAAAGAGGACAAAGATGTTCAGTTCACCATGAGCTTGGGGCTGCATCAAGCCTGTAGGATCCTGACAAAAGCAAAGCTTTTTTCCCTGCCACAATGCTCAGCAAAAACTGAGAAATTTTTTTGTTTGGAAATTGTTCCTCTGTTTTTTCTGAATTTTTTGAAACAAGAAAGCAAAGCTAATAATCTAACTGCTAAGTCAAAATAAGGAGGCAAACACAGAGAAGCACAAGGGAAATCAAATGGTTTATTGGCTTAAATACTGATAGTATTCATGTAAACTTAGATATGAGAGTAGGTTTGCTTTTCTGATTAGTACATATTTCTATTTCTGTAATTTCACTAGACTTTATATCTATGCCTTTTGAAGATAACTTATCTCTTTATTGAGTGATGGGAAAGAAGAAAAGTCCAAGAGATCTGAAAACAGTGGGGAACACTGCTAAGTGTCAGGAATGAAATGAGAAGTTTGCTTATGTCTATCACATGGGTTGGGAAAGTCAAATGCTGCTGGAAAGGGGTTTTATTTCCCTTCCATCTGTTTTCCTTTTATAAACTTGCCATCCACAAGTCTTTCATGGCCTACCTGTCTCTGGTCCATTGAAAGAGCCCTTTAAAATATGCATGAAACTACTTTGCTAGCAGTGCTTTTATACCAATGAAATACTGAGCATAAATCATTGAGTGGAAATGTTATTTTCTCCCCACACATTGCATTTCACTGTTCCATTTGCCCTGGCTACCTAGTGCAGGTAGGGAGGTTAAAGAATATGGGCCTATCTTCATCTTTGAGTGACCCTCTGTCTGCAGCAAATATATTAGAAATATTTTAAAATCACTTAATCAGTTCTGCAAGATCCCTGTTCTACCTTGGTTCTTCCTTGATACCCATTTCTATAAACAAGCTTAGTTTCTTCCTTGCTCTGACATTCACTGGAGTTTGCTCTCATTGAACTTCCCGAGATGAGAGTCTGTACAACCCCTTGGACATTTCATATTATTGCACCTAAAGCTGTAATGTGGAATGCAAAATTAGGAACAAATTGCAGAGATCACACTGAGCAGCTGAATTTCAGTTTTGCTAAGTAATATCTGATTCGGCAAAAAAGATCCTCCTTTATTCTAGCTTTATATAAATAAAAGCAAAAAGAAATACTATGAGCTTTTGAGATGTTGCAATGTTCTTGCAATATTTGCATATTGCTGAGTTCTGTGCCACAGGTAGAATTTCAGAAGGAAAGATAAATCTGAAAAATCCAAATAAATCAAATAGGACAACGTGCTGTAGCTAAATTAACAGAGCACCCTACCACAAATACTCATTGTGTCTGAATATCATGGCATAACTTGTGTCCCTACTGAACAAGGAAAGTCCCCTTTGCATGGTTTATCTTCTGTGGGTTTTGGACTCTCTTCCTATTAGGTATTGAACAAGCTCAAAGACTTTGTGACAGCAGAGGTCAGAACACTGGGAGTCTTCTAAGCCCTTATGTTGTGATGCTTTTATCTACTTTGCTGTTATCTTTCCATGCTGTTGTTGTGCATTGATCCTTGACTTGGTCTCTCAGCCAGGAAAAATATCTTTAGTAGTTGTTTCATGTGTTTTCAATACAGTCCTTCCCCTAAGGAACCAAAGGAAAAGGACAGTTTTTCAAACACAAAGGATTTGCCATTCACCCTGAATTGCTCTGGAAGTCTGGCATGTGTGGTGAAGAGGTCAGGGAGGAAACACAAATGCACAAAACACAAATTGCAAATGGAAGTAGGAAAAAGTTATTTGCTTCACTGCCGTGGTTTTCTCTGCATCAGGGATGGCCAAAGTCACTGAGAGCTGAGCCCTCTCTTCAGCAGAACAGAACATACCCTGTCATCAACCTCTGCAGACTTGACATATGCTGTTAAAGGCTGGCATACTGTACCACATAAATCTTCCAGGGAAGTGGGCTTCTCCATTTCCTAATATCAGTTTCCTCTCTTTCTCCACTTATTTAGGGGTGTATTAAGACTATTTAGACTGATTTTTTAAAACACTAAGGCCAAATCACAGAGCACTTACCCACGTGGTTTTCCAAATCCAGACTGATCCATTGGTCAGGAGTGACATTACAGATTAGCCACCTCTAAGGACAGGATATACACAGAGAATGCCCATTTTTCAAAAATATAAACCACACAAAAGAGCTCTGGTATAAATTTCTCCTTTGGTTTTAGGTGTTTTTAAAGGTCTAAATAAAATGAAATTATTTCCTGATAGTAGTGTGCTAAGGATGTCTGTACCTAGTCCTACCCATCATGGGACCAGAGTGCAGCATTTGAATGCTGACAGGGATGTATTCTGCAGCAGGCAAATTTTGTGTTTTGTATGTGGTTGGTTAGCTAGCTTCTATTTATGAAAGAAACACACACTAATTAAGGCTTGCAATGAAGTTGTAGCTGTGCTGGAGGGCCTATCTCTAATTTGTAAAAATGTGTATTTCTGGGTTCCTTCTACAAAGGTGCCATCACTCAGAGGGGAGCTGTTCTAAGTATATGATGTGGATTTGAGAAGCTTGAACTCATTGACCATGACTTCAGTGCTAAAAGCACAAAAAGTGTTTAACAGACCTAATTATTTCACTGGCCCAGAATTATGGGGCATTAATCTTTGAAGAGTCTACAAGGCACATGGCTCTTTTTCCTATGCCTTCAGTGAAAAATGAAAAACAGTTTCAGTGAAATGGTTTCAGTAGGAATGACTCTGAGTCTCCATTTTTGCTTTTGAATGAAGGCTGGATTATCTCCTTTGGTCAGGCAGAGGATGTCACCCTGCTACAGACGAATGGCCTGGAGCAGCTCCCTGGGAGCAGAGCTGCTGCCAGACACAAAGGCATTTTGTCCCAAACACTCCTTACACCGAGGTAACAAATACCGTGCTATGACCTTATAATGTCAAAGATCTTTGTCAGTGTTGTGGTGCAAATGTGACAAAGGCAGGAAGGAGACGTGGACTTGGAAAAAAGTACCCACACTCAGCAGTCGCTGCTGCAAGTCCTTGACCCCTACCTAAGGGCTCCCCAGCCAAGTGTACCTGGGCTGTGGTTACCTGACTCAGACCTCTCAGCACAAAGTGCTCAAGGATTCCCACGGAAGATTTCTGATAGGAAACACAAAGCATTAACAAGAAAAGAAAGATCTTTGGCTTTTCTGGTTTGCTCTCAAAAACTAAAATTCTGTGTTTGACAGGAAGGAGCCTGTTGAGTGTCCCTCCAACACGTGGAACATCCTGGCATATATTTAAGTTATTCCTAGAGTGTTCAGTAAAAAGAAAGGTCAGATCCCAGCTGTAACCAGATGGATGGTTGACATGAAAAGGAGAAACCCTGCAAGCTCTCTAAAAGCAAATCTCCCACTGGTCTCAGGAACAGAAGATTTCTATATCTGACTTCCCTCAAACAGGTTCCACAATATGGTTGCATAAATCAAAGAGCTGTATATACACCATGCTGCCCCCCTTCACTATTTATATTCCTTTGGAATGAAATATAGCTCACCACCTGCCTCATTTCTATCATAATGTAACAGGTCACAGAGTTAACACCCTTCTGAAATGAATGGAGGAATAAAATTACAAAACTGGTCACCTTACACAACCAAGACATTTGACACCTCACTTGAAACTTTTCCCTAAGAAATACAAACATCTCATAAATAGATAAAAATGTTATTTCAAGGGTGTGTATTGTCACTAAAATACTTTCATTTCAAGCCTATATATGCTAAAATTATGAAACTGTGTGGGTGAGTATAGGGATTTAATATTTTATCAAAGCTTTAAAATAAATTTATGGGAACAATGAAGCTTTGCTGATGATATGGAGTCTCTCTACAAGATATGAATTTGTTTCAACACCAGATCATGGGACATCTTAGAAAAATAAATGGCCAAGAGGAGAAAGAAAATGACATTAGCAGCAATAGGCATAGATTAAAGAATTGGAGTAGGTTTGGTATCTGGAAGTAGGAACAACTTCAGAATAATTAATGATTAATGTTTAAACTAATGGTTTCAGTTGAACGAATTTTGGTCAAATTAGATCCAATGAATCATTAGAAATACTCTGGAATCTTTTGACAATTATCATGAACTCAGCAGGTCTGTTAATTGGACTGAAGGGGAATGCAGTGAAGATGAAAAGAAAGCAAACCTGGGGTGGGCAGAAGGATGGAGAAATCACCACTACAGAGCTTCAATGGCAGCTGAGGGTGGTAGTAAAAAATAATATTATTGAGGACACATAAAAATAGACCAAAGAACATTTCATGCTATTTGCTGCCTGAAATTAATAAGTGTCCATGTGCTGTCTAAATTTGCTATTCAAGTTTTACCACTTTACTGGTTTGAACAAAGCAAAACTGGGGATAATATTCTAAGTGACTTAAATTGAACCAAATCAGTCGAGTTTAAAGAGTTTCATAAAGTGAATTTGAAACAATAAGCAAAATTTTATTCACTACTGCATTTGTGACATACAGCAATGTTGGCAAGTTGAAAAATAATATTTGGTTAATTTAAATTAATTTGAAAGCTGTGATTATGTTGTCAACAAGAGGTGACACAAAATACCTCCACATCAGCCTCGTGCCCCTTTTGCAGTCTTTAAAGGACTACAACAGAAAAGCCATGGAGAGCTGGCTGGTTTGTTACCTTTGCAGTGATCCCATATTGAGATTTCCCGATGGAGCAGAGGCAGAAATGTTGATTCTGCCTATTGTTATATTTGTTTAACACATTAACAGAGGAATTTGGTTTCTAGGGCGGTCAGTGAGGCATTGTTCTTTTTCCAATTGAGATTAATTAGATCAGTGGGAATTTAGAATGAGCAGAAACTGCATGATCAGGGACAAAATCCACTGCTTGCTTATTCTGTATTAGGGTTGTTCCATTCAAAATGCAGCTTGTCCAAATGACCAGTGCTTTCCATTACTTCCTGGGAACCTATTACACAACATAATCAATGTGATTACCAGGAAATTTCCCTCAAAAATTAGTTCAGCCCAAATTAGCAATAAACTGTTTTAAAAGCTTCCATTCTGAGCGCTGCTGATTTGAACCATACCAGGCAGTGCAAATAACTTCCTTTGAAGTTAGATTTTTCATTAGCATTACCGTGCCATTGAAAAAGGAGTCAGTTCGAGTTTAACAAATACAATAACGAGTAAACTGAAAATAAAAGACTTGAGCCAAATGTGGATGATGTCTAAACGTTAAGTACCGGCATGCTGGCACTCGGTGTGCAGGAGCTCCATCTGCCTTCCCACTGTTGTACTGCTGCAGAAACCAGAGTTGCAGCATTTATGGAATCAAAGTTAGCAGTACTGTGATGAGTCACTGTAACTTCCTTCCAGTCAAATAAGAGAGCTTTGTCCCTAAACCAAAATTACCAACTGGAAGTTACAAAAGACTTCCTGAGAAGAACAAGGACTTTCTGGAGAATGAATTCTTTCTCCATTAGTAAAGACCAGACATTTTAGAGAGTTTATTTCTTTCTGGTACAAGAGAAAAATCAGCAAAAGACACACGATGCAAAATAATCCTCCTGTGGAAAGAATAGATCCAAAATTCTTGAAATTTGTGCCATCTGAATCTTGTATCATTATGTATATGAAATCTGCATTGACCAAAAAACTTGTATGTAAGACAGTATAAAGTGAAAACAAGGGTAAGAATAATTAAGATTTGAAATTTTACAAGAAAGGATGCAAACTGGAAATGTTCTGTTTGCTTCTTCAAGTCTTTGCAGAACCTGATGATGACACAAGGCCCTCGGCTCTTGTTGGAAGAGAAATGGGAGTTATTAGTCCTCAGGTGAGGGAGAAAGCCACCCCTCAGTGTCTGTAGGAGCAGAAAAATGAAATTGCATATTCAACTGCATAAGAGCTTTCAAAATTCCAGGCAATGTTCATTTTCTAGGGATAAACAGCAGACAATAGGACAGAACAAACCATTCAGGCCCTGTGTTGGAACCCTGCCGTGTAAAGGAGAGCTCTGCCATTTTCCTAGACTGCTCCAAATGTCCCAAGCATGTGTTAAGCAGATTCTTCTCCAGTCTGAGCATGGAAAAGGTGTTCACTGGCTGTGAGACCGGGCAGATGCAGCAGGCAGTCCACTGGCTCACTACTGCTTCACACACTTGTGCTAACACTTGTACACACCAGAACCTAAAGAGAGCTGAAACTGCATCTGACGATCATTGGATTGATCTGTGCCTAGAAGATTCTCCAGCCCACAGGACCTCTCTGCACCAAGCATAACTGCATGAGCTCAGAGTTTACTGACAAATTTTTGCCTCACTATAATTCTCAGAACACAGTAATGTCCAAGAAAGCCTATTTTGTACTGCTACTTAACGCACTGAAGAGCAGAGAATAAAAATACTTGGCAATTATCTGACCTTAAAGGAGAAACACTCTCTTGCTGTCATGCATCAATCCTACTGAATTTTCCTGCTGCTAAAAACTGACCTTTAATTGCAAAATGGATATTTTTATCATATTCCAAATTTTAAAAGCCCAATTTAATGCACATGATTCAATTTAAGTGGTATCCACAGCACGGGGTGGAAAAGACTCATGCAGGACTATTGGGAAGGTGGAACTTCACAGTGTTCAGGACTCAAATTCAGAAGTTCACTGAGATACTTTGGGTCTTGTAGGTCCGTGACATTGAGAGCTAGGAAACTTGTCATAAAAACCTCAATAAAAATAATTTCTTCATGTTTCATGTGGCAAAACAAAAGAAAATGTTTGCATAAAGCTTTACTATGCAAAGGTATTTCCAATTGCACCTTCCCAAAGTTGTCAGTCTCAATCAGTTACCTTGTGTAATAAATCTTGTAAAGCATCATCTCTTTTTATTCACACTACCTTCATCTTACATGTGTGATTTCAGCACACAGAAGGGATCACCAGTGAAGCTGTGCCCATTTGCTCCAGTTACTGGATTTGTTCCAGTAAATCACTGGATGATGGTGGATCTTCAAACTACAAACTACTTGAATAGATCTACTTCAAACTGGCATTTCAAAGAAAGTTTTATTAGTTTCTTTATGTGGGCACAGATAAGATCAGAGATCCTTCTCAGCAAGATGGAAAAGTCAAGCCCCCTGTGCTCTCAGAAGAACAAAAACAAGAATTAAATTGGGGTAAAGAAACAGTAAAATTTACTTAGCAGAGAGGTCCCACTAGTCTGACTTGTTAGATGAGAATGACTTGGCAACCATGAAGCAAATGCTCTCCTCAACAGAAGGTCAGATTCCAACATCCCTGCTCTGCTCATCATTTTTAGCCTTGTGACTACACGAGCAAGACTGGACACCTGTGTTGTGCAGGATCAGAGCTTCGGGGATCAGCTTTCAGAGCAGCACTTTTCAGAGATCACCAGGGCAGTGGTTGAGGGGGAAAAACAAACGAATGAGAATGAATGAGTGTGACAATTCGGGCTACACAAAACAACAAAGAGAATAAGAGACTTTTCAGGGGGAAAGACACAAGGAAAAGTGAGGTATGTTGATGTGAGCAGAGATGAACAGAAAAAATTGGCAGTAATCTTACCTCCTACCTGTTACTGTCTCAAAAAAATCTCTAACCAAAAAAACCCACGTGTAAATAAACACATTAAGTATCCTGGCTCTGTTAAGAGAAGGTAAAAAGCTCTCCCAGGTAAAAAGCTTTGTCTTTCCTTTTCCATTTCAGTAGAAGAAGACAGAAACACAGTTTCTGTCCTGATCAATGACTCCATATCCTGGAGAAGTTCAGTTGGTTTGACACATTGAATTCTCTCTGAGGAATGTGTTGCTAACAGTCCTCATATTCAGCTTCTACTTTGGTCTGAAATAAGCTTAACTTTTAATTTCTCAGATATTTATAGTGCAAGACCAAAGTGACATTAAGAAGTGTGATGTATTTGCTGGTTTTAAAACCATGGTAGTCTACAAGCAGGCCACTTCCTGGAATTTAACACCAGCTGAAAAAAATGAACAAGTGCTATCAACCACAGTAAGAAAGTATGTGTACAGAATGGTATGATAAATATGGAGAATGGTGAATTCTGAAAGGTAAATTATTTCAACAAAACCCAATCTATTTTTTTCTGAAAAAAAAAAACAACTCCAAAAAGACTGCAATTGCAACGTAAGATGGAGCAAGCGTAGTTGTCACAATCAATTATTGCCTTTCAAGTGCAGGGAAATGACAAATGAGCCATTAAGGGCTGCTATTCTTCATTTAGAACTGAAAAAGAGAGAAATTAGTCTGCAAGGGAAAAGATCTTAAGCTTTTCTGCATATTGATTTATTTCAAGTGAAAGTTACGTGAATATATGGAAGAAATGTCTTCTGCAAGGTGTTCGTCTTGATAACCCTGCAGACCTGCAGTGTGACTCTTGTTAGGACCACTTTATATTAGTCTGTGGAAACTGGAAAGAGGATTTTTGCGGGTGAGATTCTTTTTGAGCCAGACGTAGAGCTAAGCTTCGGCAAAAAGCAACTTTTAAATACACTGTCATGTTAAATACCCTGAGGATGAGGGAATTTGCTGTCAGCAGAGAACTGACACGACACAAACAAGCCTTCATGTGTCATCCTAGTGTGTGCAAATACACATAAAATCAAAACCTTTCCACAGACCGACTATCATGGGTAAAAATGGTCGTGATGGGCAGGTTGTGGGTGCCGGCAGCCCCGCCTGAGGGTCTCCATTCTTCTGTTAACGCAGAAATAGAAGGCAGCGCCAGCCGCACCAAAGTTAAGAGGATGCTCCCTGACCACAACTTTTCTCAGCAAATTCTGTTCTCCTTTATCAGCGATTAAGCAGGGATGGCTTGTTAGCACCGAGGGCGGCGTGAACACGCGGGGAGGCAAGTGGAGCCCACATATTCGCTCATGGAGCAGCGCCGGGACACCAGGAACACCGGGAACACCTGAACACCGGGAACACCTGGAACATCTGAACACCGGGAACACCTGAACACCCGGAACATCTGGAACATCTGAACACCGGGAACACCTGAACACCGGCAGGGACCGGGACAGCGGAACACCCGAACGCCGGGACCGCTCGCGGCCCCTCCGCCCACAGCGAGGGGCGGGCCTGCCGCTGAGGGGCGGCGCGCTCCCATTGGCTGGTGGAGGGAGGCGGGAGAGACGGAGACTTGTGATTGGGTGATTCCCGCGGCGGGGAGGGGCGCGGGCGGGGCGGTGTCTCGCGAGAGCCGCGCGGCGGCCGCGGTCTCGCGCGGCCCGGCCCGTCCCGCCCCCGGGTCCCTGGGCCGGCGGCGGCGCCGCTCCCGCTGCGGCGGCCCCGGGGAGTGGCAATGACCCGGCCGGGCTGAGGGGGGGCTGGGGACAGGGACAGGGACAGGGACAGGGCGATCGGGTCCTGACGGCAGCGGGGTTGTCTCCGGTGCTCTGCCCCTGCTCTCTGCTGGCCGGACTGCGCGGGCACGGCGCCTCTCCGTGAGGGGGTGCGCTCTATGGCTGGGCCCGTTCCCCCCTTCCTTCTCCCCGTTCCTCCTTCTCTCCCGCGTGTTTCCCTTGCGCTGTGCCCCTCTCTCTCCCTTCTTTCCCGCCTTCCCACCTCTCTTTCTCCCCCTTTCCCCTCCTCCTCCCGGTGCCCTCCTCCCCTTTCTCCTCGCCCATTTCTTCCGTGAAGGACCCGGCCCCGCACAGGGCCATGGTCACTGGCTGCTATCAGCCCTTGTCCTCATTTTTTACTGCCCTGAAAGACCGTGGTTGTCGCTGTTCCTCTTTGGTAAGGCTGCGCCTCATCCTTGGAAAAAGATAATTGATAGAGGAAAAGTTTGGCTGGTGGTGGAAGAGAGTAGGAGGAAGTTCCTTTCAAGTAAGAGCCAAAGTAGATTGTGACTGGACTTTGCATCTGTGGGGTTGCATGTCTGTGTATCCGTGTGTGCCACGGCCGAATGGGCAGTTGTTACATGGAGTCACAGCTCTGAAGAGAAGCTCAAAAGTGCAAGACACCTAAAAACCATCTCTGGACAAATTGGAAAGCTACTGGATATTTATGCATATGTTTTGTCATATCTCAGCTTTTGATTTAAAGAAATTCAGAGAAAGATGAGCTTTCCTTTACCATGTCATGTTGTAGACGTTAATAATAAATACTCAGACTAAGCCCATTAAAAATTTTAACACTTTCCTGGGAATTATTGTAATGCTTCCAACAGGAGTTGAGAATTGTAATGGTTTTTATTTCTTTGGTTTTCTGGACTAAGGAAGCTTTAATGTTAGGAGTGCCAAGGGCCAGTGTGTGTACCCTGTTCCCTAAAACAGCCATGGTTCAAAACCTCTTAAAAACCCCACAAATGTGTATTGCTCCAGAAGGACACCGATCACTGCCAAGAGCTGTTATCTGCAAATCAAGGGCATTACTCAAACTAGTGAAGCAGTTTGATTTACATGTGTGGTTGGGTTGTCAGTCTTCAGCAGGAGTTCTGTGTGCCATGCCTATCATCAGATGGGGTTTTTGATTCAGGACCTCCACTCCCAATATCTGTTACGATTAGAAACCTCTCCTTCAGTGAGGGATTGAACTAAAATAGAGAATGTTTTTGGTGGGAAGCAGTTCTGAGTCCTTGCTTTTCGTTAATGAGAATTAATTTATATACACGAGTCTGTAGCAAAATGGTAACTTTAATGAATAGTCTGGGTTTATTATGTTTTTTCTGAGATAGTTGAAAAGATGCAGCATTGCTGCTGTTGTCTAAATCTAGACAGTCTAACAATGACTTGAATTTTGGTTATATGTGAAACACAAGTTGAATAAACTCAGGTTTCAGATACGAGTTAATTTTTAATTTGTCTTCTGGCATTTGTTTTCTGGTTTTGAAATTGTCAGTTAAAGCTTGACACTTTGTTCTTTCTGGTTTTATTTTTAGTAGAGCAAGCTGAAAATCTGCTGTCTTATCTAACCCTTTATAAATTTTCTCACTGTAAGTTTCAGATTTCTCATCTATTAGTGTATTATTTTTGAATGGCTTTATTGGCTATCCATCCCAATTATCTCTTCCAACTGGTAAATTATTCCACTAGTTTTATATGGGAAAGCACTTCAAATTTTCATTGCCTTTTGTCTTACTGCCTTAAAAGATAATGGTGTTTTTTAGTCATCTGAGATTAAAATCCTCTTATTAATTGTGGGTTTTTCTTATCTGTGGGTTCTTCTTTTAGCACACATCACGGAATAGATGTGAGACATCTAATGGTTAATAGAAGTTGGGGTTTTTTTTCTTCCTGTGGTAGCAATTTCAACAAAATAATCTGACAGGTCCATAGAACATGGATGAAACCAAAACCATTAAATATACCTAAAGATTTTGTTATTTCAGGTCCTATTATGCATTAAAACTTGGTCCAGAAAATAGTCAAAGATTCGCTTCTAACATGGCTTATGGTGTGGATGAGGACTTTGTGTATTAACTGGAACTGTGTTTAGATAAATATCAGATGTAACTCTTGCTGCAAAAGAAGGCATGGCTGCACGTTGGTAATACTGGGCTTTTTTCCTCTTTTGTCTCCTAGAAATGGGTCTGCTCTCAGAAGATGTGATGCAGTAGATGTGGTGCTTAGTCATGGCATCAGAACTGTGTAAAACAATCTCTGAGGCAAAGGTGGAAAGGCACAAGAACTTGTTCTTAAATTACCGAAATCTCCATCACTTCCCTCTGGAGTTACTGAAAGATGAGGGGCTGCAGTACTTGGAGAGACTTTACATGAAAAGAAATTCCCTGACCACATTGGTATGACAACTTCTTTATTACAATGTTTACTGTCTGTTAAGGAATTATGATTTTTGGAACAGAAAAAAAAAAAAAAAAGAAGATGATCTTATAGATAACCTGACCCTGAATGATGTCATCAGCTGTAAGATAGGAATATTTGAATTTGCATTGGTAATGTAGAGAATAATGAATGGAAGTTCATGACATTTTATGGTTACCTTTTTCAAGCTCTCAAGACCTGCTGGGGCTTTTCTTGTCAGGCTTGTTGTTCTGTTGGTTTTTTTTCTAGCCTATAAATTTTACTCACATAAGTGATCAGGCCTTTCTCCTCTTAGATGGTGCTATGTAGTCTGTTCTGCATTTCTTTGTTAGGCTGAATGACTTTTCCCTTGGTCCCTTTTTCCTAATTCCAAAGGCAATGTCAATCCCAGGGTCTGATTCCAAACCTGCTGTTAAGGTGGCAGTAAAAACTTCTATCTATGGACTGCTATTGATAGGAGAACACAGTTAATGTGGGATTTTTCCCTGAAGTGAAGACATTCTCACCCTGAGTGGGTGTTGTGACCTCAGAATTCAGTGTGGGGCAGTTAAATAACAGAGAGGGATGTTCTGTGCTGGTAAGACTATAGAATAGAGTCAAAACTTGCCACTGTCAATAGGCTCAAGTCTCCAAGTCTTCATTTTGGGTTGGTTGGTTGGGATTTTTTTTTGGTGGGCTCTTCCATGGTATGAGAGGTAAAATAGTACCAAGGGTAGAGGAGCTGTAGGGCATGACTACTTAAAATTCACCAAAATTGGACAGTTTTCAGGGTTTCCTACAACAAGTCCAGTACTCCACTTTAAGGGCCAAAAGCTGAAAGGTTTCTGAAGACTTTATTATACCTTTTCTTCATCTTGAATGTGTCACTGAAGTTGACATGTACTGTAGAGAATTATTTTAGCACTCTGGTTTTGGGCAGTAATTTAATAATGTGTAATAATTGAACAGGAGGATAGGATTCATGGTTACAAATGAAAACTGCTGTAAAATTAGCCACAGACTGTAAACACCTCTGCCTTGACATTTTGTGAAATTCAGTGATGAAATTCAATAAGGTTCACAAACTTTGCACTGCTCAAAAGATGAAACAATAAGGAGGCTTTTGCACGTAAGTGTTAAGACCTGGATAAAGAAACTGAAACAAAAGTTAAAATGTAGGTCATACTTGGGCAAAATTGCTTTCAAACAGCGTGAAGCAGAGCATGATTAGATTCACAGCAATCAGGATAACTTGCTCATAATGTGCCTTGTTGGGATCTCATTCAAGTGCTCAGCACTATTGTTGGAACAAGGCAAACAAATTTGGGTGTCATTCACTGAGCATCTGTTCCACAGAGGAGATGTTGGAAGTTGTAGTGGACCAAAATAGATCAAGTCAGCAGCATGTTACAAAAAAAGGCAGATGTCTTTTTGGAACATGGAAAGTTTCACAATCTCCATTAAGAGCAGAAGGAAGTAATTATTGGATACTGTTAAAGCACAAGCTGGAGCAGAGTTTCATACTCATGAACAGCCTGGGTGAACTGGAGAGAACCCACAGAGCAGCAATGAGGGGTTGTAGAGAGCATGCCCTGGGAGAAAAGGTGCAGAGATTGATGGAGAGGAAAAAACAGGAGCAAGTGGGGAAACCAGGAATCATAGATATTTTTACAAAGCAGCATTTCATGATGTTTTTTGATGTCCACTACTGGTAGGACAAGTAGTGCTCTCAATTTTAGTAAAGTCATAGTAAGTCAGGTGCACTGGGGCAGTGGGGGGAGTGGAAATCTCATCTGAGAACAGTTGAAAACAATTGAATTATTGAAGGAAGATGTGTCTTCTTTATACTTCTCTGATGCAAGTTGATGAGCAATAGCTCATCAATGAACACTTTAAACTGCATAAACATGATTAACAACCATCAAAACTAAACCTGCACTGTATTTCTCTATCATTAGGTGGTACTTTTGTCCCACTGGTTCATTCCTTTAGAATTCTGAAAATAAATGACTAAATCAGCTTTTGTTCTTTGCTCTTCTCAGATGACTCCTGTCCTTGACAGATGACTCCTATGAAATGTCAGGGGTAGTTATGCTGACAGAATTTACCTTGGCTAAGAATAATTTCATTTTTGTCTTCATTGGCAAGATGGAAGTGATGGAGTGCTGTGACATAATGAATGGATCAAGGAACCATACAGCACACCTGTATCCCAGCATCAAATCTTCCCACTTCTCAGTTAATCTTTGATAACAAGAACCTTCCAGTACCGAATTTCCCCATCTATTAAAAGGAAATAGGTGTTTGCCGTGTTGGCTCTGTCAGAAGCAAGATCAAGTATAATTGTTCTTAATTTACCACCTCAGAATTCGTGATGCTGTCCTGTTCTCCCACAGCAGCAGATGGAACAATGACAATAGCTTTGGTTCAGGTTAACATCCTTATCGTAATAAAGGCTGTAGGATGGCAGTGCATTTTTTTGTTCCGCACACTTTTTCTTTTTTTCTGTTAACGCTTGATATTTTTTTGAGCTTGAGCACAGTTTCCAGGTGAAGCTCCGATGTTTGCCCGGGTGAGGCGGGCCCGGGGCGGTGACTGCGCCGTGGCGGAGCTGCCGCGAGGTGGCAGCCCCGGACCGGCGACAGCGACAGCGCCTGGCGCGTGTGACGTCACCGCAGCGCGGTCTTGACCTCACCCGGACATTTCTTGACCTGAGCCATAAATTGCTGCCCTCAAGTTAAGCAAAATGGACTTTGTACTTAGATCTAGCATAGGGCATGTTTGCTACATGAGAATATTACCTTTTTCAGGTCAGCATATTCCTCCATCATCAAGTTATGAATACAAAGTTATGTATTTTAGATAATATAGCTACTTAAGGTATCACACATCATGTTTATTCACATGAAAATTTCTAGTTTTAACAGGAATTTAATTATGTTATCAAGCTGCTTTTAGAATGCAGTCATTTCTGCGTATATCAGTATTGTAACCCCTTTTTTTTTCAGTAAAATAAATCTATGTTAAAGCAGGTTTCTTAAGCAATAAAACTGTCTTAACTTTGAATAATTTTGAGTAGAGTTTCCAACACGACATCTGAAACTTGTGAAGCCAATTTTGTGATATGTGTTCATGGTTATAAATGCCACCAAGGAAGAGAGTTACAGCTAGGGATCAGTTGGCAGTTAGGAAATGATATGCATGTTAATATGTAAATATGAAAATCTAGTTTGATGGATTCAGCAGTTCTGGCTTGGTGGTAATTGATTAAGCTACAGAAAGATTGTAGGTCATTTCCCAGTTTAGCAGCATTACAAAATACATTCTGGTTCGACATCTTGTGTAGTTCTTGTTCTTCTTTAAGTCTGTAAAGGCTGTAACTTCTTAGCAATCCCTTGCCTTCGACTAACTAATTTATTTAAATATACTTTCAAAAGTAGCTTACCTAAGTAAGCCATCTTCTCAGTCTCAGAAATCTGACTTCCATTTTTCTGAGGACATGATAATGTCAGTTCTAGGCAGTAGTTCTGTTCAGTAGTGAATTGCTTACCCTGGATACATCTGAGATTGCTCTGATGGATATTTGGGGGTATCAGACCAGGGTATTGTATAGGTACTCCTTGCTGCCATTTTTCCTGGTGACGTGTTTTGGTATGGTGATTAAAATGACTTGGGTACACAATATGTGTGTGTCTGGTTTTTGTTTTTAAACCTAAACAATCTCTAACTCTCTTTCAGCCAGAAAACCTTGCACAGAAGCTTCCAAACCTCGTGGAATTGTGAGTTTGTGTAGGAGTTTTAATATATTTTTATTATGCTTATCCAGCTCACCTTAAAATAATCTAGAATGTATTACTTGCACATAATTTATCTCTTAAGTGTGGAGGGCTTTCTTGGAGGGCAAGAAAGGGTAATTTTTTGTTGTTGAGTTTTCTTAATTTGTTTGGTTTTGGGCTTTATTCCTGAAGGAGGTGTACTCAGACCAATTTTAATTTTTTTTTCTTGTTTGTTGTATGAGAAGAACCTTTATACCAGAGTTTATGCTGCTAAGAGGAAAAAAAAACGCCTACATTCTGTGTAGACTTGTCACACTGATAAAGCCCTGGAACCTCCCAGTGCAGTGGTCAGAGAGTTGTGACAGAGCCAGAGTAACAGGTTACAGCCTCCAGCCCAGCCCTAGCTGCTCCTTCCCACCCCAGCTCCCAGGGGTTTTATGATCTCAGTCTTGCTGATTGTAGTAATCAGTTTTTGGAACCAAGTCACAGATTGTCAAATAGGAGCAGGGATGAGCATGTAGTGACTATGGAATGATGATTGCTGTAGGCAGAGCAGTTTATCCAGACTTGTCCAAAAAATGGATGTCCCATGGCCTGGATTATTTTGACAATTAATTTAAGACTTAAGCCCCTGAGACAATGTTTTCTTCCTTCCCCTTTTCTTATAAAGTTGTGATTCCCTTCTGTGGTAGGATTGGCAGTGGGGGGTTAAAAAGGATATCTTCTTTTTCCCTTTTAAGCCCTTTGTCTCATTTTCAGATGGGTAACTGCTGGAGCATTGATTGTTTATTTAATGGCCAGCTCCATGCTGGAGGTGTTTATCTGGGGAGTCAATGCCTCAGCTGTCAGGTCTTGTCATCCTCATGTGGCCCTTTAACCCCACCTTTTTGCTGCCTGTGGCCACAGTGTAACTGAACTGGTTTGGAGGTCACTGCAGTCTCTGACTCAATGAAGAGTGAATTCTATCTCTTCATGGCTCTGTCTTGAGAGTGTTTGTCCCCTGAAGCAGTAAAATAAATATTTTTATATTTGATATCATGATTTGCCACCGGGCATTAGGAAACCTCCGTGTTCTTTGATGGTGCCTTTAGGAAAACCTGTTTAAATTACAGCTTAATAAAATTTCTTACAAACACTGATTTATAGGAGCCAAGCCTAATTATTTGGTGTTTGGCAAGCTCAGTTGTCCCACCATTATCCCACACATTTTGGTGGTCTAGAGAGAGCCTGTGGTTTGTGTAGCTCTAATAGGGCAAGTCATTTTTTGATGAGACAATAAGAGGTGTTTTCTTGTCGGGGAAGAGAACACAAGATAAGGATTTATTTAAAGAATAACTTGTTACAGTAGCTTTCAATTTTGAGAGACAAATTTAAATTATTTTTATTTTCCTAAAAGTTACATCCTTAGTTATTTTACTTGTGTGTTTTTCTTTGTATGTCATGCCCCTGATGCTGGGCTACGAGGTGTAGCTCCTCATAATACAGGGTTTTTTTAGCTTAAGTGAAGTAGTTCACAAATATTTTTCAGGAGCTGCAGCTGAAATGGGTAGGAGAATTCTCATGCTATATTTTTACAAACATATATGCTATTCTTATGTTTGTTAAGTTCTTAGCAAACTACAATTTTTAAAGAGTAAGAGAAGATTCAGATGCTTCATGCAATTGAAATGTTAGTATGTCTTTTCCCTTGTGCTGCCTCTCTAAAGGAGAGGCTCTACTTTAGGAAATGCTCTTGTAATACAGTAGAAAAAACATGCCATGAAAATAATTCCATGTGTGCCTAAGCAATTGAACATTGAGTACTCAATATTCCTTTACAGTTAGACATCAATATTGGAAAATTTTGTTACTGTTATTTTCTACAAGATCCAATTGTTCTTTTGCAGCAATGATGATTGAAATCTGAAATGTGTAAAATCTAAGATCAGTGTTTATGTTACCAGAAGTACTGGAAGTGCTCCATCAGAGGGTGCTGAATATTCTTAGTGAGAGATCTGGCCACCCTCTGTAGCTGCATAAATAACCATGAGTAAGATTGGGTTTTTCTTTTGAAAACTGTACTTTAAGTTTGAAAAACCCACTTAGAATGAATAGATCATGTGCTTATTTTGTCACTAAAGGTGTGAGAGTTTACGTGAAGGGGAAAGTGTTTGTAATTGTATAACTTGTGTGGGTGTGGGCTTTTTTTCTTTCCTTGGCCAGCGTTTAGTGTCAAATAACCTGGTGATCAAATATGATTCATTCTGGTTATTTTCTCTGCTTATTCTTTCCCCTTTTTGTTTTCCTCCATATGACTCTCAAAACTAAAGTTATTGTAATTGTGAATGGTTTGTTTTACAGAATTGTACGTCTTTTATGCTGATCATTTAATAATCCAAGTGAAACTTAAGTACCTGTCCATTGCCAGTTTATAGATTTTCCACAGCTTTTGTGGTCATAGGGAGGAATGGCTTTGAGGGTGCTCTTTCAGTCTGAAACTGGATATTTTGCAAACTGATTATGTAGCAGAAGTCCTTGAGGGTAACAGGTGGTGTCCTCTGCTTTTTTCTCCTCCCCCCAGGTACCTTCATTCAAATAACATAGTTGTTGTACCTGAAGGTAAGTAATCTACCAGCTCATGATAAGTGGCAGGAATCATAAAATATTCATTTTTCTTCTTTGAAGAGGCCTATTTTTCCTTTATTTTCCCATAAAACATTAAAGATTTTCATACAAAATACACCAGTGTAGCTTTTAGTTGATAACATCCTCGTTTATGCTATGTTAAATTCTTTTAATGAATTCTCAAATGCACCTAAATGCTGTTTGCTCCAGTTCTAATTGCAGAAAGTGAAAAGGCTAAATGGCAGTCATCTGCAGAAACAAAAATCCAGATTGTCTGCTGCTTTCAGGCAGTTACCACACTGAATACTCTGCTGGTTTAGTTCATGACAGATTGGAAAGCCAAAGGAGCAAGAACTTGTACTAGTTTCTTTTACTTGTCTTAATTGCAGAGTTATGCTCCCAACTTGAGGAATTTGTGTTCAATTTATGCTCTTTCTGAATATAAATTGGATAGACTCAAAGGAAGAGAATTGAGAAAGTGGTTTCAGAGCAGAAATGTCTGAGGAGAATCTAGAGATGGGAGCATTGTGTACCTCACTGTATTTGTTCTCCCCTGTCTCACTGCCAGCAGAGGTATTTGTTAGCTAGAGCAGCATTTCCACAATTGATGTCACTGAGTTGTGAGCCCAGCTTTAACACCTCGAGATATGCTCAGTCTCAGCTGTTGGGTACTGTGGCTCGTCCTCCTCTCACACTCCTGTGAAGGTTTTAATGCTACTCATGGGTCACATTCATATTTTAATCTGTTCTCTCACAAGCCATTGGCTCCCTGGTTAAGCTGCAGTTTCTGGACCTCAGTGACAATGCCCTGGAGATTGTGTGTCCAGAGATCGGCCGCCTGAGGTCCCTGCGGCACCTTCGCCTGGCAAACAACCAGCTGAAATATTTACCTGCAGGTGAGTGCAGTGTCTGAGGGGTCACAGCACTGACACAGCCCTGCAACTTCCCTTGCCCAGTGATCTGCTCTTGGTTTACTGAGTGCTGCACCCTGCACTTGCAGGGAGATTGCTGTTTCTATTGCTCCCAGTGTGCTCTGTAGTTAGAAAAAAGCTCTGCTCTGTGTGCTTAGAGAGTCCTGAAAAATGCTGCTGAAGTGGGAAAAATGTGTTTATTTAACAGCCTTTGCCATCGCATCAAGAAAATATTGAACTTCTTTGAGAAGACATAAAATGCTGCTGACAACTGTCATTATGATAAAATGATGCTTCTTCCAATTTTCCACAATATGAAGGATTCTGGTCCTTCGTTTCTTTCTTTTCACCCAACAGCCTCAATCTCTTATTTTCTGAAAAGACACATGTCTAGTAGCTTTGCCTATGGCAGTTCTATCTCATTGTGACAGTAGATAACAAATGTTTGTCTTTCTAGTTTATAATAAAAAAGGAAAATTTATTCAAAGTAATGTGACACAAAGGCAGAAAAAGTTGGCCATAGGCAGATTTTGAATGATTTCTTTTTTTGTCTTCTAAATACTTTGATAAGCAGATATAACATTATTATTCTTCCATCACCCTTATATCTGTTCAGATAAGATGATGGTGATTTTCAAATACTTTTTTTAATTTTAGTTTTTAATTTTTCTCTGGTGTATTTGCATTTTCTGATCTGCAGAGATGATAAAAATTTAAGGCTATGATTTAAAAAAACTGGTCTAACCTAATCTAACAGGATTAGCTTTTGGCTCTGTTTTAACTAACTTCTCAATGTGACCTTTATGTTTGTAAGTTCACATTGTTTGTTCTCAAGAAATGTATTGCAAATGCTCCTTGAAGTTTTGGGTGCAGAAATCTCGCTGTCCTTTCCTTGCACTTTTCTAGGCTGCTTAAAAAAAGTCAAAGGATGGTTATGATTAGAAAGAAAAAAAATGTATATGACTATGTAAATGCTCTGGAATGAAATTAGATAAACCTGTTAAACATTATGACCCAGGGCCAATAAAATTTCCATCAATTTTCGGATGTCCTACATTCAAAAGAAAGGAGTGACTTGAGTGTGCTTTATGTTCCTCAAAGATAATTTACCTTATGGTGCTGTACCATGAAAGAAAGACTTTTTCAAAGAGAAAGTGACACATTTTCTGCAAAACTTCACACATTAACTTAAAAAGGTTCCAAAAAAGACTTTCAAAAGGATAATTTACATTACTGAAGAGTTGATTTGGAGTCTACCACATTTGATTAGGAACTGGTATCAGCTGAGACTTGCTGCATTAAATTTCTCCTGAAGTTTGTATAAAATTTGGTCCTGAGCATTGTCCCTGAGTGTGTTTGTGTGCATGAAAAGTTTGCATGCTTAGGAATACTACTGGTGTTGCCTGCTTGTGCATTGGAGAATGCAGTGGTGTGTGGTCTTTGTGTGTTTGTGGTGGTGTCCCTTGTGCCACTGCTGCTGCTGGTACTGGTCCTGTCACTGTCAGTGGGGCTGGATGTCACACAAGTGTTACCAGCCCAAGCAGGGTTAGCCCTTCACTCACACTGCATAATTTGCCCACTGGAGAGTTAAATCTACTGCACAGTGTGTTTCCTAAACAGAACAATTCCCAAAGAGGGCTTCCAACCATGTTTTCTTAGATGTTCTCTGTAAAATTGTGAAGACTTCAAAGACTTCATTTAAAAAAAAATTCTAGAGTTTCAAAATAACACTTGTGTTCAACAATTGAAAAAGGAGAGCAAAATAATAAATTTTGATGAATTGTTTCATCCTTAATTATACTGGTAGCATGAATCTTCATTATAGTGTCAGCTAGCATTCTATTAGGAAAGCTGGCAAAGTTCAGCTGAACTAGGATGGGATGTGATTTCACTGCAGTGCATCATTTTGCTGTGTGTTCACTGCTTTCTGTACAGCACACACTGCACTGGTAGGGAAAGACAGCTCTTAATGGCTCTTAATTTATAATAAGGAACCATTTAAAATATAACTTAGCTTCTACCCATGAAACTTGTGCAGAATTTAAAGATCTGCATTTAAAAAGAGCTTTTGGGCTTAGATGACAGTCATTTATGGAAATTACTTCAGAGTGGTTGCCTTGTCATTCCTCTTGGGTCTCCATTCCCACTGTCTGGTGTTAAAAGTACTCTCAGGTTTTTTTTTTAATTCTATGCATATCTAGGAGGGTAATCTTGGTAATATCCTAAATCAATTGCTAAAAAATATCTTCATTGCAGCTGCAGAACAGTTGGATGGTAAATGTTTGCTATTATGTGTCTGAACAGCCCCACTGTTCTATTTCATTTTAATTCTTAAGAATGATTCTTTGTTGTGTCTTCCTTAGTTGTGATTAAGAGCTGGAAGAAATAATGCAATTAATAGCACATGTTGATTCATTATGCATTTTTAATGGCTTTGTTCCACAATTGTCCTCTTAATGTTCATTTTTAGTATTTAAGACTTGCCTTATAGAAATCAAATTTTAAACCAATTGAAGTGGTGTGCATTTAAGATTTAGATTTAAGCCTCTAGTCTGATTACAGAGATTCTTCAGACTCTCCTAGAGGGTGAGCCTGTGCTGTGGTTTATTTTCACTGGGATGGGCAAGGTTTTAATCTCTTAAGTAGCTGTTTTAGTAAAACCTGTGTGGACTTCCACTCTGCTTTTCTCAGGTTTGGTCATGATTGTCCAGTGAGTTTTAAAAAATTATTTTAAAGGAGGAGATGTGAGAGAATGATAAAAATACATGCAGCCAGTGTGGAGACATAAGCTTTAGCTTCCTGAAGAAATCAGGCAATGCAGGACTGGTGAGGAAGGAAATGGACATTGGGTGAGGCATGGAAATGGTGTCCCTTGGAGATGGGAAAGCACCTTCTGTGCTGTGGCACTCTGGCAGTGTGAGTGATAGTCCTTCCTTTGTGCTCAGCAAACACTCCCAAATCGGTGCCACCCTTGGATCAGATCCTGAGCTTTGGCCTCAGGGCTCTGTGTTGGATTTGCCACTGCTGATGGGGCTTCCATCAGTGTCCTTCAGCTGTTGTGAGAACTCCTCAGAGGTCACTGAGGTCACTTAATGAGAATTAAGGGGAAAAATTTGTCCAGAATAAGCATGTTGAAACTGAAATACAATAGCAAGTGGCTGGAAGAAAATGCTTTGTGAAATTCTCTTAATGTCATATTTTGGATATACTTGAGATAAGATTAATAAGTACACCAGCTTCTGCCTGATGCAGAGTCATCAGTATCTACATTCTGGGGTAATCAGAATCCCTGAGAGGTTCTGCTTTTCAGAGAAGAGCTGATTAAAAGAGTTGCAGATAAGTAAAATGAGATTTAATGTTACAAAGTTCTCTTGAGGACTTGTTTTCATTTAAATGCACAACATTATTTTGTTCTGCAAATTGTAAATCTTGTAGCTGCTGTTTTTAACAGTTTCTTGGTTCATTTCTTTGGCTCTGGTAAATGCAATTCTTGAACATGAAGTAAGTTTTGTGAAGTTTTCTAGTATTTAAATGTAGCACTTAAATAATCTAAGTTCTTGAGGGCCATTTGGAAATGTGTGACACCAGAGATGTTACTGGAAAAAATCAGCATAAACAAAAGATGGCAATTTCATATTATTGCATTATTTCATATATGAGTTTGACTTAGACATGACATTATGTTTTCACAGTAGCTGAACTTAAGTTTTTCAGAGCTTTTTCCTTTTATTCAGTGAATTGATACTTCATTTTAATTTAGAATTGTAGAGTTAGTTCTATGTGTGTGTACTGTCAGAAGGAAATTTTCTGAATCTTCTCACGTACAAATGGCTAACTAGAAAGTTCCCCTTTGTTTCTGATGGTTATAATGCACATGATACTTCAGCTCCTTTTATTCTTGAGAAATGTTATTTCTCTTTGTGTCAGAGTTACTGCCTCATTTGAAAAAAAAAAAAACATTGAGATGCATTATAAAAATTACTCTTGAGGAGTCTCAAAACCAAGGTTCTCTGTTTTGCTGTTACCATTTAGATTTGGTTTGACTTTAGCCTTGGACTCTTTTGATGTGCAGTGGTCGCTGTTCAGGTTTACATTTTGGTTTACCTTCTGGTCTTGTAGCTGGAATGCATGTTTGGGGAACAGATGACTGAAAAGAGGGTGGGTCCTACTCAAATTTGGATTTAAGTTTCTTATTTGACAGGATTAGATTTTTTTTTTTTTTTTTTTTTTTTTTCCCCATTACTTGAGATGTACTTCTCTTTAGAAACAGCAAGTTTTGTAGCATCTTGTTCTAAGATTTAATTAAAAGTGAGGTTATGTTTACTCAGCACATGCTGGAGTTAATTATAGATTTACTGAAATGAAAAGCTTAATGTTTTGCCAAGTCAAGAGCAAAAGCGAAGTAATTAAAGAAGAGGGTATGGTTTATGATCCCAGCCCATCTTTTGGCAAAATTCCCTTTAAGAAGAGGGGAAAAAAATCAGCAGTTGTCTTTACATGGGCTAGACCATGGATCCCTTTGTGTTTGTTGTTCAGGAACTTTAAAAACCAAGAGCTGAGTATAATAGCAAAGTTGTTGTCAAAAGTGGGATGCTGTTTGTTTGAACGTTAAAGGGAAGTGCAAGTGACGGAGCAGCCGTTGCTGGAGGGGTGCAGGTCTCTGCCCCAGCACAGGGAGTGTGTGCCTTCCATTGCACATCCACACTTCTGTGTTGGCTCTGGAGACTCCTGCAGCTTGCATCCACTTGTTGCCATTTTGCTTCCTCTAGGCAGACTCTGAAAGAAAATAAATTCCTGTGCCTTTGGTGTATTTAAAGTGCAAACTGCAGCAATATTAGGAGAGGTTAGCAGCACAGAGACCCTTCCTTTCAGTTCTGTTCAAATCCTTTTCCTTTTTAAGACAAATTGTTTTAGAAATATAGTCAGTTTAAGACTCATTAAAATACATTTGTAGGCTTATAAAACTTTATCTTCAAAGCATTTGAGAAAGATCCTGTGAAGCTGATAAGGGAGTGTTATCCTCATTTTACAGAGTGGAAAAAAAGTGTTTTTAACAGAAGTGATTTGCTCCAGGCCACAGCAGGAGTCAGTGTTAGCCAGAAATAGAACTTGGGTGTTCCCATTCCATTTGTTAAGACCACACCTTTTTGAGGCTGATGGTATTTAATGTTAGGGAGGATTGAGTCTTCCCACCCATTATTAGGAAATTAATAATTATCTCTCCATAATGAATAACCCTCTAAGTTTATAGGAAGTTAATAGTGGTAGGATCAGTGAGTTTTTGTAACTGAAACAACTTGTGCTTCCAGAAGGCTGGAAGAGTTCAGGAAGATGAATTTTGAAATACATAACTTTCATAGATAAATACTAGATAATTTTCCCCTGCATAGGTAACTTCAGTGTAGTGAGAAGAAGGGTTCAATCATTACTAAAATTATAAATCAAACGAGAATTGTTGATTGCTGCTTTGTCTGTTTATACAGTAACCCTGGGAATGTTGAGTGATTATTGAAAAGTCTACCTTGCTTTGGAATTTGCTTTACTAATTGGGTGCTGGAGAAACTTCCAGATATGAAAACTGCGTATTCATTTCTCTCACTTTTTTAATGTTGCTGTAAAGTACAATATCTGTATTTACTATTCATACCAACATTTAACTGGTAAAAACTTCTTGAATACCCAACTTAGAATTCTGAATAGAGCTCAATATAAGGGATTTCAGTAAATCTTAATTAAAGGCACATAAACACGACTTCTTCCCTCCCTTCTTTTCACAGTAGATTTCCACTGATGCGTACAGCGTGCCAGTAATTCTATTCTTACTTTAGACCCTGGCATGAAAATATGTGGTCCTAACTAATTTTTTTAAACTTTAGTTCCACATTTTGATTTAGAGGCTTCAGAATGAGGGGGAATAAATTTGGATTCTTACCTGCTCCCCCCAGATTTCCCTTCTGCTTATATTACTGCCTCTTGTTAGGGCAGATCTCTTTGATAGTTAATAAAGTTCCAATTTTTTTTATAATGGTTGTGAGTTTAAAAGCAAAGGCACAAACTGATGCAGACCCTGTTCTTTTTTCCAAGTTGGCATAACCTTAGTCCACTCTGCTTTCCTAATTTAGTAACATGTATAAAAATATGCTCGACGGGACAGGTTTGGTACGCCAGGCACCCATCCAGGAGCGTGGTGTTTTTAAGTAAATGGACTTGTGGGGATTTGAGGAAAACACAGATTAGGTTACATGAGCTTTTTGCACTCTGGAAGTATGTGACTATTTAAAGGAGCATGGCCTCCTAAATAAAAATATGTTAATTATTATAATAGTATGTTGTTTTCTTTGAAGGAGTTGATGGCTAATTATTAAAAATAAAGTTTTCTTTGCACAGATCTGTAAAAGGTATGCTCTGTTTAATAATTCAATTCTAGCTTCAGTTTGCTGTGTAAAACCAAGAGTCAGCATAATAAGCTTGACGTTGCCTCTTAGGTTTAACAACAACTAATTAGTACTTTTTTTCCTAAATCAATGCAAAACTTACCCACACTTGCCTGTATTGTGTTTTTCACCTCAGGATTAGTAAGGCTTTGGTAATTATGCTGTATTAATCCAGAAGCACAATAAAAACACCTGATAGTATCTCTAAGTCATTCCTTAGATTTCTAGGATGAGAAGATTTTAAATGTTTTGGTTTTGTATAAACTCCAATACAGCCCTATCCATGCAGCCTGGAAGGACTGAATTTTTTTATAAGAAAAATATCTGCTATGAAATTACAGCAGGGAGGAGTCAGGAACAAAATGGCAATGTGGATGGAAAATGTTTGGAACTGGACTCTGAGACCTGCCCAGAGGTGACCAAAGCACAGGGCAGTGTATTGTACAGCTGATATTCCTTATGGATTAACTTCCATGCATGTCCAAACACAGTGGTACCTATTTAATTAAGGGATGTTGGTTGCTTGAGATTTTATAACAGTCTGCCTTGCTCAAACATTTGGTTTAGGTTAAAATCTCAGGAGGACTACCACTACTTCTGAGTGCTTGAAATTTATGGGGAGCGAAGTGAAGACATAGAATAAAAGAATTCCACTAAATTCCTGGAAATTTTCATTAACTGAAGTTTTTCCTGTATACCCTCACCTGTACAGAATGTCAGAATAAGTCATCTGTGAATAGAGCTGCTCACTGTTCTCTCTTTGTCTACTTGCCCCTTCTTAGTGTTATTTTCTTTCCCACTTCCTCCCCTGTTGAGGGGCTTTAAAAAGCCTCTTTGTTACTATCATACAACATTTTTCAGTGTACCATGGAAGGTTCACTGGATGCTGGTACCAAAAACAGTATAAACATAGTCAGAAAAATTCCAGACCTATATTTTATGGCTAAAAATGTTGTTCCAATATAGGCTTTTGTTCCAGCACTTCTTCCAGATTGGCTTCTATTGGGTGCACTGGAACTGAAATATTTCCTGTAACTGTAGCAGAAATGACGTTAAGAAACAAAAAACCCAACTAAAGTATCTCTTTCAACAATGGCCTGCGGTATTCCTGGTATTCCTCATTCTGGTGCTGCACAGCAGGTCCTCAGAAATGCATGTGCTGAGTATGTATGTGTTGTAATTCAGTAATCTGAAAACTAATGGGAACCAGTTGGAGGAAGCCATCAATGTCTCTCATTGTAACATTTAAATTACGGATTCAAATATTGCATTGTGTACCAGGCTTATTGGACTAGAAAATTCCATCTTAAAATTTGCTATTCTAATTTAGAGCAATCACTGGAAAAAGTATTTGGAAATTAAGCTCCTTTAATCAGCGTGGGTCTAGTTAAAAAAAGAAATTGTCATATCAGTGCATTATATTTCCAAGTACCTGCAATTTTGTAAAGCAGATTTTAACCTGTGGTCATTTCATATCAGAAAAAGAGATCAGGCACAAACTGGATGTGACATTTAGCCTTTATATCAATAAACAGAAACCTAAAATCCCATTGTAGCACAAGATAATGACCAAGTGTTTTGAGTTTTCTCATATTAGTTTTACAGTATTTAAAGGTCACTCAAAATTGTAACATAACTCTATTGATTTTGATTTTTTTCTTTCTTGCAGATTTTAGCAAGATTATAATGATCTTGGATCAGTCACACTTTTTTTTGGCCTCTAGTTGTGGTGATGCTTTAACTGGAAAAAAACCCTGTGCTTGATTGAGTTTTGACTGTATTTAAACATGAGCAGTATGCTGATGTAATTACTGAGTTCATTAATAGATCTGAGTGTCTGGGAGCACGGTGCTGTACATGAGCATCTCAGACATCCTTATTTTGCTGGAATTCTTTGTATGATCTGGGCAGGGACTGACCTGTAAATGTTCCCTTTCATGTGACAGTTCTTCCTGGCCAGCAGACTGTAGTGACAGTTATGTTGGCATCACCTGTCTGGACAGAGACATCTCAGAATGACAACACCTGAGTTCTGCTCACTAAGTACTTTATTTATAGATTGTTGAACAAACCTGATTGTGGAGGGTAACACTGTGTCTGTGTGAGGCTGCTTGTGACTTGCTGTTGCCTGAGTTTTTCATTTTCAATTCTGATTTTATTCTCAATTCCAAATCCCAGATCCCCATGTTTTTCATTTTGAAACTGGATTCTGAGAACAGGCCAATGCTGCCATTTGTTCCCTTCTGTTCTATGTGAGATCCTAGTGAAAGATTTCCATGCACCAGACTCATAGAATTACCCCCTCCAGCACCTCCCCGTTCCTTCCCTCCTTTGAAGAGGAGCTCTTAAGAAACCTGGTGAGGTCTAGGTGAAACCAGGATGGAGCAGGAAGAGCCAAACTAATTATGCTGGTGGTGCTCCCAAGCCTGTTGAGCTTCTGGCTCAGCAGTGCTTCTGAAAATCAGAATCCTTGCAGGGACACGTCTGTTGCAGAGCTCTGGGCCATGGGCTTTCCCCCCCGTAGCTGTTCCCCTCGAGGGCTCTCAGATAGGAGATAAAGGATTTGGAGCTGCTTCTAATGGTGGGTGCTTGGATGATTCTCGCATTCCTGAGAGGATGGGAGCAGATTTAACTGGATTCTCTATTGTTCAGAGATTTGGTGCTGCCTCTCAAATCCTGGCTCATTCTTCTGCTTGGCAGTCCTTAATTTCTCAAGTGACTAAAAACTTCGTTTCTCCAGGGGTTTTCCTCTTGTTTGTGGGGGTAGACAGGAATTTTGAAGACGTTGCGAGTGCTTTAAGTAATCCTGACAACCATTCATCTGAAGCTTAAAACTCTGTGAAGATGTTGGAGGTCTTAATATGACTGTAGAAATGTGGTAGTTATGTTGCATGTTCTTATGCCTTTTTATTAAATAAGGAGCCTTAAGTACAACTCATTTCAACACAGTTCATTAAACATAAAATTGCATAACATTTTTCTAGTAAACTCAATTTGAGATTTCTCAGTGAATTGTTAAAATACAGATTTTTATTTTTTTTAAAGGGAAAGACTTGCATGTCCAAGTAACTTCCAGACATAGCTTTTAAAAGCTACTTACATGGTATATGCAAGGTAATAAATTGAAAGAAATTTAAGATTAAATATTGATTTTAATGCTAGAGTGGTCTTAAGATGTCAATAAAATGAGTAATAGGGTGATGTGGAAATGCTGCTAGACAGACAGATAGTTGATACAGTAATGTACCAAGCAGTCACTCAAACATATGACAGAAGAAGTGACAACCTGAAGTTTTTAGGGTATTTGGGAACAGAGCCCTGATGGAATTCCTCTCCCTACTCCTGCTATGGATAGAGCTGCCACTTGGGGAATGAGGGCTTTGAAAAGAAAGTCTTCTGACCTTTGAATGTCCCCCCAATGTCATGCTGAGCCAGAGGCCACGAGACAAAAGTGGGAAGTTTATACAGCAGTGTATAACTTTAGAGAACATTAAGTTGTCATTGCTGCTTTGATCAGTGATAGAATATACTTTGATAAAACTCAGATATAGGGCTTCAGGCTGTAGCATCAAAACAATGCATTGTGTTCCTTTTAGTTTGAAAAATGTATTTCTACAGTTGGTTTTTAGGAAGTGGAATATGCTCATGAGAACTGATTAGACCTGGCACACAGGCCTAAATAATGAAGGTCAAATAGAATTATTTATTTTTTACATTTTGATTGTTTGAAAACTTGGGTTTGAAATTTATGAGGAGGACTTGTGACACAGTTATATACCACAGAAAAAAATCAGTCTGAAAGTGGCCACAGTTGTGTTTTAATATAGTCATTATTCCATTTGTGCTGTTTGTTTTATGTGAGTTTGTTGTCTGCATAGCAAATGAGAGAAAGAAGTGGAGGGTGTTAGATTTAACTACACAGGAACAAGACTGACCAAAAGCAACCAAAGATGTGAAAAAACAGACTACCAGGAATTTCATTTTGCAGGGATGTAATGCTGTGCATTCTTGCTTGGAGTGTTTGAAGGTGTTAGTTGCATAAATGCATCTGGAAACCCATAAAGATGATAAAACCTAACATTTCTAGTGGCTTTAATTTTATGGGTTATCAGAGTAGGCTCTAAAGCTTAATAGATCATTACTCTGTTCATAGCTCTGGCAAATCCCCTCCCACCCCCAAAATTCTTGGTGGCATCTCTGATGGTTTTGGTAAAGTGAGAAAGTGTGATGGCTCAATGCTTGTCTGGCTGCTTTGCTCTGCAACTGTCATCAGGACTGGTGAAAATTCATGTAATCACTGTTGTATTTATTATGATAGAGTGCTTTGATCTATGTTAAAGATACTGTGGGGAGTTTAGTTTGCTTTTGTGCTTTAGAAAAAACCTAACCCAAAAACTAATCTTTAGGATCTTTAAACTTTATTCTTACGTAAGAAAAACATCTACATCAAAAAAAACCTCACAGTACAGTAAGTTACTGTAACTTTTTTTAAGGTGTCATTCCCCTCCTTTTGAAACTTCTTCCCTCAACGTGCTGAATCCTTTACTGAGAGCTCAGCAAAGCCTCTTCTTTGGAATTTGATACCAGGGTTTTTCCGTGTTGGGGCTGGCAGCAGCCCCGTTCTGAGCAGCACCCCTGGGGCTGTCACGGGGTGGATTCTCCTCGTTGCACAATGCGTGTATCAGCCTGTCTCCATCGCGAGAGGAGCAGGATGGGACTTCTAGTAAGTCTTTTCCCTGTTCTTACAGAAACCACTTGTTACTGGGGGCATCCTCTGAGAAATTAACCTCAGCTCAAGTAACCGTATATTGCCTAATCTCAGACCAGCTTCCTAAGCAAAGGAATTGCAGGAAAAGTTGGTTTGTAACTCATCTGTCAGCACTGAATTCTTCTGCTGATGATCTGATAGTAAAGATAAGCCTTTACTGATTGCCTGGCTCAAACACATGTGAGATATATGAACCTCGCTTCTGCAACTTCAAAACAGATGCTCTTTAAAATACTTGTAAAAGTCTTTGGTTTTAGAGCTGTTACCCAAAAGTAAAACTGAACTTCAAGGGAGTTTTAAGGGCGTCTCTCGTAAACGTTTGCCAATAGCTGTTCACACGGGTGAAGACAGATGTGTATTGATAAGGCTCAGACCAAACCTCGGAGGTGGAGAGGTGTTTTGAGAAAGATGTTTCCCATACAGATGGTGTTGGGCTTTCTGTAGTATGAGAATGTCTTTAATACCAACAATCTGTTCAGTGGTGTTTAGTCAGGCTTTCAGAGAACCTCAGCTTTGAACAGATACTAAACTGCAGGTGTTTTTTCTCTGAAATTTTTTATCAGTTTGTAAATGTGTGAAAAAAGAAATGGTGGTAACTGCTTTGCAGGTTTACCTCAGAAAGGCCTTAGTGATTTCAGTGTGCTGGACTGCCAAGGAGCTCTCTTTGTTTTGCTGCACTGACTTATCTTGGGAGGGTCCTAAGACAAGCTCAAGTAATCTATACAAGCAAAACCAGCTTTTCAGGGGGATTACATCCATGCTTACTGCCTTTAGTGACATTGTTTTAAAATAAATTTATCTGTTAATTATAACTAAGCTAAACTAATTTCCTAGTAATTTTTCATGTAAAAGCTCTTATGAATTTGAAATTTTTGAGATCCCTTTATTTTTTGGTTGCACTAAATTAACATTTATGACAGGAAAAAAATAGCTCTTAAAGCTTATTTTTTATAGCTTTTAGGGTTGGGTGTTAAAAGTTAACTTGTTTTCCTGTTAAACTCTGAAGTCTTTACAAATAAAGTTATCTGTGAATGTACTTTTGTCTCTTTGGTTTCCTTGGTTTTTTTCTTTCTTTCCCTAAGCTGTCCCTAACCTATGTACAGTGATTAGCAATATTAACAGGTAGTTGATTTTACTTGTGTATTAAGCAATGCAATTTACTGGTAGGGATTGAGTGTTCAGGCAAGCTTGGAGAACAATGTCATTCAGCCTTTGAAAGGGAACAAACACAAACTGTTAATGCCATGCAATAGAAGAAATTTATAATGTATTGATTTCCATTTTGACCTCATTGACCAAATATAATTTATTTTTCTGCATACCATTGTGAGAGAGTTAAATTACTACTTGTTATTGACATCCTTGTTTTTACTCAGCTGCTCTATTAAATGAATTGAGGCAGAATAAAATGCATCATTTACTGACACTAAATCTAAATGGAAAAAGCCTGTAAAGAGAATGTGTAGAACGCGAGATATGATGTGAGATTAACCTTCCCGTGGTTCATGTCACACACACAGAGTCTGATACTTGTATTTCAGTTAAATTAATGTTATTGCAGTGGTATTTAAAATAAAGACCTGTGTTTATCTTAGCATTGTCCAAATCTGCATTAAATTGTCATTCTAGATGGAAGGCTTTGATGCCAAGCAAGTGCAAGTGTACTCTAGTTGGTCATTATTTAACATTTGAGAGCTTTATGAACTAAGACTACTTGTTTGTGTAGGTAAAGGAATGCAATTCAGAATTACTTGAGCAGGGGGTTTGGAGTGTAATTGCAAGCCTTACTTGTCTACTTTGTGCTGATTTGAAACACTAAACAGCAGAGACTATCACTGATTAAGACAAGGCTTGCCATTGCTCTCAGCATTTTTAAAATCAGGAAAATGATAACGTTGCTTGAAGTCAGATGTCTTCTTTTTTTACTGATAATCTTAGTTTAAAACTGTTAGTAGTTGGTCCATACCATTTTTCAAGTGGTAACCACATCATTATAGCAACTCCTGCCTCCCCTTTTCAGCTGGTGAATTCCCCAGGCTGCTGAGTTCAGCTGAGACAGCTGGGACAGTGAGGAGGAGCAAGAGAATCTCCTGGCGCTGCTGCTAGAAAAGGACATCTGGATCCATAGTTTTGATGTCTATTATAGTGGAGATATTTCCTGTAACATTTAGCCAGCCCCTCCCCAGTAATTACTGCTGCAATTTGTAGTAACTGCCAGTGGCCTGGAAGAACTCTTATTTTCGTAGGACTTAAGACAGTCCCATTCAGTAGCATTCATTTAAAAAACAAATATGGTGGCTCCACTGCTGTAAACGTGGCTCCAAGCTAAAGATCTCCCTTTGATTCTTTTCCTTTCCCTCATCCCACACAAATTTGTAGTTGCATCTTTTTGTTATGAAGGCTGAATTTGACCTTCAGGGAAGGGTCTTCTGTGGTGTCTCCCAACAGTACAATGAGTGAGCCATAACTTGCCCTGATATAACAGTACTTTCCATTGAAAGATGAAAACTGAACCTGGACCTATTGCTTTTGTTATGCATTTAGTGGAGGGGAAGAAAAAAAAACCCCGAACTAACCTCAAGAAGAAGAAAGCTATGTCTGTTGTGAGTTGGTTGGAAACAGTATTGTAACGGGTTAGAAGCCACTAATCTGTGTTTGTCAGAGAGACCACTCTGTTGTGTTGATCTCAAGTTATTCCTCGGAAGAAGAAAGGAAAAAACTGTCCTAGAATTTACAGCCAGGACTAGCCCTGTCTCTGTGGCTTCCTGAGCTGTCCTTAATCTCTCCTTAGGATGCTCCTTTTGTTTGCCTTGGTTTCAGTACTGGTTTGTTGTATTTAAGGAGCCATCTTCAGCTGTCCAGCATTGTGAGTTCAAATCATCAGCTCTGTATTTCATGCACAAAGTTTTCTGGAAGGCTTTTTCCCCCTCTTTCCATGTATTGATATTAGTGCAGAGTGAATCGTAGACAATGTGCAGCAGTAAAGATACACAGACATAAACAAAACAAGAAAAACATAACAGGTCTCATGCTTTATTCATGTCATTTTTGTTTATGTTCATACCACCCAGAAAAAGGAAAACAGCTGCTCCTCAAAGGAAAGACAACAGCAAAAAAACTCCCTTAAATAAGAGACTACTGTACAATGCTAGCAGAGTTTTTCATGCAATATATTTGATAAAGTACCATTCTGACTCTTTATACTTCATTTTGGCTGCTCTGTTCAAAATTTGAGATATCATTTAATAAAAACATTGAGTAATATTAATACATTAATTTCACATCTCTAACTTGTTTGTGTAGCAACAGTACCTTGCTGTGGGGCAGTGAAGTAGGTAGAACACACTAGAACAAAATGAAAGGATGGGTTGTCTTCTGAAAAAACAAACCAACCAAACAAACAAAAAACCCCAAACCAAACCAAGAAAACAGCAAACCTGATCGTTTCATGGCCTTGAGTTACCTTTGTGCATAAACAATTTTTTCCTCTCCCTGTCCCTCTTGCCTTTCCTCCCACCTTTTCCACTTTTCTTGTGTATGATAATTTCTGGTGTTTTTATCATCTGATTTGTTCTAACTGTTCTCATTGAAACCATCAAATTATGGAGAAAAATGTAATTCCAGACCTGCACTGGGAGGAAGTACAGGCTAATAACCACTGTGGATCTGTGCTCTGTGTGTGTGCTGAGGGAGCACAGAGTGCTGGGCCCATGGCATTCAGACAGCTGCTAGTTGTGTCAACTGAAGTTTAATTGTGGTGTAAGATGGGGAACCACTGACCTTTAGAGGAGTTTGACTTAATGAGACCCTCATACCTGATGTCTATTTTCAGCCATTTTTAGCTGACCTAAAATTACTGTTTAGCAAGGTTGGACTTTATGGAGCCACTTTTCTCACCTTTGCTTGTGAATGATGGCACAAAATAAATAAGTATTGGTACTAAGTTCGCATATGACATTTAGCAAGGTTGAGGAAAAAAAAGAATCTATTTTGGTATGTTCAGTAGAAGTATGTATTTTTCACTTGGTTTTGGGCTTTGTGTGCTTCTTAAGTGTTTTGGAGAAGAATCAATGTAGTTTATGGCTGAAGTAGGTGAAACCAAGAATTGGAACAGCTTTGAGGGGTATTACATGACTATGTTCATTCACAAAGACTATCTTGCCCTAGAAAAATCTTTTCCCCTGTTCTTTGCAGCCAGAATATTTGTATGAAATACAGCCATAAGTATTGCTTTGAAATTAATAGATTGAAGTTTAATCAGCTGGAATAGAGGCTTTCTTCTTCCATAGAATTTTTATGGGTTTGAAGTCATTCAGCACCTTATTTAAAAGTGAGTTATTCATAAAATAGTTGCTGCAGTATCACAAGATCTCTTCCAGTACCTCTTTTTTTTTTTTCTTCCCTTACAAAACTAAGCATATATAAGCCTATATGGGAAAAATATAAGGAGAATCGTCTTCAGGTCTGTTCGAGTTGAGAAACAGAACACTTTTCAAGCTCTCTCACCAACAGTACAGAAAAAGAGCTGCATGCAGCAGTGTCAAAATGTAAATGGGATTCAGTTTGCCGGCCCCTTTCATTGTCCTTAAATCTAATGATACCAATTTCAGTTATGGTTAAACTTCCTTGTTTGAAGATGGCACAGGTCTACCATAAGTGTCAATTTGTGCTAGAAAATTTAATTTTTATAGGCTATGAAATGTGAGCTGCGTGGTAGGACAGTAAATGTAATGTAATATATAATAGGCTATTTAATTTGTTTTAACCATCTTAAAGACTATTTAAGTCCTCCTGAGACATCCCGGAGCAGATCTAAAGATCTTTTCCATCAAGATCTCAGCAATTTAAACTTACACTTCCTGTCTGTTACAGTTTCAATTGATAATAGTATCCACTTCAAATTCATGGCATGTATAGACTTGAATTTTTTTTTCTAGTGGGACAGGTAGTAAGTTCTGATAAGTATGGAAGACTTCAAACACTTATTCTCACCAGGGCATGGTTTTACAGGTCTAGTAAGGAAATACATCTCGTCCTCAGGGTCATGGAAGTTGATTAAAATATTATTTCAAGAGTGAAGTAGGGTAGCCCCTTTTAGCACCTTCTGCTCCTTTTCTGGAGGAACCACCATTCATTTTAGAGCCAAGGATAGGGAGGGTAGCTGGGCTCACAGTCCTGGGCTGTGGGAGCTCACAATCCCAGCCAGAGCCAGTGCTCGATTTTGTAACTGTTCATAAGAAATTGTCCCTCTGCTACCACAAGCTGGAAAACATCACCCCATGGTAAACAGCAGATTTGTTAGTCCTGAGCTGCAGCCTTGGAACAGAGAGGATCCATCACCTCCTGTTAGAACCTGGTAGCAGAGTGTTAGAGATTTGTATGAGAACAGCAAGACCATCGTTACTGCCTGCAACACAAAGGAATATTAACAAACTTCCCTTCTCCTAATAAACTGCAGGCTGTACATAGGAATTGCCCTTTGGGAGTGAACAACTGTACCTAATCTCTCTTCCTTCATTGTTTCAAGCAGACTTGCAGCACCTTCTTATCATGATTTCTGTTCTTTTCTATTATGATTTTCTGTTCCTTTTCTTTCCATTTCTATGCCCTTAGTCTAGAAGTTCTTGCTTTTCCTCCTGTATGACAATTTGGTTCTCTACCATGTTACTACTACTTTAAATACTTGGGTTCACAGCAACCCAAAACCTAATGTTATTTTTTACCCAGGTGCAAAATGGGAAGTCTAAACAAAGTAGACCCTTGAGGAACACCACCACTAGTAATATTTTCTTCATCCCAGTAATTTACCATGAGGTGTGATACTCATGTGTTACCATTAACCAAGAAATTTCATCAAAGAAAGATAAACCGGTATGACTTGATTTACATTTGAGAAGATCTGGGCTGCATTTCCATTCTGCTTTCTATTTATGTTGCAGTCACTGGTTACTCTTGGGTGCTCTTTCCCCTTAGAACAGTTGTTATGAGATGCTGAGGAGCACTGAGCTCACATTAACAGGGCTTTTTTGAACACAGGTCCTACATTTCTTCTCCAACCCTAGGCTGCTATCCCAGAAAATGTCCTATTCATTGACAATCCTTGTGCCTGAATCTGCAATTTTGATATATAACCCATTTTTTTTTTCAGTATTCTGGGATGGAAATTTTTTTAAGCAGCCTCATTTCATTTTAGTAATGGATGTGGTAATTTGCAGTGCTTTGTCCTTGTTCCCATGAGGTATTCTGTCTCTGTCCTCATACACAGCATTATTCTTACAGGAAAAAATGATGCAAAAAGCTAATTTAATATTTGGTTTGTCCTCCTAATTTCTACTCCTTGTTGACATCAGTTCTTCATTTCTTGCTCTTTATTACTTGTTGAGAAACCTTTTGTTTGTCTGTGAGTTCCCATTTTCCTGGCCTCCTGGCAGTTTGCATTTAACTTCTGCAGCCTGACCTCCAAGTGCCAGCTCTCTTTGCTGATCAGTCCCTTTCTCCGTTCCTTGTAGGTTCTCTACTTTCCCTTAATATCCTGCTTTGAGGTGCATTCTCATGCAGGTAGGTCTGTAGCCCTTTCCTGTCCCCCTTTTTAACTTTACTGGGATATAAGGACTCAGATTTAAAGTAAACCCATCCCTCCCATACACTCAGATCCAACTGTGTATGTGTTTCATATATCTTTGGATGAAATTTTGGTTTATGACCCATCAGGGAAAGGTGGGATTACTCTTGAAAGGTAAAGAAAAACTGCTAGTTATTTTTGGGTCATGCAGCTGGTGAGGCCTGTACCCCCAGAAAGATTAAGGAAGTTTGAATTGCCTTTGGCAATTACTGCATGTTGTATAGGCTGCTTATTTCCAGATGGGTTTTTTTTGTTGTTGTTTCCTTCACATAAAATAATGGGAATTAATTTTTTAAAAATTGGCATTTAAACCATCTGAATGAGAAATTGATTTTTTTTCTTTTTTTCTTGATGCTAGTTAGGTTTACACAAACACAGTCCATTTTGTTAGAAAGTCAATAATTTTGGACTTTGCCTGAAATTCTTTCCAGGTTGCAAGTTTTTTAAAAGAAAAATATTAAAGTTATGCTGATGTTTCTTTTCTCATTGTGTTGGGAGCCAGATCTATTTGGCACTTTTTCGTTGAAAACCCCAACACACAAAAGGACAGTTCACTTGTCTCTTTTTCCATGTAGTTGGGAGAGCTCTTACAACAGATGCAAAGGCTGCTTTTTGGAGCTGAGTGATCCCTTCTGAATCTGCATATTATCAGAAGAGAAAAGGATAAAATTAACTCCCCAAGGCTGGCAGCTTTGGAGCACAGCCTGTGTGGGTCTGTGTGGGTGTGTGTGGGTCTGTGGCACTGCACGGCCCCTCAGAGGCTGGAGGAGGGCGCTGGGTGCGGAGCCTGCTCTGAATTTCCGTGGGGTCAGGGAGTGTTGGATTCCCAGTCTGTCAGCCCCTCCCGTGGGCACTGTGAGCACACTGGGACCAGATGGGATTGCCCAGCTCCATGTGCCAGCAGCAATCCCTGCAGATGGACACGGGTGAAACGCCTGAGTCCACGAACCAGCACGGGAACATCACGTTTGGGCTCTCTGCCTCCACAAATCTGTGTCCTTCTGAGCTGGGGGTAGCAAAGCTACCGAGGAGCTGGGTTTTTTTCTGGCTTCTGATATCAGGATGGGGCTCAGTGCTCTGCCGTGTTGATTTTGATAGTGTTAATCCTAGAGCTAATATAAATTTTAAATTACACTTTTATGAATTTCATTTAAATGTAATTGGAACTCACTCCTCAGTGTGGTCTAATGGTGATGTATAATGCTTGTCTCTTTCTTACCCTTGGGGGTGCTGGGAGAATCACTAAAAGTCCCTTTGTCAGCTGTTTTTGTTTGGGAAGAGCCATTTTCTCTTCTGGATCTGCTGTAAATTTCCAAAGTTCACCTCTGGTGTATGCTAGTGCTTGATGAGGTGACAGCAAGAGAGAGATTTGCAAGTCTTTCACTGTGTTTGTTAGCCAAGACTTCCTGCAGTATTTATGTTGCAAGACTTCAAAAGCAAGGATAATAGTATTTAGTAACCAAAATCTTGAAAAACTTATTAATGGACTGTTCATATTTGTGTTATTCCTCTTTATTCCCCTTTGCTTTAATGAGATGAAAATCAATTTAGTGTCATTAGTAAATGTCTGAGCATGTTCTTCAAACTGAGCTTTGAGCACTATGGTGGGGAGTCTGGGGGTATTATCTTTAATATGAGGGTTATATCTTTACTGGGATGGCACTTTCTGTTGTTCAGCTTAGTCTTATACTTTATTGTGGGTCGGTGGGTGTTTGTGCAACATGTGGCACTAGATGTTGAAAGGAGATGTTTACATCTGGTATGCATTGGGAGATTAAGGTAGAGACGATGAAGTTTTGGGTATGTGTTTTTTGGATGAAGGATAAAGTGAGAATACTTTTATTTCCTCTTAGATTTGAAACATATCATTCTAGCAATGCCTTTGAAACTCTGCCAGCTTTGCCAACCGTAACATTTATGGGATTTTGGACCTAAACTGAACTAGAGAACTGTTTTTAGTGGCAGAGAAAAAGGTTAGTGCATGAAAATAGCTGGGCCTATTATTGACTGCATGTGGTCAGTGGTTTGGCTGAATGTAGGTGGCTCTTTTCCTGTCACTGTTTTCAAGCATATGGCTTTGTGATGAATATAAAACTCTTTCGAAATGAGATCTGCTGCAGTTCTTTTTGCACAGTAGTCTTGTGCTATTTAGTAGTGATTATTTTGCTTTTGCCATTTATTTTCAATCCTGTAGTGTAAAAAAAAGACCTTTTCAAGTAAAGCTTATTCCTGTTGACATCAAAGCTAAGAGGTTTGAAGAATGTGATCATCTGTGTAGAGCAGCTGCTTCTGTCAGTAATATTTCTGAAAGGATGCATAAACTCCGTTGTTGAGTCTTTATTGCAGTTGATGCTGGGATTGTTTGCAGTGGGCAGAAACTCCTAAATGTGCTCATGCATTTTGTTTAATGATTACTTGTGTGAAAATCTCTAATACTGACTTACAACTACCCTTTCTTTCCTTTTCATGTTTCCAGTCTTGAAAGTAACATTTATGGCAGTTTTTCCCAAGGTGAACCTCTTTTTCCCATTGTGTAGAAGACAGCTTGGGTTACCCAAATGTTTTGTTTCCTTCTTTGTGTGTAATACACAAGGTGGAACCTCTGAGCTCAGGGAACAGAGAATTTTCTAGTTTCTGCTGCAGAGAGCTTAAGGGCACAACAGGTTCTGTTTAACTTTAACTTAAACAGTGTTACCCTATTTATAACTTTGTAAAAAATCTGGGTGATAGAGCTGTAAATTGTACAGATTGTGGATTGTGTAGATTGTCTGGTGTTTTCAGTGTAGAAAATTCTAGTGAATCTTGTTTTAGCAGCTCTGAGATGCAAGAGCTGGTTTCATTCAGCTGAGAGCAAAGTACATTTGGGTCTGCAAGATGCTGAGAACTGCAGCAAGTTTTAGGGGCACCAAGTACTTCATGAGTTGGTTCCATTGCTGTGAAGTATTAAAAAACAAAGCAAAACTGTTCCCTGTGTTTGGGGAAAATGTCATGGTTTCCCCCTGTTTGAAGGAAATAATATATAGCATTATCCAGTTTTAAGAGTAACCGTAAAAGAATAACTAAATAAACAATGAGGTAACCTGCAGAGCTGCTTAACATATTTTAAATATATTTGTCAGTCAGTCCTGCATCCTTTTTCACAGGCCAGACACAAGGAAAAACACTGTTGCACAAGTGAGGCTGCTTGTGTGATCATGTCTTACACACTTTTAAGAATTTAGTTTTTTACCTACATTAAAAAATTATGCAATACTATTTAAAACACAAAATCTACTTTTAAATTCTTGAAATAATAAAAAAATAAAGTCTCTAGATGCTGTAATTATTACAATTATGGGTTAGAACTTAGTAAAATATCTTCCTGCACTAAGACATAACAATATTACAGGTTATTAAAAAATTTCTTTTCTAGTTTAAACTAGACCTTCTGAACCGTATCATGAAGACGGAGCTGTTTTTCCCAAGCATGCTGGGTGAAAGACTGTCACTAAGCAAGAAGTGCTATGCATGTGTTTGTAACTCTGGTTGCAAGAGAATCTTCAGTAATCACTCATTGCATTCTCAATGTTTAAAATAATAATTCCATTTGAATTTTCCTGAGTTTGGGGTTGAGCAAAACACCCTTAATATCAGCAAGCTTTGTAATGTGTTTTTGTTTGCATTTTGGTTTGGGGGGGTTTTTTTCCCCTTGTTCTGATTTAGGACTAGGAAAATGCTTGATATTTTGACAGCAGTAATTGTCACAATTCAGGAATGCTCTGTGAAAGATCTCCTACTTGAACATACTGATAAAAGTTCCTAACTGATACTAATAATCTCCATCATCTTCTTATTCCAAATCTTTTTGATATATGAAGATGCTGGAGATTATCAGTATCAGTTCTCAACATGGATTGATAGACCAGAAAAGCAGCACTGCTGATGAACTTCGATTTTCATTTACGTGAGGGAGTTTTTGTGGTGTTTTTTGTGAAAATGGTTATAATTCCCCATGCCTGTTGTGCAGAGGTTGGAGACCTGCGGGAGCTGCAGACTCTGGACATCTCCACGAACCGCCTGATGACGTTACCCGAGAGGCTGCACATGTGCCTTTCACTGCAGTACCTGACTGCAGACAGGAACCACCTGTGGTCTGTGCCCCGCCACCTGTGCCAGCTGCCCAGCCTCAACGAGCTCTCCATGGCTGGCAACCGCCTGGCATTCCTGCCCCTCGGTGAGTCCCCACCTGGGGGGGGTCACACACAGCCCAACAAACTGCCCGCCCCCAGAAATTTAAAAAAAAATGCAACGAGTGAGTTTCTTTGGTGGTCCCCGCAGCCTCTGTTTATGGAGTTGTCACAGGGATCATATTGTTGGAAAATATGTTAATAAAAAAAATGCAGGTTAAGGTTTCGTGGGGGCTTTTTTAAAGCAATAAGGCAGCTATCAAATTTGCTTTATTTTTAGCTAACCGAGGGGAAAAAGTTTAAATGATGTGCTTAAATATAGTACTGTGTAATCTGAGTTCCACCACTTTGGGTAATCATCTGTTTCTGTTTGCTGGATCTGATGATTTAGCTAAGATTCTTCAGCTAAGGTTTAAAACTTGCTGTGGAGTCCCAGTAACTCCATATAAATTACTTTTCAGCATTAGGAGTGTCAGTACCACATAATCCAGTGCAGGTTTACTTTGTGCTGTGTACAGGCATCCATCAAAATTTCCACAGTAGTAGCACAGGGAGGAATTCATGTGCCTTTTGCTCAACCCTTAGAAAGTTTGGAAGTGTGGAAGCAGGTCAGGAGTAGGAGGTGCAGTCAGTGTGGGGGGGTTTGTTGTGGGCAGTCACTGTGTGTTCCCTTTGGGAAAAGCAAATCCTCTTCCCTGAACTTGTCATTTTCCAGCCCTGCCACAGGATAATCTCAGCTGAGATACAGACACACATGCAAAGCTGCCCTGCCATCTGAATAACCATTAACAGTTTTTCTAGAATACAGAGTTTGGTGTTAATTAGGTGCAGATTAAGTTATGATAATCACATTGGAGAGAAGCTGGAAATTGAAATGGCTAAAAATGAGATCATAATTTCTAAATTAATTACATTGTATAGGTTTAACTTAATCTTTCCAGTACTAGCAGTTCAGTTTTTAAAGAACTTACTGATCTTTCTGAATTTTTTATCACCTCAGTTTATATTAGTGGCAAGTAAGTGCAAATAATGTCTCCAGACAAAGTGTTGCAGTTATGTCCCAGCATATGTCATTATATAAATGAGAAAACGAGTTCCAGGATGCATCATCCAGATTCCACAGTACTAAAACAAGCAAATTGCCTTCCCTTATTTTGGCAATTATTTTTAACTCCCATGAGAGAGGAAGTTAGACACTTTTAATTTTGCAAAAATTCAGTAAGATGAGATGTGAACTTTTAAAGGATAAAAGTTTTTGCTACTTTTGCACTAGTAGCTTATCTGTGAGTGAGCCATGACCTGGATGAGCCATAGATCTGCCAAAGTGTTTTAAGTTCAAAAGGAGGAAATAAATCTCTAATATAATGACACACCTTCTTTTTTCTTTATTTTTAGAATCAAATTCAAAACATTCAAAAGGAACTTTTAAAATAACGGGAAACATCAAAGACTGTCAATTGACCTTGTTCAGTAGTTTTTAATAGTGACTCACTGGTGAACATTTGGAGATAATTTGCTATCTGTGGATATGAAACTGAATCATAAATCCTAGAGTTCAGAGGAAAAGCAGCACAGTATAAATGTAAATGTTTAATCCTTCCTCTGAAGAATCAGAAGGCTTCAGAGTGGTCAAGATGTGATGAAATAAAGTAGAAGAGGGAGTGCATTGAAAAGCAGAAAGATGAAATCTATCTTCTCTTCCTTGGGAAAATATTTTTCTTGGAGTATTGCTGAAGTTAAGGCATAATTGTAGCATTATTTCTGCTTGCTGCACATGTTGGCTGGTGGGGCTTTTGTGTGTATTCTTACATCCAACTTCACTTTACCAGCTAATGACTGACTAAGGATGCTAAATAATGGTGAAAAGTACTGCAGAAATACTTCCAAGTGATAGTCAAGCAAATACTGTCAAAAGAATTTTTTGCAATTTGGGAGCTGTGTTGAAAAGCAGGGAATTTATCCATCCCTCGACAGAATGGTTGAGATTTTTTCTTTTTTTGTTAGATGTGTCCATGGTAAGAGAAATATGTTTGGAACAAATTGCTTCATGCTTTTCAAAGTGTTATTTACTTCATTTATTTCACATGGTGGGTGACATCTACTTTGTCAACAAGGGATCCATTCTGCCTTGTCCAGGTTTGTCCCTTGTAGCTGCCAGCAGAGCCTCTTGTTAAGTGTAATGGAAATCTGCATTTTCCTGTTCCTGGATTGATGGGTGCAAGGTTTATTCCAGCAGCAGCACAGCACTGCTGGACAGGGGTTGGGTAGTTCTTTGCCCTGTACATTCTTTTAAGTTTGCAGCAGCCTGTTTCTTGAGAAAAACAGTGTAACACTGTTAATCAGTTCTACAAAGTACAGTAAAAACACCTGATCCCACTCCCTGACTTTCAGAACTGGTACATAAACAATCAGATGGGTAAACAATGGTGAATTAGTAATTTGTTCTGCAGAATACACCTAATTCTTGGAAATGCCAGTGTTTTATAAAAGTTATTTTTCAGCTGTGGGTATTTCAGTTTATACTGAAAGAAATGAGACATCATGGATCTCAGCCTTTGGGCCTTCTTAATAAACTAAGTTTAAGAACAACTCCAGAAATTATATGTATAAGTTGAACTGGAATCTTCATCCTGAACAGTTGTATTATTGTCATGGTAACTTCATGCTCCCTTAGTAAATGGTCTTAGAAATCTGCTGATCATTGTATATCAATCTACTTACAACATAAATTATCTTTTGACAGAAAATTAACTTTAAATTTTTAGCATTAGAATGAATGCTCCAATGCCTGATAACAAATTCCACTTCAACAAGAAATGTTAATCTGATGACATTGCAAAATTAAAAATCATTTATGTAATAAAGTACAAATTACAATATAATTAAAATAGGCCATAAATTCTCAAGTGTACTGGCAGTACAGGGGATGTTATGACAGCAAATATTCAGTGTTATATCACTTTATTTGAGGGTTTATGTGCACTTTTTCTGTAGAAAATGGGTCTAGTAATTATCAGTGCACAGTAAACAAAGGTCTTATTCTACCTCAGTATATGCTGCTTTTGTGTCCTTGCCCTCACAGTATGGTTAAAAGAGCATCAGTGCAGCCACACAAGAGCTTTTGTTCCATCTTCAGCCATGTGGAATGCATATGCCAGGGCCCTGAGGTTAAAAAAAAAAAAAGGGAAAAAAAAAGAGGGAGAAAAAGAAAAAAAAGTAGAATTGGGGTTTGTTCAGGACTCATGGCATTTGGTCATTTCTGGGAGAGAAGTCTTTGATCTGGGAGCCTGGAAGGAGGAAAGTGGAAATGTTTTAGACACAGTACAGTGCTTGCAAAAGCCACATGAAAACCTTCTTTGTAGCTTTAGCCTTTTCAGAGATGGGCAGCTTCCTTATTGCACAAAGTTCTTCAGAAGCTTGGTTTTTAGAGAACTTTTACCAATATTTGTTGACTGATATAAGACATAAAAATTAATGTTGATGGGATACAAAGAGCCTTTCAAAGTGATGATTTATTTAAATTTAAACTTTATGGATAATGTTTGAAATTGGGAAAAAATCTTTTGGAGTTTAGAAGATGCTTGGTTATTTAATGCAAAGAAACTATATCAAAGGAACATTTATAGTTACAGGCTATTTGGCTTTGGGAATTGAATTTTTCCTACTGAGATATTTTGTCTAACATCCAAAAATTTGCTTTAATTACCTAGGAAATGCAGTCAACTCAGAACTTAGAATCTAAACATAGCATAAGATAAAGACAGAGGGAAGAGATGAGATGCAGCCTCACTCCCCCCTCTCAGTGCATATGAAAAGAACAGCTTTAGGGCTTTTTTTGACTTGCCTGATTTTCAGCCCATTTGCATACATCTGTGTAGAAACCAGCAAGATGAGCCTCTTTTAAAAATTTTCTGCCATTCTCTAAATTAATAAGTTAAACAGTAGCACAAGCTACCCCAGCAACCCATAGTTTTCTGCAGTTTTTAGTCTAACTGGCTTCTTGCAACACGAGGGAGCATTCTCTGAACATTACATGTCCCATCCACCTGCTACCTGCTTTAAATTGTATTGGCTGATTCCTCACCAGCCTTACAATATTTTATGGTGTTACATTGCCTCGGCATTGCAGTATTTTTAATTCATTGTAGGATAACAATGGAGTTTTGTTTCATCTAAAAATATCCCAGAACTTCACTAAACTATTTTCAGCCCTGCAGTACTGAGCCCAAATAAATCATCTCGTCGAGGTGATGCTCAGCAGCATCTCCAGCAGTGCCCATCAGTCAGCAGAGGGATTTGTGCTCCCATCCTGAGGCAGGACACTTGATGGATGCAGCAGATAGTTCTGGGAGTCTGGAATGTCTCTGGGACAGGGTCAGAGCAGCATGTGATGGTTGAATGTGTCCCTTGATGTCCAGTAACTCTGCTTTGAACAAAGCCCAGATTATGGTCCTTGAAACCTCCACAGACTGTTGCAAAGCAAGAGCCTGTGTTAAAGGGAAAAAAAAAAAACCCCAAAACTAATTTTTTCTCTGTTAACACTTTTATTTTAGCAAAGGAATCTCTTCATTTTCTGTTGGTATCATCACTTGTTCTTTATATCAAAGATTTGATAATGTGTCATTCTTCAGCACGAACTTTTAAGGTTTCTGGTGCTCACAGCTGCCATTCAAGTGGGTGACAGCTGAAGACATTCAGTATATTTTAAGATGGACACACGTTTGGAGAGGAATCACTCAAAATATCTGCACTAAGTGTGTTTAGAGCTCTTGTGTACAATAAAACTATTCAGTAATAAAGAAGGGTTTTATTACGTATTGTTGTAGTAGGGAATGAGAAGAGAGGAGTATTCCAAATAGAATTTCTGAATAGAAATATCATGGAAATAGTTTTAAATTCTGTTCTTGGTCATGATTACAAAGGGGACAGAAGCTGTGCCCATTTCTCCAGTTACCCTTATCTTTCTGCCAGCCAAGGTAACTGATAAAGATGGGAATTCAGAATTAGTCAATATTAGGGTTGTCTTGCTGTGGCTGATGCAGCCAAATGCTTGTTTATCTTAGTCTCTCTAAGGTACTCATGAAAGTTTAACAAGTTGGGAGGCATACAAATTATTTGTATTTTTCATGCTGCAGTTTGTGTGGGTCACAGCTCTCCCATCCCAGGCAGAGGCTTTCAGACTCTGTCGTGGTTTGTGCTTTGCATTAAACACAGAAACCTTTTCCTGCCCCAGTGTCTCGAAGGGCACAGGAGTGACAGATGAGTTGTGCTGCCCAGCTGATCTTACACATCAGCTTTCTTGCTAGTCCAAAACTCTCAGACCATTCTATTTAGTTCAGTTTGGTGTCTTTTGAAATGTCTCTCATTAGTATGATTTTCACTTTTTTTAATAGCAGACAGTTTTACCACTGACTAGCTCGTGCTAATTAGCAAAATTCTTTTTTCTGAGTTTTCTTCCAAGAAACCTAAATTTTCCCATTTAATTTTAATTTTCTCAACAAAATAAAATAGTTCCATACCAATGTGCTTCTATCTAGAGGCATCTTAATAGATTTGTAGTCCACAAAGGCATTACTTAATCATGCTTTACTTGCTTCTTTTGACTACCAGCCATGAATATTTTAAGAGCAGTAATGCAAGCAGCACACCTCCAGAAGTATTGATCACTTATTGCAGCCACAACTTTTGATGTCTAACATTCTGCAGTTCAATGCTTTGTGTTTTCTTGTGCTCTGTAATTCAGTGCATCACACAGACTCATTTCTGAATGACTGCACTTGTATTTGGTTAAGGCTAATGAATCCCAGCAAGGATCCCTCCTTGGAGAAGAGAAAGAGGGGGACTGAGCACATTCTTGTGTCTGTCTTGTCCTCTTTCCCAAAGATGGAGAAGCTGTGATTTCACTGACGTGAGGCCAGTTAATGAAAGCAGGTTTGACCTTATGAACTTGAAGTATGCACTGAGGATTTGAAATCAATTGTCCCTTTGCTTCCTCAAACTGACTTCAGAGTTTGTCAATGTTAAAATTTAATTATTTATAATGGGATTTTCAGGGCTTCTGAAAGGGGGCTTTGTTTTGTTTTAGTAATCTTAAATGCCTGCTTCTAAACAGCTTTTCAGCTCATCCATAATAAAACCATTGGCTGAAATTTTACAACTGAGAAGTAGTAATTTATGTTTGCTTACATTGAGTCTGATTAGCTTATTTATAATTAAAGAGAATTGCTTTGCTTATAATTGTCACTATGTCATCCCTTCTCCCCTTGACTTTTCTTATTTTCTAAACCCAGATTTAGGTCGTTCTCGAGAGCTCCAGTATGTTTATGTGGATAACAATATTCACCTGAAAGGCCTCCCATCTTATCTGTATAATAAAGTCATTGGTTGCAGTGGGTAGGTATGAATTAATTCAGATGTCTTGTGTACCTGTCCTTGTAAAACTTCTCCTGTATGATATGACTGGTTATTTTTTGTGTTTCTGTGATTGATTCAGAACTGATGTTACTTGGAGGGGATTACTGCAGCTCCCAGTTCTGTTTTATTTTTGTAATAAATCTTCTGTGTTAATTGCTGACTTTTGACTATTTTAGTATTAAGGCATAACAGTGAAGTGACTCTGAAAGAATTTGTAATAATAATGTAAGGCTTAGAGCTGAATTTAAAAGTTGGCTGAAAGTGTAGACTTCAGAGAGTTTCCAGAACTAAAGACTGAACAAAATAATTTTTAATATGTTGCAGCATTTCTTTGGTTCTAAGTACTCACATTTCTGTAAGTTGTGGATCATATCTTGAAAAGTCATGTGCAGCTCCTTCACTCATTTTACATCCCAGTATCAGCTTCTTGTAGGTCTTGGTACCTACTAACTAAAGTGACTTTTTTTAGGAGTTACAGATTGACAGGTTTATTTTTACATGTGGATTTTAAAAATATCCTAGGCTGTCTCATGTTTGTGGTTAGAATGCAAGAAAAAAGTGGTCTGTGTAGGACACTGGCTTAATTCTTTCTGCCCTGACACTGGCATAAATTAGGATCAGCACCCCTGATGAATGGAGCCTTACTGGTGTAAAACTGATCAGAAGAGGATTGTCCCCATTACCATCTAATTATAAATTTCTGGTATGCTCACTCTCAGCAGATCTCGCATTAAATATAAATTCCCTCTCTACAGCCTGCACTCTGCTGCAATATGGGAGATGCTGAGTCTTGGCATTTTAAGGTTTTTCTAATATTCCCATGTCAGCTGGTGGGTGATATTTAAATACTTGCAGTTGGATTACAGTTCTGCTGAACTGTGTGACTTGCAAGCTTGTACTAATTTTGTTTTTCAGGAAAGATAAATTCTAGCCTTTTTTCTTTCAGAGCTGATTGTAAATTGTTAGATAGACATTAAATTGACCTTAAATTTAGCATAATTGTATTGATTGTGACCAAAACCAGTAATGATAATGCAGGAGATGGTCCAACTGTCCTTCCTATTTCAGATGGTTTTATACAACAACCATGTCTTTTTTTGGTTTTTTGGGGTTTTTTTCAAGTTTTCATTTTATACTCAGTTAAAATAATTTTATCTTTGCACTGACCTTTGTGAAGATCTTACCAGTTCTTTTTGCTGTTCTTACATGTACACTGCTGGTGAGACCACCTGCTAGTATCTCTGATATTATAAATCTAGTACAGAATCTAGTCTTAAAAATCTAGTGTACAAGAGACTAAAGGAGTTGCATGTGTTGCAATGAAATTGATTCTTGGAATGCCTCTGTGGAATGAAAAGTAATTTTCTTCCTTAATAATGAATAGTAAAAAGAGATAATTTTAATAAGAAAAATAATATTCATATTTGTGCACCAAACAGATCTTTGTCTTTGTTGTGAAACTGTCTTGAAACATCACAGATTATTTTTAAGAAAAAGATTTCAATATAGGAAGAACACATATATTAAGAACCCAAAGGTTTTATTTGATAATGTGCTGAGAGACTTTAAAGTTGTGTAATAATGGTCATGTGAAGAATTTCTGTGTTCTTTCCAAGAAAGCATTAGTAACCAGGCTAAGGTTTTCATGGGTCAGGCAAGAGTTGAAGATCCAGGCTTTAGTGCTCTGTCTGGCCCTCCACTAGAGAATAAATCTGACAAGCTGCTGTTACTAACATAAAGCTTGATTTCTGAAAATAGAATATAAATTGCCTTGTGTAAGTATTGAATCTCTGTCTGGGCATCCTGCAGTCAGACTGACTGAAAAAAGTCTTTTATATGAGAGGTGATGATCTCAGCACTCAAAATAAATTTTGATCTTATTTTTTGCAGATTGGATTTCATAGTCCTCAGTTAGGGATCTGTCAGTCTTGTTGAAGGCAGCCAATAGGTGGTCCCAGCTTTTTTTTTTCTTCCTTACTTATTTATTCACCAGGCTTGTTCTACAGCTTCTATTTTCCCCCAGCTGTTTAGACCATCCTCTATTCCAGTTTCTAGCCTCCATGGATTTTGTGTGTGGCATTAATAGCCTCACCCTTTATATAAAGTAGACCAAATGTCCCAGCTCTGAACTGCAGAGACTGCAGAGTTCATGGGTTTGTTCCTTAGTGAGGTTGGTGAGGGACTATTCAGCTTGAAAATACAACATTATGGATTTATTTATTTATTGTGATAATCAACTCATCAAGTATGGATCGTTGGAATACTGGATCTCTGAATTCCCAATTATATTTTAACCTCACTAATGGGTTGTGGGAAAGCATTAAATATTTAGCAAGGGGCTTATTGACTTGCTTGCTGTTTGATGCTGCTCTTTTTTGGTTGTTTCTCTGGGCTGTTTTAGCTTTAATGAGAAGAGATGAGATTCTTTGTTGTCAGAGGAGTACTATGAGATTTCTTTCATATCTGATAAGGTTAAGAGCGGTTACCTCCGTTTTAGGTCTAATATCTGGGAAGGCTGACAAATTTGTGTTTCTGTTCCATTTGTTAGGACTGGCCCTAACAAGTTGCTCTTGGCTTCAAATTTCAGTTGTCATAAACAATTCCAATTCCCTTGCTGACTTCCCCAACCTCTTAGTAGAATTTTCCTATGCGTGTCTTTCTGGTATGATCGCTTGCAACAGGGATCACGTAAAGAGTTATTATTTTTACTACAAGCTGAGTTTCTCTCCTTGGATCCAAATAACCTTCCCTTTCCATATATGATTTGGGAAGGGCAAGACTAGTAGACTTATTAGGATATCTTCCTACTACAGCATGGCTGTTGTTTTTATTTTTCCTTCACCCACCCACACCCCATGCCCTCCAAGGGAACTCTGGATGGGGAAGGGTGTAGTACACAATCACCCAGTAGCACTTAAAATACATTTTTTTGGGGCTGGAGTTTTCCTCACGTGTTATGGTTGAGAAATCCATGATTGTTTTCAGCTGATTGATCCAAGACATGGGAAGAAAACTGTTGGGTATGAAACTGCTCCCCTGAGTATTTACTAACAAGAGGCAAAAGAGATTGTCCCATGGGCAAAGTAATGGACATGTAGCATACTTGGTTTACCCCCTTGGGATTGTGTTCTCATTTCTTTATGTTATTTGATGAGTAATTCCTCCAAATGTCCCATGTCTAGCACATCACAGAAGGTGGGAATCTTTAGAAACATAGAATCATAGAATAGTTTGGGAAGAGACCTTTAAAGGTCAGCCCCACCATGCACTGCTCTCTGCAAGGAATCCTTGAGGGGTGCTACACTGAGAACAGTATCAGGCTTACTTTGGGTTGGTCATCTGGGTTTCCCCATAAAGTTACTTTTATTATTTTTTTTTTCTAACCACTTTCTAAATGTCTTGTGTCCTTCTAGTTGTGGTTCTCCAATTCAAGTTTCAGAGGTGAAACTGCTCTCTTTTTCATCAGGCCAGTTAACTGTGTTCCTGCCAGCAGAGGTGAAATCTATAGGGACAGAAACAGATCATGTGCTGCCTTTGCAAGAACTGGCCATGAGGACCCTCTATAACACCTACTACAGGTTTTTGAAAGGTATGAAATTTCTGCATTCTTCAGATTACAGAAAGAGTGAAAGTGTTTTCTGGCAGTGATAGAAACATTTCTGACAGTTGTTCAAAGGCTTGGGGAAGGATTTATATTTTAAAAGATTTATTTAATCAAATTATGTTTGAAATGCTGCATTAGAACAAAAATGTCCAATATCAAAAACCAGAGTTCCAAAGACTAGTTCTGAGGTCAAGTGGTGCTTATAAATGGTTTCTTACTTGAAGCCTGTATGAAGAAGGACACCTCTTTTTTTGCAGAAGAAACTCTTTAATGGAAATAGGAGATGAGAAATACAGTTCCTGAGGCAAGATCAGATGCATCAGCCAACAATGCAACTCCTTGCCAGGCAGCACACTCCTAAACTGGCAGACTTGTTATACATAAGGCAAAAGAAATGCGAGCAGCCCTCGGCCATTTCAGCACAGCCTGACAGCTGAGCTGCTTTAGTTCTGCCCCAATTCAGGCTCTCTGCTCTAAAGTGGCCCTTGGCTCATCTGCTTCTGCATCATGCAATCACATGAGTTAGCAATATCTGATGATAACCTGCAGATCCTCTCAGATCTGGATGTGTTGTGACCCCTCACTGTTGATGCTATCTTGGGAATTCTCAGCTTTAAAGGTCAAAGGAGAAAGCGGAAGAGTGGAGAGTTCCAGCGGGAAGATTAGAGGGGTTATGGAAAGGGTCTCTTGTACCTTGGCTACTGGAGTAAATCCTCACTGCTTTGCCAGGAAAAGTGTACAAGGAGGTCTGCCTTTTCTCACCCAGTTGTGACTTGCACAATAATTTCTGGAATCCAACTGTGTGGATGTGGTTCCTGAAGACGCCAGTGAAGTTTGGTTTGGGAATGGGAAAGTGGTATTGCAAAATCAGTTAAAGGACTGGTTTGTAAACTGGTTTTGTACAATGCTGTGAGGATTATGCCTCTTTCAGCCAAGATGCAGAACCTAAAAATATTGATTTATATATCCATATACACACACCATAGATAGGTCCTATTCTGAGTGACCTTATTAAATACTGTGGGCATTACCACTGCAACATCCCTGTTTCAGTGAGGCAGGAGCAGTGCCTGTGTCAGACAGGTGTACAGGAATGCTGTGCTGGAAGCAGGTGGCACATATGATTAAAGCAGCAGATTGCATCTGTCACTGCCTAAATTTGCAGTTTCAAGAGTGCTGTTAAATACTTGGCGGCTGCTGGGGAAGTGACAGAAGTGACTGGACTACTTTTCCTCAGTCTTAGCTTGGCTGCAGAGTGTGACCTTTTCTTTCTGACGTAAATGTCCTGCTTGTCCCCTCCTTGGGGCTGCTGTGGTAGGTACATTGTGTCTGGGGTTCAACCTTGCAGTGTTTGAAAGCTGAAACCAGTGTGATACCGTAAAACTGATTTATCAGGTACTGCATCTTGTCGTGATTACTCAGCACCTAAATTCATTCACCTGTCTTGGCTGTCTCTCAGTTTGTAGACAGAGATTAGCACATGAGGTTTAATTTATAAAACACTGTGTGGCTTGGGCCAGGCCTGGGAACATGATGGCTCTTTCTCAGGAAATTACCCTGGAGTCCCTTTTGGTGAAAATTATGGCATCTTGAAGGCTGTGGGGGAACACTTAACAGATGAGGAATATATCGATCTTTTTAGAGTGGTCTGTTTGGTTAGACCTGTGAGAATTATGCTGGGCTGGATTGAATTTCAAGTCATTCCAAATATTGCACCTCCCTTTTGCTGATGGTGGAGTTTGGGCTTTGTAGTGAGGTTAGCTATCCTGCTGGATCCGTTGCTGAAATATTTTGATAAAATACTACTGATGTCCTTTTCATAATGTATTGTTATTAATTACGAAACATATGTCTAAATCATCTCTGTGTCTAAAAATCCTTCATGATCTTTTAATCCTTTTTAATATTTGCTCAAGCTATGATATTTTCACCTGAGTATTTTAGCCCAGTTAAACTTATGCCTACAGATGCTAAACTTGTACATTTAACTTCAGCTTTTTGAACTTAGACATGGAAAGCACTATGTGCCTCACTCTGATTGTGGTAATTTGTATTACCTCATTGTTGTTTTGACAAAACCTTAAGAATGTGAGGCAGCTGTTTTCTGAATTGTTCATGGATCATGCTTGTTGTGTTTGACTTTATCATGCAGTCATTTTATTATAAATATTTTTTGTTTCTTTTCTTCTCTAGATTTAAACTTTCTGACTCCAATCTCACTACCCAAAAGCCTCTTGGAACTGCTGCACTGTCCCTTGGGACACTGCCACCGCTGCAGCCAGCCTATGTTTACCATTGTCTACCCAAAGCTCTTTCCCTTGAGGGAAACTCCAATGGCAGGATTGCATCAAGGGTAATTATACAGGAAATTACACTGAGGTTTCATTTAGGAAGAAAAACACCTTATGGAACAAAGCATATTCTCAAGGATTTTCTTTTTTTTTTAAGAACTTAGCGTTTCAGATCCAAAGTCCCTGGCCTGTGATTGCATGTATAAGTTGACAAATATTTTATTCATGAGTCAACCAAAATACTGCTGTTAGATAGTTAAAAGGGTCTTCAGATACACTTGTTTCAGCCTGGTGTAAGACAGGAAAAGGTTTAGATAGGATGGGATTGGCCTGTTTGTGGTAGTGCAGCACATGCCTGGCACTTCTGTACCCTGGGAAGGAAGTGGTACCTAACACCAGTAATTGCCCTGATGGTCTCAGCCCTGACTTCAAATTGCCACCACAAAAAGTGCTGCAGGATCAAAGATGGAAAAAAGCTCTAAAGCTGGAGCTTAATTAAAATGTTCTGTAGTAAAATACTGTTTTAATTTCCACACTAACTTGAGATATGCTGTGGAAGCATTCTGCACAGGAACATACGTTTTGTAGCAATACATGTTTTTAATAATACTTCAGTTTTATGGTTGTAGCAGTTGTGAAAGTGTCAGCATGATTCACAAATCAAGTAGACAAGCCCTCCCAGACTTGCTGACCTATGGGACAGTACAGTCACAGAAGGGACTCAAAACAGGGACATGGTTTAGGGCATGTTGCCCTCATGTAGATAAAGATATGAAATACCTTTAAGGTGAGCCCTGATTGCTTTGCAATGATTCTTTCCCTAATCCCTATTAGTCTGACTGGATACTGTAGCCTTCTATGAGCCATAATATCAATGAATCCACTTTCTGCAATGGAAAAGCATCATCTGAGATATTTCAGCTTGTGCTGTTTGAAAAGTAATAAGGGAGGTTTAAAGCTAACTCACCTGGAGTTAAACAAGCAAAGGTGATGTTAGGTTCTTATCAGAGAATTCAAGTCAAGCCATTAATTACAAAGTATGTACCTAAAGGTGGTGGCCAGAAAGGAAAGGTGCTCTAGAAAGGAATGGTTTTGAGATTACTTTTTGGTGTCTATATAATGCAGGAACACCACTTAGTTCCTGCCCTGCTGAAACCCGTTAATTTGATAGTTATCTTCCATAATAATAAGCAACTGAAACATAGAAAGATTTTTAATAAAACAGAAGAGACTAATGGGTGATTCAGGTTGATAGTACCTGTTTTACACAACTGTATCACAGCCTGCTTTGCTGTGAGTTTGTAACATGAGAAACATCTGATTTGTAAGCAATTCAGCTTTATGAAATGAAATTACTTAGGTATGCCAAATCTGGGCAGCAGCCAGAGGGCTGCATAAATGCTGTTTTGGAAAAGTCATCTTTCCTAGAAAGGTCTGATTGCAGAGATTGCACACTTCAATTTGCCACTCTTTTACACTTCAGTCATGTGTCGAAATTCAGTGAATTTCATGTTGAGTGAAATAATTTACTTCCATGTTACAGTCATAATATTCATAATCACAAGATGTTACAATCATGCTATAAAGAGTTTCTTTCAAACATTCAACAGTATCATTTTCTAAGAAAATGACAGAAAACTACTGGCTAGTCATTAAATCCATATATTACCCAAAATAATTCAACAGTGTGAGAGTTTGGACTACTTTGTAATTAATTGCTAAGCATTGCTCATTGTAGAAGTTACAGTTAGAAGATGATAGACATTATCAGTAGACACCTTTAGGAACTATTAAAGTTAAGACTCCACAAAAACATTCTTTAGTGCTGTTTTGTAAGAACATTATATTAACATTCTAAAATGTAATAATTAAAAATACGTATTTCTACATGGTTTTCAGTTGTTTCTGAAATGGTTCTGAATAACCAAAAATGGTTATCATTCCCTCCCTTAGACAAGAATGTACTGTGTTTTGCAAAATGCCTTTAATGAATCCAGTCTTAAGTAGCTGACATTTGATGCAAATCCACAGAAAATGAGATCTAAACAGGGCAGCCTGTCATCCTTATCTCTGTAGCTCGTGCACTTGACATGGTAAGATTATGTGGAATTGTGGAGGTGTGATAGCTGGTTTAGAAAGATGTGAAGGACAGGGTTTCTGTTCTAAAGAGCTTAAAGTGACCATGAAAACACGCAGGGTAGGGATCCTGGGAGTTTAAACAGCACTGATTAGCACATGCCACATCCATGCCAGTAACTCCTGCCTGCATTTCTGTATCACATTCTGTATCCTCTTCGAGGGAAGGAGAGTTAAGTGTTGGACTGGATTTCTGTATCTGAAAAAGCACAGATGCCATGAGCACTGGGTAAAGTGTGATTTCTGGGTTAGTGAAGAACAGATCTGAACATTTTTAAGGCAGATATCTCAGTCCCTGCCAGGCTGGGGCAGGAGCAGGGTCACTGAGGCTCAGATCACACTTGCACAGTGCCATCCCTGCTGTACTGCGTGGCATGGTGTGACAGCACTGCCTGTCACTCATCCTGTCTGAAGATCTGCTTGTTCACTCTGCTAACCAGGGAGGACACTGGTCTTCAGTCATTTCATGCCTACAAGCAGTAATTTAAGAAACACACGAGCAGGGCTGAGGCTGCCCAGCTATTTTCCTGTCAGCTGCTAAACCTGCTGGCTGTGACACTCAGCCACACCCTGCTCAGAGAGAAAAACCACTCACTGCTGCTTTAAACCCAGTGCATAAGAAACCAGAAAGGTTTTGAGAACCCCTGCAGTGTTTCCCTGCCTTGGTGTCAGGCACTTAGAGGGAGCAAATGGACCTGTGCTTTTTCTGGACTGTGGAGATGGGCTGATCCCGTATTTTACAAACCAGCACATTGTCTGTGTGGAATGGAGCCAGGAGCTTTAATCTTTACTGACAACTGTTCCCCCCCTCCCCGTTTTTTTTTTCTCCTAGGAGGACAACTGTTAGTTTTGTGGCATACTGCTGCTCCACCCAGTGTCTGCAGACTTTTGACCTACTGAGTTGATAAACATTTCAACCTTCTCAGGAGTGCTGCCAGTGTAAAGCTGCATTCGATGCTGTGTCCCCTTGGTACTGGAATACCATGTGTGTGTGTGCCAAAGCAGCAGAAGTGCCCAGTCAGGAACACTCTGAGGCACTTAAATCTTGCCCTATCAAATCTGGATGAACTGCAGGAACTTTTCAGAAGTGTAAATACCAAGCTTTTAAAAGTATTAACTTCTCTCTCCTCCAAGGCAGCACACAAACCAAACACATTCACAAGCTCTGACTTCAAGATTTCCAGTATTTTTCAAATGTGCCTGATTTCAGGTTGACCGATTGCATCATTTGAGGCAGTTGCATTCCTCTAACAGGAAAAAAAGTTCAGTTATGGCAAACAAATTTTCACTTATTCATCCCCATCCCCTTCCCCTCTACAGCTGCAATCAGGTGTACTGCTGTAAGCCTGCAGCAACCTTTGATGGATCCCACTGACTTTTCCATAGAATTCAGCCTTATTTTCTCCTCCCATCTTAATGTGTACCCCAGCAGAGTTATCCCAGTTGTATACCAAGTCTTTGACAGCTCTCTGTGGTATTTAAATCCACATACTAAAAGCAGATCTTTCTTTCTAGTATCATTAAATACCACAGTGATTTAATTGGAGTAACTAGGATATGTCTGGAGACTGAAGATCTTGTTTCAGTGAAGGCTGGTACTGATGCCTACACTAAGGGCTCTTGCTCCAGCATGTTTGAGGGTGTGTTTTCTTTATTTTCATTGCTTTATTTCTAGAAATAGCTCTCCTTTTGTTCCTTTGAGTTCTTCAGGAAGAAGATTACTTTAAGTATTAATTTCCCTTGGAAAAAATCCAACTAGCAATATGATAGTAAATCTTTATATTTGTTGTATTTTTACAGTTGCAGACTATAGATCTGCAAAGAGCTGGTCTTGATCTTTTTCTAGATGCAGCATTTGGCTGATTTGTCCAAGTGTGTCAGTGGACTTTGTGTCTTGGGGAAGGCTGGAAATCCAGGAGCAGGTGTGTATCTCCATGCACAGGTATATTTGCACACATGGATACCTCCCCAGAAGGGCTGGGACATTTCCTTTCATACATTAATGGCAGATTTGGTGCAAATTGCCACTCACTATCATATTTGTGGGAATCTTTGTTACATCTTGTTCATTTTAAATAAAGAACCAAGGATGGAAAAAAGGTCCAAAATACCTATGTGACTTAACATTTTGATTTTATACTGAAACAGTTTATTAGATGATTAGCCTCTCTTGATTTGTTTTTTGAATATATAATATTTTTTAATATAATTTGTTCTTTTTTTTTACTTTCTATTTCTTAGGTATAAACCACTTGTTGATTTAGCACAGTGTGCTGCTCTGTGCAGTAGGTAGTTACAAGCTGAAATAGATATGAATGAAACAGTTTGTTATAAAAATGGCAAGATAAAGAGACTTATTTGGTAGTGTATTAGCATATGTTGTGGTGAGGTGTGCGTACTTTGAAGGCAGGAGGCATTAAAATGTTTTCCTGTTGCCAAAGAAGCATTTGTTCCCTCTGCAGGCTTCCTGGCATCTCTTCAATAAATAGAGTATCTTAAAAGCTTAAAAGAGTACCAAAAAAGCAGTTTTGAGGGTGGAATTTTTAGGTTTTGCATGTTACTTGTAAAAATCTTTCCTGGTTTTATTGGGTTGGTTTTAGAGAGTTGAATTAGCATTAAGAAATGTAGAACTTAATCCTTCAGGAATGCAAGTATCATCTACTGTTTAAGAATTGTGAAACTTTCTAAAATAAATCCCATTTATTAAATCTGCTTTGCAGTAGGGGAAAGAGCCATGTCCAAGCAGCCTTGGTGCTTTTGGATTTCTGTCTGTGTCATTTCCCAGGTTTGTTTCCATGCTGGAATCCCAGCAGGCCCAGCCACCCCACAGGGTTCACTGCTGAGGCAGCAAAATCCACCTTCAGCTTTATCCTTTTCCTTCAGTACCTCAGAGCTGAGATGTAACTTGCCCATGTACAATTATATCTGTATCAGAAATGTGCAAGAGTAGGACAGAATCCACTTTTTTTAAAAACAGATGATAAAAGCTATGGTAGTGTTACAGATGATTTTTATACGATACTCTGATCAGGAATTTTCAGTATTATTTTTACTGTGGCTTCCTCTGTCTTTGAAGGAGATGTTTCCTTGGAAGTTTTTGTCCTTTTTTTATAGCAAGTTGTAGACTTGAAATCGCAGTTTATATCTGAATTCAGTCTGTAAATACTGTTTTGGAGTTAAATCTGGTTGTGATCACCTAAAACACATTAGCATTTGTTTTATTAGGAGTCAAAAAGAGTGAACCTTGATTTTAATATTATTTATTTATTATTTTCTTTCTTCTTCTCATAATCTAATTATTTCTTATTGAGCCTGTATCAGTCTCTTTATTATTGTCTCCAAGTGCAGTTCAGAAGAAATTTAGCCTGTTCTATAAGCAGGATGAATCTTAACTAACACTTTAATAGATGATATTTCAAGAATGGAATGTTCAATAAATAAATGACTTAAACATGCAATTGAAGCTGAAATGTCATACCCTATTTTTATAAAACAAAGGGAAAGCCAATATATAGACTGAGAATGCAGCTTAAATTCATGTTCGATGTTTTGGGGTTTTTTTTATATGAACAGTATTTGTATTCATCTGTATCTTTGGGTGATATTCTTCTAGATTAAAATAACTCCATTCTCACTTGTCCAAATTTTTCTAAAGTTGTTCTGCTGTAAGAGTATTTCATAACCAGCAAGCATGAGAGCCAGCTATGCAAATTGCAGAGAGAAGAGGAAGCTTGTTGCTGATTGAATTGTGTGTCACTGGTTTTCAAGGTGCCACAGTGCTTGGACTTCTCATTACTTGGCTTATTTCTGGGTAATTTTTGATTTCTTGCTCTGGTTTGTCAGGTTATTTCCCACCAAGGTAATTTTTCATGTGTACTACAAAAAATCAAGTTCCAGATGTGGAAAAAATGACCATTTTAAAAAGGTTTTTTTGGTCGTAACAATAGATCTTACTTCTTCACTTAGGGTGGGAGCAGGAAAAGATTTGGGGGTTTTTTCTCAAGGCATTACAAAGAAAAAGGTGCAGGAGAGGAAGGCGATAAAATAAACCTTTAGCCCATTGATACTGCTGTAAAATTTTCCTAAGGTTAACTCCCACTAAAATTAGGGATCACAGGCATTATTTTTGTTTAAGTTGTGATAACAGGCACCATGTTAATAAAATTTGAACCCTGTATAGAGATAGCTTTTTGTTCTGCCACAAAGGAAACGGAGGAATCTCTGGCTTTGTTTAAAAATCCTGTTTGAGTGGTTTTGCCATGGACACTGTTACATTCGGAGCACTGTTCTTGGGAACCTTCCTGATCATCCCTCAGAGGATCAGACATGCCCTTTTCTGTGCAAAGAGCAAGGTCTAATATAGAGAAATGTGTATTTTTCTGTTTTGATGCTTCTCCTGGGCTCTTACCAAGGTTCTTTACAAACCTTCTATTTACTTGGTCGTGGTGAGGTTGAGATGTTGCTCTGAGCAGAGTGGTGCTGTTTATTGCCAAGTTGGCTTCAATTCCTGCAGATTGAATTCTGCTGAATCCCTTTTTCTGGCATGAAGGGAGCACAGGACTGTGCTAACACCCGTGTGGGAGCAGCGTGTCAGGTTCTACTGACATCACAGCCCAGCTGAAGACTAGAGAGTGACAAACTTGTCACTAGAGAGGACAACTGGCTTTTGAAGGCCACTTTGGCCCTACCAGAGTACCACTGATAACAGAAGAACTTTTGCTCTGATGTCAGTGGATGATGGGTCAAATTTTAATTGATGAGAGGGAAGAATGTGTGTTACCATCTTTGTATTTCTTGCAAAAACTGGGACGACACCAGAATCCATGGCTGCTGCTCTGTCTGCAGCTGCACTTCCATAATTCCAGGATGTAACTATCTTTGCCTCTTACCTTCCTCTTAATAATACTCATGTTGTTGCAAAATGTTATCGTTAACTTGTGATGGAGGAGGCTGAATAAATTGAATCCAGAGTTTTTATTACTTTTTTGTATTACAGACCTATTTTGTAAGAGAATGAAGGTCTGGTGGAAAGAAATGGCAATGTTCATGTGAAGTCTTCATTGCTTTTGCTTTTATGTGCCCTTTTTGGGATTACAACCTGAACTTGGTTTGCAACTGAGTTCATTTTGTGTCTGTGGAAAGCACATGTGCATTGCTTTCTTGCTCTGTATTAACCAAATGTCAGTTAGTGTGAAGGTGAGCTTGCTGATGGTTTATTTAAAGTTAGTGGTGCGATTTATTGTATGTGCTTGTTAATAAACTATATTTTTGGATAGAGTTACTGTTTATTAAATTTAACTAAATTCTTACTCCTGGGACTATTAGGCTATGGTAGAATGTAGCACTTAATTTACATTTCAGTTAATCTGCATGGTAATTAGCTAGTAAGTATCTTGTCCCAAGGCTGAGGAGGTGGGGTGAAGACACTTAAAACACTCCCAAGCCCAAAACATCACTTCAATTCACTTAATCCCTTTGTCTCAGACAATGTAGTTCATCAGATCTTACATAATAGGAACAAAACCCATATGGAAACATTACTTCAAACCCTTCCATGGATTGATCAAAAGGAAAATAAATTTCAGTAGGGCTGTACTGCCACCCTGATAGTCCATAGATGAGGCTGTGGTTCATGGATTCCTTACTAAGCAGCATTTAGCAGCTTTTTTTCCTCATTTAACAGATATCATAGGAACAAGGCTGCCAAAAATAAGTAGAAATTAAGCATCTGTTTTTCCAGTTGTTCCACTCCTTGCTATGCAGCATTTTGCTTCAGTCAAAGCTGCTGCTCTCCATGTCGTGATGAGTTCTTTGAGCTGGATGCTGTCTGGATTTCTCTGAGTGTGTTGGATGAATGCTCAGTATCCATTCTCCAGTGAGACCTGTGGTGGTCAAGGTGACTCAGATCAGTTGCAAACCTTGCAGGTTTAGGTTGCTGTTCAGACTTCCCTGAAGCCTGTTCGGTAGTTAGTTTACAGTGATTTGCCTTTTTTGTATTTTACCAGTGACAATGTAACTTTTTCTACCCTTGCAATGGAGGTAACCTGTGTTTGCCTGGCAGCAGGAGGAGGATCTGAGTCCCTTAATAGATGGGAGAACAACCCTTAACCTCTAACTTTTACTAACCACTGAGGAGTCCCTTATGAATTAGAAAGAAAGAAATGGGAGAGCTTAACATCCTTTTCCTTTGCAATTAAAAGTACTTGGCATAAATGCAAGCTAAGTGGAAACTTCAGGGACTGAATAATGCTATTGTATGCAGGAAATGAGAAGAGCTGAGATCTCACTTGGAAAGGCACTGGATGTTTTGTGACTTCTAAGCCAAGATTTAGGGCTGTTCGATGTGGTGACATTTTGGGAACTGGAGAGCCAAGTTGAACCCACTGTATTTGTGTCCCCCAACTTTAGCAACAATTTAATATTACAGTAGAACCCTCTCTATCTTGCACTGAGGAATCCTACCAATATTCCCTGTAGCTGGCTCTGGACTATCAGATTTCTGTCTGCTGCTTCAGCAAGAAAGAAGGCAGGAGTTGACCATATGCTTTTTTTATATTTTCAAATTTTAAATAAGAAACCCATCACGTCAGGGTCTTTCAGCACCCGTTATGCCCTTCAGACATCTCCTGCTCCCAGGCAAAGACCTTGACACATCTGTGAGAGATCTCGAGTCTCAAGAACGAAAGCGGTTCTGTTGTTGGAGGTGCTGAAGTGATTTGACTTTCTGATGATGCCTTCCAAGTGGCAATCAAAGGCTAATTTCTCAAGTACCCTGATGCTCTTTTGTATGTTCATGAGGAATGTAAATATTGACTGGCTCTTTCTGCCAGAGAAGGCTGCCACTCATGGAGCCCTGTCCTGGTGCTAAATATGACTATGGCCACGTGATGAGGACTGGCCATGAAATCACAGAATATGCTGAGCTGGGAGGGACCCATCAGGATTATCCAAATCCTGGCCCTGGCACAGGACATCCGAAGGTGTTCTGCTGTCATTTGCTGTGAACTTCACAAAGTTATTAGGAGAGTTAATTTTTTTTCTCAAGATCAGTTGAGAAAGCTTTCTTGTAATGAAAAATACAATACTGTGTTCGTTTATTGATCAACACTATGAATGTTCTCTAAGTGCACTATTATAACAGCAAATCAAGCTATTTGATTAAGAAAGCGAAAAAAAGAGCATTGTTAAATCCCATTTTGGTGCACGTAGGGTCCACTGGGAACACTTAACATTTTGTTTAGGAATGAGAAAGAGAGTTCATAATTCATCATAAAATGTAGGTATGATCTGAAGATGCTGACGACATTGCCTGGATCTTATGAAAAAATTAATTGAAGAAGATAACCAGTGTTTCTTTAGGGGTAAATATTAACCAGTTGTATCAAATATGGCCCATTTTGGTTTTGTTCTGCTTTGAACTCCTAAAATTCTGCACTTGTAGCTGATATTTCAGTCTTATTACATTTCCTTTATACTACAGAGTTCTAACCATTGATTTGTAATGTTAAAGCAATTAGAAGAATCAAGCTGAATATTGTTGGGTCAGTTTGTGATAACTGTGATTGCTTTGCTGGCACTGAAGTTCCAAAGCAGTCTGAGCATGGACTTGAATTTGGCTGCCTTTGCTTTTGCCATGTCTCTGTTGGCTCTCCAATTTCATTTTGCAAAAAGCTGAATCAATGGAGATGATACACGAAGAGAAGAATTACCAAGAAAAACAGCTTTAACTTTCTTCAGAAAGCCTGGCTTGGAATAGGGCTGGCAAGGGCTCCTATATGAATTCCAGGTGAGTGCTCCTTTTAAGTAGGATGAAAAACAGTGGATTGTCCAGGCAGTGTAGAACCCCATGTCTGAAAGTACCAAGATTAATTATTCTCTATATTCACAACTTACTGTTCTATATCTTTGTTTCTATAAAAACTGAGTAAGTGCCTGATAGGGAGTTTAGTTGTATCTTATGTCTTTGTAGAATTAAGATTGATTTTATACTTCTGACACACTCATTACTCTCCACAGTGTAACGCCTCTTCTATTCCTCTGCCTGTATAGTTGTAAATAACAGCCTTCCCTCAGTCCTCACTCCTGATCAGAAAATGTTGTTCTGCTCTCTGGTTGGAAAACAAACCCTTGCTCTGGTCCTGTTATGTCAATGTTGAAGCAGTTTGTTACCAGCAGTGACACAGGTTTGTGCTTCCTCAGACAAAATGATCTAATCACATTTCTGCAAAATTACCTGGATCACAAATATGTGTTCTGGTCTGGCTGCAGATGAACTGAGGGATATCTAACTTGAATTAATGAATTCATGTATATTAAATCAGTACTTTGTATGAGGTTTTTAGATCTAGCAATATCTAATCCTGGCTCTAAAGCCTCCATTATAAATCATGGGGGCTCGAATTTCTCCAGTAGCTCGGTCTAAGCTGTAGCCAAACTTCTGTCTGATCCCTATAAAGATACTTGGGAGAAGGTTCGAATTGAAAAACTCTATTTAATTATCTGCTTTTTCCCTCCTCCCTCCAGGAGGCTCAGATGGTGCAGGAACTGATACCTACTAGCTAGAAATGTCTTTCCAGGTCAGTGCTGTGCCAGCTGCTCTCCCCGCCGCGCCGGTGTCGCACTGGCTGCCAGCCCTGCCCAGCTCCTGCCCGCTGGCCCCGAGCTGCCAGGATGAAAAATATTGATTCCAGTCCATCTCATTGAAGTATTATCATGAGGTGTTTGCAGACATGCTGGGACTGGTCTTTTACTTACAGGAACGTTTATTCAGTGGGATCTGGTGTGTTATGTAGCAAGAAACTGCAAGAGGCAGAATGAATTTACTGTTTCCACTTACAGTCAGTAGCCTGAGACCTTACTGTGGCTTTAGCTATTCTTGATTAATTTCATATGTGGATGCTCCTATTCCAGAATAAAAGTGCCTTATTACAAAAGAATTTAATTCCTTTAATTTCGTTTGGGAATAAATATATCCACACACCTGGTATTTAAATCTGAGAGAACTATTTCTTTATAAATTTACACCCTGTTCTGTTTTGGATCAGATCTCATGTGTAGCTAAATCCTTCTATTTATTTAACAATATATGATTTATTGCTCAAAATTCTTCTTTTGGGAAGTACTTGGTTGGAAAATAAGAATTCTGCTTGCAAGGATAAGACTGGGTGGAGAGGGGGGCACATGAAAAATTCTGAAAACAACTGGTTTGGAAGCACTGCATTGGAAAACATTGTTACATGTCAGGTCTTATTCTGCTGTTTTATTCTGAAACATCTGGCTTTTGACACTTTAAAAAAAATCTATTTTGATGTTTTTCAAATTGAGAAGTACAGCTTTGAAACATGGCTTGGAATATTTACATTTCCTGCCATGAAAATGTCTTTTATGTCTCCATCATCCTGTTTTCTGGTGCAAACACAGCTGGCAGGAATGGTTTGGACTGACTTTGCTCTGTCTGGGTGTCAAGGTAAGAAGCTGTCCTCAGAAGTCACTGTCTGTCACAGCCCTCCTTGCTGGATGTGGTTTGAGTTCCATGGGCACAACCCAAGGTCTCGGCAGCCACCGTTTGCTCCGTGTCCCGTGCAAGGCTGGTGAGGGAGGAACTGGTGAGGAGATGAGAGAGTTTTCCTCTCTGACAGTGTCCTCGGGCCTGCTGAGTGGCACAGTGGTGATGGGGACACGTTCCCCTTGTTGTCTGTGTCCCAGTGTGACATCCTGCTCTGGTGCAGGGCTTTACTTTAAAGCTTTCTGTGCTTTCGCTGCTCGGATCTGGCTCAGCTGCCAGAGAGGTCCTGCGGTCATGGGAAGGATGGGCCTGTCCACAGTGCAGCATGTGCACTCTGGATGCATAAGCACAGGGGAGAGCTTTCCTAAAGATGTATTACTAAGCTCTTTAAGATTTAATGCTTTCTCAAAGTTCAAACCAGTGTAAGGGAAGGCTTAAGCAGCTTAATGGGTTAAAATGATCCCTGACTGTGTCCTTCAGACAGTTTAAAGACCCTGCAGCAACACAAGCGGGCCACCTGTTCCTCTCCCAGACAAACAGGTCCCCCTCTTGACCTTTATTCTGCCACCCTTCAGTTTTGCCTGGCCTGGCTCCATGTGTGGAGTGATTGTTCTGAAGTTTGTCATTGTTTAAAATGCCACTTGCCAGAGTTTAATGTGCACAGCTGCAACCTGAGCCATCGCCGTGTGTTAATAAGGCTAAAACCATTGGAGTGACACCAAAAGATCTGCTTGCACTTGGCATGTCATAAATTAATATCATTCTTACCTGCCAGGGATGATTCACTGCTGGCTCAAAGCGTATTTAAACTTTGGAGGATGCCAACAAACTGGGCGGTGGTTTGACCTGCCACGTGGCCCAGGGCTGCTGCTTTCCCTGCCTCCGCCTTGCCGCTGTTGCAGTGTGTCGGGAAACAGAAGCTCTTTATGGCCTTATGAGAGCTTGTGTTTGTGTGCTGCCCTGGCCCTCCTGCCCCATCTGCCAAAGGGCTGGCCTGTTTGTGGGAACATCTCACTGCCTTTCAAATTCCTGGCTGGACTGTTGCTGCCGGGTTTGGGAGTGGTGCTGGGGGTTAATGCTTGACTGGACTGTGGCCTGTTGTTGCAGCAGTTCCAGAAGGCTCTCATCCCTCTGACCCTGCCTATCCTAGGCAGGCAGGTTGTGCCAGCATCCCAGAAACTGCGGATAAATTCCATGTTAGAGAAGCACACTTGACCAGCTAACAGCTCAGAGCAGGTGGGTTAAGCTGGTGCCCAGGGTAGGGAGCCTTGGAGGCGGGAAGGGATGGCCCACATGGGGATGGGAGAGATCGGATTGCAGGGTTATATGCCAGAGGTTGAACGTGCTCCCCGGAGCCCAGACTCTGGGGCTCCAGTGTCACAGCAAGTGCCCAGCAGGGAGGTGCTGCTCTGTCCCCAGGGGTGTGCTGAGAGTCAGCAGTGCTGCTCTGTTTGTCCAAGTGCATCCCGGCTGCATCCAGCACTGGAGACTGCAGTGCTGCCCTGGGCAACTGTTGCAGGGCAGGGAGAAAGAGGAGATGGGAAGGGATGGGAGACAGTTAAAGACATTTTGCCCTTTCTTGGTAAAGTCCATGGATGGGGAGAAGGTTGGTGTCTCTGGTGGCTTGGGGAGTTGTACATATATCTTTTATAAAATTACTTGAAATTTGTGTCCTCAGACTTTTCCCTTGGGGCTAATGTGTTCCTCATAAAATACTGTGAAGGCATAACGCGCTCCTTCAGCTAAAACTGCTCCTTTGTCTTCCATGGTGTCCCCATTGCCTATTTACCTTGGCTCATCCAAATCATTTGTTAAATACCAAGTTTGCATAAGCAGTCCTGTGTGGACTTGGGACCCCCGAAGCCTCGCTGTGGACATTGGGAGGGATAGAAACAGCCCTCATATCTGCCTTAGATGTGTTTCAGTCTGGAAATCCCAAGTGTTGCAGGGAACAGGGTGTAACCATGATCTGGTTAGGGGTAATTATGGTTGGCAATGCCAGGAGCAGCCTGCAGCCCTCCTCATGTTCCCCACCACAGCTGCACACAGCCTGGCAGTCTAACCCTGATGGAACTATTGCATTATCCTCACCACTGAATCCACTGGCTTTTGTTTTCCTTTCCAGCAGGGAAAAAATAAATTACAAATGGTCTACTATATGTAGGTAAATAATGAGGAATCCTGGAAAGGGATCATCCTATCCAACAGGACAGACAGGAGACCCAGTTTACCTAATGACACGGTTGTGGTCACCTCCTGAAGCACACTCAGAGCCGGAGCAGAGGTTAGACAGTGTCTGGGACAAGGATTGCAGCTCTCCTCTGCTCAGCTTGCAGACACGTGGTGACTGAGCTGCATAAAGGCTCATGCTGTCTATATTTTATTTTGTGGGTAGTGCGGGCTGTTGGTTTTATTATTTTCTCTTTATGCGAGGCTGACAGGGAGCATAGAGCTGGTTGCTGGGCAGTGGGGACTGCAGTTGGTAATAAAGGTCTGTTTTCTCACTTCCTCTATTTTTGTCTCTGGGCAGGATGAGGCACATCAGGGGAAAATCTGACTTGAAACAGAAGCTCAATTTTTAAGTTGGAGTTAGACAGTCCTGCTGAGAGAGGTTTGCTCACACCACAGCTGTCCATCACCTCAGGGCACAGTGCTGAGGCTGCTCACGCTCAGCAGCCCTGGGGGTGCCACGTCTCCTGGACAGATCTGGAGGGGACACGATTACTCCAAACCCCTCATTAGTTTGCCAAGTGGCATTTTGGTGCCTGGGGCAGGATGTCTGCTTGGTTGTCCCCCAGGTCTTGTGAACATACTGAAAAAGTGGCATACAGCTTCCTGTAAGGAGGGAACAGTCTTTACCAGGCATGGAGTCAGGACTCCTGGGTCTAACACCTTTTCTTCCTCTTTCTGGCTCCTATGGAAGTTCTGTGTATCCTGTGAGCACAGACATGTCTCTGTGTGAGACCCTGCTGGTGGTCTGTTGATTGCAGGAGGATTTTTTGCATGCAAGGAGAATTTTGCAATCACCAAGTGCAAACTTTTCTCTGGAAGAACTCTGGTTTCGGTACAAATCTCTGAATCTCTCTAGGTGAGTCTGTTTTCAACAAGGTCACCGGATATCCTCACATCTGCTCAGATGAGGAGATGAATGAATCCAGCTGAGCTGCATTTTGCATGTGCCCTCTCTAAAATGAACTGCAGAGCTGATAAATTCTTCACCCCTTGCCCCCGCCAGCTCTGCAAATTGCAGCTTCTTCCAAAGCTGAAGAGAAAAGTGCTGTAGTGCCAGGGCACCACTGCCAGTGTCACTTGAGGGACAGGCTGCAACAAGACTGAACACGTACCAGAGTCTCTGTCCAGCCTGGACGGGGGAGTGCCAGTCCCTCTACTCCAGGGACAGTGCTGGGCTGTGTTTTTTTCTTGTAACTTCAGTTGAAAGCAATGGAGAATCAGTGCTCAGCACTGCTGCAGGCAGGAGGAGAGGACTTGTACCCCTTGGGATTGCTGGTCAGTCAATGTTGCAGCAAGAGCCTGTAGCTGATATTAGTGGATTTTGGGTTTTGCTGTATAAAGAAGATCAGAATCTGGCCTGGGGTGAGGGTGTTTGTGCTTTGGCAGTGGGTGTGAAAGGAGAAACTCCAGAGGGTTGGGCGGCAACACGCTGGTTCTGTTCTCTTCCGTAGATGGCCTTCCGGAGACACGCTGGGTGAGTGGAAAATGTAATGAAATTCCCAGAGCCTCCTGGTGCACTACCAAGGTATTCCTGCCAGCTTTCCAGCCTGAGATGTTGGTGCAGCTGTAGGGGCCAGGGCCACAAGATAGAGGTGGTTGCAGATTAACCCCCACCAGAGCAGGATTACTGAAGGAGAGGTTTTCTTCACCTGGGCAATAGCCCACACTAGAGTTGCGCTTACCTTTGGGGAGAAATGAGCTGAACCAAGAGTTTACAGTAGATCGAGCTCTTTTCAAACTGCCTTTATTTTTTAAAAGCTCACTTCTTGTTTATTCTGTTTCACAAACTGAGCAGTACAAGCAACAGTAAAAATGTGGTGCATCCCAAATTCTTGCTGTGAGGATGGGTTTCATGACCGCTGCAGTCTGCACAAGGTCTTTAGATCCAAACCATCTGTGGGGCTCAGAGTATGCAAACTATTCATGTTGTCTTAAAGATTTACCAGGGAGCAGGGCCTCAGCGTGCCAGAATCTGTAGGAAAACAGAGACCTGCACCACTGATGGTCCTGGGGGTCTTGTTTGAAGCTTCTATTGAATAGATTGATCATTGTCCTGCAGCATTTAGCAGTGGGAAAAAAAAGCAGGGAGGGGGTTTAACAAGTGTCTCATATGGTTTGTGTTGTCTCTGCTATGCTGAACCTTTCTTTCTGCTCACACAGCAGGGTTTTGCTTTGCCTCTGTTTCCTTTGTGCAGATGGCAGCAATAGGTTTCGTTTCCCCCCCAGCCGTCAAATTAACAGCCTTGGCGAGCTTTCCTTTGCTGGCTAGCTTTGGGTGGTGCTGGAGAATTGCTCCACTCCGTACATTTCCAAGTCTGGCTTTTTAAGCCAAGCTCTACAAAAATAAACTTTTTTTTCTTTGTTGTTTATTTGTTTGAGAGAAGGGACCTTGGGAAAGCAGATATGAAATTTGCTCTGACTGTATTTTGTCCGCTGAAGGAGTTGGCTTTGAGTTGCATTAGAATAGCAGATTGGCTTCTTGCACAAAGCTCCCACAAGCAACGGGCTGAATTGGGAAAAGCTGGTGGGCAGAGGTACTGGAAACCATCTTCTGAGTTACAGCATCCACAGGAGAGACTAATGAAAACTCTGGCCTCATATCTCCAAACTCCACAGCAAAGCTGTTCGACCCACCCAGTTGCACTGATCAGCTTCAGAATACCATGACATCCTGAACTGGTGAATTTGCAGTGTGATTCTCCTCTTCTTTCCTCCAGTCACAGTAACCCAAATCAATGTCAAGGAGCAGTAGCAGAATGGCAGCCCCTCACCATGGTCCAGTGGCACTAGTACCAACATTGAGCTTACAGAGAAATTAGTGATCTGAATTGCTCCATCAATACCAATGCTAATGCAAGTGGATCTGAACCAGAAACAGGTGATGGACTGACTTTTTTATTTTACAAATGTAACAACCCAGCCCAGAGGAAGGCAGGAGCAGAAGGTTTCCTAAACCTTTGCAGAAAACTTGTGGGAGGGACATAAACTCAAACTCTGAGCCAAGTGCTCCTGAGCCCTTGTGCCTTTACTACATATAAATAAATCGTGTGTGTATTTATAGTAGATATCGTTTATATGCTAAGGGAACTTAGCACAAATCTGAAGTTCTTTCATTGCCTGCCTATGTGCCTTTCTAACTCAAAAAGCTGTGTTCTTGGCACCTCTCTGCAGTACAGCAGCATGTGTGGGCACATCTAGGTTGGAAGCTTTGTGCATGCTTGGTGCATCTTCACCTTCTGGGTTTTACTTCATGGCAGAGACCTGTGCTATGCCAGAAACTGCAGGACCCAGGCTTTTGGCTATCTCCTCTATCTTGAGGATGTAGTTTGAAATAGTCACTCATCAGGTGTTTCATTTAAACTTGGTCCTACTTGAAAAAGACCTTGTGTATCCAACATAGTGCCATGCCAGGAACAACAAAAGCTGCAGAACCCCTGCTCAGCCTCGCATTTGTGTCTCACATGTGTTCCAGGACTGCTCTCCTCCAACCTCCTCACTGGTTGTTTTCCTCTGTTGCTAGAGCCGTATGTCTCCAAAGGAAGGACCAGCTCTGCCATTTGAACAATCCTCCTCCATCTGCTGCTCCTGCTCCAGGAGCTGTGTGTGAGTGGCAGCGTGGTGACACCAGGCCTGCAGACTCTGTCACTCCTGTGATTCCAGGCTGGGTGAGGTATGACCAACTTGCATTTTAGTGCCGAGTTTCAGTGGCTTTAGTTTGTCAGGGATAAAACTACTGCCATCAGCAATGAGGATAAAAATTTACTGGGCATTCAGACCTGCTGTTCCTGGAGAAACAGCAGATTGCTGCTGCTGCTGGGAGTTAGTTCCCAAATGGGGTCTTTACAAACCTGCCCTCACCACAAGGAATAAGACCTTGAACAAAATCTAGTCAGGTCTGCTCCATAGTTTCAGTTCTTTGTAGACCAAACCTGTGCTCTAGGTTTAATTCCTATCTCCTGCTTAGTTGGACTTTTGTTTCAGTGGAAACCATAGTCTGCACAGCAGGCCTCAGATTTCAGGGCATTACGCAAAAAGGACTCAGAGATACATCAGAAGTTTTCTACCCTTATCAATGTGCAATATTAAAAGTAAAACCAGGCACTTCTCAGAGCACTGGAGAGGCCAGAAGGTGTCCTTTACTCTGTGGGGGTTTTATGGACATAGATGTGGACTGCACTGCCTGGAACACAAGTTGTTTTAATTTACAAATTAAAAATAAACTGTGTTTATTTGCATCAATTGAGGGGTCTTTTGCTCACAGCTGCTTAAAAAGTGAGCTCTGGCTGCCAAGTAAAATAAAGTTGAATGTTACAACATGCACTGGGAAGGGCAGAACTGGAAATTACCCTGCCAGCAGCAGGACACTGTAGGAACAATATTTAGAAATCCATGCAAAGTGCAGAGCTTGGCTGTGGCTTGTGACAGATGTGGGACTGAGGTACAGGAAGGTGTTGCAAAATGTCAGGCACCTACAGTGAGAAACCTCATGGCTGTGAAGGTGAGGGAGCCGTGTCCTCAGGGAGGCCCTAAGGAGCAGCTCTCTCTTGCCACACACCAGCTGCCAACCCATGTCTGGCATTCCCATTATGGAAAACTGGTTGGGAGGTGGCTCGAATCCCTGGTTTCCTTTTAGTCCTCTCTTGTCAAGCTTGTGTCCTGGTGAACACTGGAAAACATGCTTGTTATGTTGGGCAGTGGTTTTCTCCTAAAAGTTGATGAGGAGAAAGCTCATCTCCCTGGGGTTGCTTTGTCCTCTGGCTGTGTGGATGTGTCCAGTGCTCGTGAGGTCTGTGTGGGCTGGAGCTGGGCACTGCTCTCTGCCTGCAGACACCCCCAGGGCTGGAGGCAGGACACTTGTCAGGCAGGGATGTGGTGTTTTCATCTCTCTTCAAGGCCAGTGAAGTGGTTTGTGGGGCAGTGATGGCTGGTGTGGTCTCAGCTGTGTTTCATCTGACTCATCTGGTGCAGTGGAATAAATGAGCAGGGGCTAAATGTTACTTTACTGTGGCTGAATCTGAAAGCTCAGCTATCAGTACAAGCAGTATGGGGCTAGGTACCATATTTATTTACAGACTTCCCCTGCCTTTAAGGGATAAATGCAAGAAAAAAGAGAGGAGTCAAGGCAGAGGAGACTGGGGGAGGATGCTCTGTTTGACAGCTGCATGCAGAAGTCCAAGTCAGATCTTTTGACACCCAGCAGAAAGACACTTTCCTCTTGTTAGTGACAAGGAAACCTGGAGGAGTCTGGCTGGGGTAGCCCAGATCAGATGGAGACACAGTCCTCCCAAGCCCTGGGGACTCAGGCTGGTTGTGTTGCCTGCAGGTTGAGGAAGGTTTCCTGCAGAGCAGGTGCTGCCATTACCTGCCTCCTGTAGCACAACGAGGCAAGTGCCTGTTTTGTGTTGTGCAGCCTTTTGTTGCTGGCCCTCGTCAGCTCTGGATTGCTTTGTGACCATAATTTAACAAGGCAGTTTACAATGGCTCTGACACCATTTGGGTAGATGAAGTTGGCTCAAAAAGCATCCACCCACTTGCTAAACAATGCCTCAGGCTCTGAACGCATTAAACTTGCTCTGCTCTGCTGCCTACATGCAGCTTTCCAGGTGGAGTTTGTTTTTGATGTTATCCATCCCCCTTGATGGCTCGTGAGCTGGCCAACTCTCACTCTGCCTCCCATCTCTCCTGTCCATAGTTTGTTGTCTAATATTTGGGAGCCTGCTCGTTGCAAAGTCTTGCACAAGCAGAGAATGGTCTTCAGTTCATTAAATGCATCTGCTCCTTCAGCTGGGCAGTTAGTGCAAGACGAGGATTAAGATTTTAATAAAAAACCAGAGGACACTGTATGTACATTTGTTGGAAAACTCTGCCTCCAACGATCTGGATTTATCTCACAGGGGTGTTAAGATGCCCTGGGTTAATGTAAGTTCTATCCCTGTGGTTTTTTTAAGAATTGATGATTTGTTGCTGGATTTGACTTCCTGGAATTGCAGAGACATGAAATTGTTGAGAAACCTTGATTAAAGTTCAGTTTGATGTGATGGAGACTCCAATTCTGAGTCAAGCTTTAAAAAAACCCAGCAATCATCCCACCAACAACTACTTTCTTTTTTTAACCAGAAGCATATAATCTTCCTTGGAACTTTTCTTAAGCACCAGAAGGGCGAAGAGGTGGATGTTGTGAGCTAGAACACTTTTGGTGGCAAGGATGCTGCTTTTTTGGACTTTGCTAATGCAGATCAACATGTGTATATGTTGAAACTCACAGTGAGTAAAGAACAAACAGCTGTCTGCCATCCTGACAGAGTTGACTGGGAAATTGCCCAAACACAGAGAAGTCTTTTTAAAAAAAGGAGGAAAAAAAGGGAGAGAGGGAAAGTGTCTGTCTTCAAGTATGTTTGAAATAATGAAAAGAACCAATGTGCAAAGCGATTAAGAGATCTTTGAGGATCAAAAGCCTTGATTCAGTTTTGCCAATGGAACAAAACTTTTCATCTGTTCTTATGTGGACCTTAAAGTAGGGCAGAAGGGTGTAGTTTTTAAATTATTTCATTTCAGGATTTACTTTGGGCAGGGGGAAAGGGTTCTTTCTGTTTGTTCTTGCTCTTGTTATTCAGTGTCCTTAACACAAAAGGCCAGCCTGGCTCTGAAATGAAGAGCAGGGTCGTTCTATGAACTGGTGGTTCATTAGTCTCCTTTTGATATGTCAGAACAGTAAAGGACCCTTTTATTTTTTTTCTCCCTTTCTAGTAATGTCTGTGTTCTTAAATCAAGACATCTTCCCTCATCATGCTGCAGTGGCTGAATCTTTTTCAGAGATTTCCTAAGTGGGTTGTACCAATAACGTTCATGTCGTGCACACAGAGCAGAGAGTCAAGAGTTTGATGCGTGGGGAAGCCAAACCCAAAGATTTTCAATGCTCTGTGCAGTAAATCCTACTCCCAGCTTTGTGTTCAATTGGAGCTGGATGCCCCCCACCAGGTTATCTCTGTGCCTGTTTTCCCTGGTAGCCTCTTGGCAGCAGGACCACAGAGCAAGCCTTGGGAAGGTGGATCAGGGAGGCTCAGAAGTGCAAATCTCTGCATTCCAGCACCGCCAGCTCAGCAGCAGTGTGCCCTTTCTTGGGGAAGGGGTGGTGAAAGTAGCAGCAAAAGAAGATGAAGAGATCTGGGGCTGTGAGAGCGAAGACAAAAGATTGGGAAGGAGAGGACAAAAGTCAGGAATGTCCTTGTGTTTGGGTTTCTGCAGGGGACGGTGGAAGAGCTCCCTCTTCCTGTCCCAGCCTGCTCTAACCATTGTGGGAAAAGCCTTCCTTGCAGGCTGGGGTGTCTCTGTGGTCCCAGCATCCATGAGGCAGGGTTTTTCTTTCAGCATGGATTTGCAACCTGGAGGATCCACAGGACAGCATGGATTTGCTTTGTAGGGTCACCAGAGCAGCTCTGTGGCACCACACACCACCACCAGTGGGGTGGGTTTCACAGCTGAGGTGCAGGTTGGGTGGGCTTAATGACAGGAGTCACCTCAGTGGTGGAAGTTGTGTGCTGGCCCTGTCTCTTTGCAAAAGAGCTGGTGAGAGCACAGAGGTTCTGTGTTCCTGTTGCCACTGCAGATATTCAGGAGAAGCATCTGGTGCCACAGGTGCTTCCTGTGACCTGGAGCTGATATACTTCTGGTGTGTGGTTTCCTGCCCTGTCCTGACTGGGGTCAGGTGGTAGTTGTGCTCCAACCTCTTCAGTGGGGCAGCTGTGATAAAAGTCTGTTCTCTGCTCCAAAACCTAATTAATACAAGTCATATTTTGTCACCACGTGTGCAGCAGAGATGGCAACTCCCATTTCTGCTGTTGTGGGAACCACATCCGTGTGCTACACAGACCCTGTCACGCTCTGGTGACAGACCAGTAGCATTAGTGGAAACCTGAAAGCAATAGCAGCAGAAGCTGAAAACTGCATATGGCAGAGCAATATAGTGGGTTGCAGGCTGGAAAAGTTCTGCTGGTAAAAATTTCTGGCAAGGAGAGGACTGCAGAATAAATTAATCTGCTTTCTTCTTTGAACTGCTTCTAGATTAGCTCTTTCTGCCTGATCCAGCGCTCCTGTGTCCATATCCATGGCAGGAATGAAATGTCACCATTGATACAAGCCTAGTGTGTAAAAGTCTGTAATTACAACCCATTCTTTGAGCAATAAGATGGGTGAAAAAAATGACCTCCTATGGGCTGGTGATCTCCACCCTCTTGGCCTTGAAAGCAGGCATACATTAATTTACTGCATACATTAATCTGCTGCATACATTACTGCATAATTTTTATGCTGCTCTAACATCATCATAAGCATGTGTCATTTCAGCATATTATCAATTCTAATACAGCTGTGAGCAGCAAAAGAGAATGAAGAGAGTCTTCGTGCCTGCCTTCGGGGTTGAGGGTGGAGATGGGATTGTCCATGTATTCTGTTTTGACAGTAGCTTCTCTCTTGGTGTTCACGTAAATAGTTATTTTTAGGAAGATCATATATTCCCCAGTAATTGTTTTAAATGCATCAAAGAGCTCACTGATATAAAGCCTGTGATTTATGGGTTCCCGCTACTTTTTAATAGCTGAACTTAAATCCTGGATTCACTGAAGCCATTTGGAAAATTGGGATTATTCCAAGCTGGAGCAAAGGGAGGGAGACTGGTATTTTGCCAAGATCAGCAGTGATTCATTCCTACATTCGTGCTCAGCATCCAGTGAAGGGCAGGAGCTGGGAATGCTGTAAGGAGAGCTAGCAGGAGATTATCATGTTGAAGGTGAATCTGCCCTCCTCGCTCTCTCTGCTGCTAGATAAGGTCTTTTGAATGAGAAGGACCAAATTCTGTCACGTTTTTCTTTCATCCCCTCTGAAAGCTGATTTATTCATACAAGCTCCAAGCCAACTAACTTGCCTCCTGACTCTGAGGCATAGAGAGAACTGAATTTTGGCTGTTACGAGAATGTCCCCATAGGGGTGAAGGACTGGAGAACACCTCGTGATAAATATACTTTGGAAATCCCTTACAAAGAGATGTTTTAGTGACTGCTTGGAATGAAGCAATGTCTGTATCAGGTTAGGCCAGCAGGCTCTGGCAGCGTGAGTAGGGGCCCTCAGGGACCTGTAAGGGGACAGGGTGGACCCAGGACTCATTGCAGGCACATTCTGTCACGCTCCAGGGGTATTTGGCCCCTGGACCAAGTGAGAAGTGATCGCAGAATAAATCAGATTGGTGGTGGTATCATTTAGATTAGGTGATAAATGTTGAAGTAATAGTAAAAGTGGAAACTTGCTGTGGTCTAAGGGTTTTGTTTAGCCTGAGGACATTTATGCTTTTGGTGCCTGCACCAGGGTTCAGGCTCCATCTCTAGGACATACAGCCAGACAAATGGTCACTAATCCTGGGCTGTGAGGAATGAAAGGGGCTGTCTGTCCATCCTTGTCCGTGCAGCTCACAGGGGCTGAGCTCCAGCTGCACGTCCGGTAGCCATGGTCATACTGACGGGGAGAGCAAAGCTTTTACAGCTGAAATACTTCTTAGTTGTGAGCCCCTGGGGAGCTGCCTTCCCTCAGAGGATTCTGTCCTCCTTGTCCTCTGGCCAGCTGACGTTGGAGTAGAATTTCTCATGTTTTTGCTCTCCCAGCCCTGGGAGAGAAGCTCAAGGAGTTGGTAAAGTAAATGGACCAAATATCCCAGCATAGTTCAGTCCCCACAGAAAGGAAAGGACTTCGTCTTTCCTCTCTTGCAGAGCAGGGGCACAGCCAAAACTGTTTTCTTCTTTTCCTGACATATCATTCCCCTTGCATAATTTTGAAATATATTAATACTGAGAGCACTGCTGTTGTGATCAGGAGGCAAAAATAGCCAAAATTTATATTTGTGGATAAAAGGCAGTAATAAACCCCCGAATTTCCAAACACATAGAGGAGCATTGACATCTAAATACCAGAAATTCTAAGCCCTTACCTTGCTAATTCATGTGGCATTTGGAGGGGCTGTGGATTTTTATTTCATCCTGGTATTTGTGGTATTTCCTGCCATTAGTATAGGAAAACCCTTGTGTGGTAAATGCCGGCTTTTTCCTCCGTTGGTGGCAGCCACCGAGACTTGAGTTCATGAAAGGCAAACCATCCCTTTCAGTACTGAAGGATCTCTGAGGTACCTGGGAAGGAAAAGTCTCATCGGGGTTGAATGAGGCTGTTGGCACCGTGACCGCTGCCAGCTGAGTCGCTCCAAGCAGAGTCACATCTTGTGTCCAGATCCAGCAGTCTGGGGCTCAAAATCCATTGGGTGGCTTCAAAAGCTGTAGCTTGGAAATAGCACTGATAGCAGTTTTATCACAACCTCTTAAAAGTGATCTGCGGATAAAGGTTTCAGGTACAAGTGTTGGCCTCAAGTCAGTGACCCAGCTTTCAGAAATTGCTGTTTTTATTGCAGATTAAAGTGTAGATTGGGTCGTTTAGATTTGTAATGGAAAAATATTAGCCAATGTACTTTCCTCCCCTCCACCCTCTATCATCAGGGCATATATCAAATTGCACTATCTGGCAGGGAGTTCCAAATGTTATTTGAGAAGAGGGAGGAATGCAAGCGATGTCAGCAGAAAACAGCTGAGTAGCGGTTAAATTTCTTTGGCCTGAACCTGCTCCACAGGGAAAAAGAAACGCAACAACTGGATTTGTTTCATTTCACCCCAGCACAAGCCATCCTTTGGAAACAGATGATGTTTGTGAGCAGATTCTCCTCAGAAACTGGGGTTTGGGGATGCTGCTGGGCGGGCAAATCCTGCCGCGGACGTGGCAGGGCCAGCTCTGGCTGGGATCCCTCGGTGAAAGCACCGAGGCACTGGCTGTTGCTGCTGCCTCGTTCAGCTGGAGCCTGCCACTTTTAGAGGGGCAGCTTTAGGTTGCATCTCCGTGGCCTCCTGAACTTTTTATCTACATTGGCTTAAAGATAAAAGCCTTAAGAGCTGGCTCAAGTGAACTTGCGCGGAGCTGCCAAAGAGCAGTGGAGGTGCGTGCAAGGATACTGTTAGCTGAGAAGCTGGGCTGAGTTAAATGGTACCCTTAATCCCCTTGGTACGGGCAGAGTCAAGTTAAAAGGTCTTCCCCACTTGGAGGGAAGGCTTTGCACGTGTAGATGCTGGTTCACTTAAGGGCAGAGCTGCCTCTGCTGGCATTTGCTTTGTTGCTGAGGAAAGTTACTTCTGCAGGGGCTCCATCACAAGTGGGGAATTTCTGGTCCGTGGGGGCTTTTAAATTAAACAACAATGGAGACAGCAAACAGATAGAAACAGAATGGTTGAACAGGAGAAGAACACAAAAGTAAATATAGCCCTTCTTTTAATTCTACCAGTCAGTCTGCAGTGGCTTCTTTGCCTTGCACTCACCATTTTAGCAGGATTTTGCCTGGGTATTCACACAGCCAAGATCCACATTTTGCTTCTCAACCTTACAGCTGTTGCAGACAACAGGAGGCTGCAGTCCCCTGCCATGGTCCTGCTTGGGTTCTTTCTTGTCTGGGGTTTAGGGCCCCTTCCCTTACTGTGTTCTTTAGTTTGCCTTATTTCCTGCCTCTGGAATGCTCTGATGGGGCAGCTTGGTCTTCTCTACCATAAAAACCCAAGTGAGGAAGGGAACAGGAGAAGACTTTTTTTGGATCCTTCCCCAGCTTTGTTACAGCTTCCAGAGGGAGACTTCCAGCAAGAGCTACACAAGAGTCCTACTTAGAATCTTGAGTCAGATTCTTTCTTAGCCTCTGATCAACCCCCTGGTTGTCTTTAGCCCAAGCCAGTGTCTGTGCTTCACAAATGTTTCATATTAAATATTTTCCAGGTGTAGTGCCCAAATTGCAGCAGGTACTTGGGCCTAATTCCCACTGACTTGAGTACGAGTTCTGCCACTCTCACTGCAGGAGGTGTGGACAAGTGTCAAGGTCAGTTTTGGGAGCTTCTGTAATGGAATGCAAGAGGAGCAAAACAGACCCAAGGAAGACAGGGTTTTTACAATCCTACTTCTGTTGCAGTCAAAGGAAGCTCCCCCTTTAATTTCAGTGAAAGGAGAAATAAAGTATAAACCAGGAAATCAGATGAAACTCACAGAACTTGCCCGTGAGTTTATTTTTCTTAGCAATATAGAATAATATCTTAAACTGAGGAAATGTTCCTGATAGCTGAGATTTTCATTCTAGAAATAGTGTGGCTAGGTATTTTTATATGTGGATTTAAATTCTTTAAAAAAATAAATTGTATTAATAGTTTTTCATTAGGGACTGCAGGAATGACACTGATGTATTGAAACAGTATATTCAAGATCTTAAACCAAATCCTGCTCTGAATATTTTGTCTTTGAATGTGTTTCCTCTCTTCCTCACCCCGGTTGTTGGAGCCTGGTTATATTGCCTAGAAAGGCCTGTTAAAACAGATATATTTTTATTTGCATGCAAATTGGTAGGAGGCAGCTTGGCTGTAAATACTGTGCTAATCATTCTAGGTTCATCAGGATCCTAATTGGCTGCGGGATTGCCTGTAACTCTCAGTACCCTGATTCAGAGCAATAGGAATTGTTGAATCTACATAATAAAGTGAGTGTGATGGAAGGTGAGCTCACACCTACTCGAGATGTGTGTTATCATTCCCATCAAGGTCAAAGACTTTTTTTTTTCCTTCCAGATATACATATTCATAGAGCCTGTGCACAACTAATGAGTCGGAAGATTAAATGGTTGTGGATTAAGAACAAACCCTACTGTTCTCCTAATTTGATTGAAAGTTACTTGGTTCATCTGATTAGAATTCTGAATTCAAACCAGCTAACACGGGCTCCTCAGCTACCTGCAAAACCTGAGCCTGGCAGCCAGGAACAGGTTAAGGTTTCATCCAGTCCCCCCAAATCTCAGGGAGGCCAATGGGTCTGAAGAACCTCTGGAACCCCCCTGAACTTCCACAGGGAGAGACTGACCCAGGGCAGAGAGGCTGTGCTGCCAGGGTCAGCTACCACCCAGGATCTCCAGCCAGGATTGATTTCATGTCAGACTTTTTAAATATTATAGCAAAGATATTACTTCTAGTCCCTGGTAAAGGACATATTACCTAAGCTGCTGAGATGAGCCTTTGCTCTTGAACTGCCATGCATTAAAAGATCTGTCTTTTCCATACATACTGAGTTACATAATTAGCAGCCATGACTCAAAGGAGTCCTTGCCCTAAGCTCCGAGTGTCCCTGCTTTTCCCTGAGGCTGGAAGCAGTTGTGCTGGTCCCAGGGCTTGGAAAGGGCTGCAGCATCACTGGGCTTGGAAAACTTTGGGAGACAAAGGTCTCACAATAGGTGTGAGTCAGCCCCTTTGCACTTAGGTGATTTGACTTCCTCTTGCTCTGCTGTCTGGGCTGCTTGTTTTGGGGAACAAATCCTTATTAATGCTTTATCTGTAACATCCTCACTTCCACCAAAGGCTCCCTGTGTGCATTATTTTCCTGCCTTGTGCTGTGCAGCACTTCCTCTGCTCCCCAGCCGCAGCTGCTCCTGCTCCAGCTGCCTGAGCCAGGACTTTTGGCACAGCTCCTTAATGAATGCTGCTCCAAGATGCTTGGCTTAACTTCATGGCACCCAGGAACATTTGTCCTTTCCCTCTAATCTCCTGAATTGCAGGAGTGTTCAGTACTTGGGCTTTAGATCCTGCCTGGCTTTATTCAGATGTAGAAAAGGGGAGAGGAGAAGGTGCTGGAGGGTCTGTTGAAATATAAAGAAAAAAGATAATGGTTTGGGGCTGTGCTGTCCTAGTTCTTTTTTTTTTTTTTTTTGGGTGTGTGTGTGTGTGCATGCATTTATTTTAACTTTCTGTTTGAAGGGGGAGACAGGACCACAGGGTTTGACCTGTGTATTTAACAAAAAGAGAGCACTGAATGAGAGGATTTCAAGAAGTTTTCACAGGTGTATTAAAACAGCATAAGATTCCTGTTTCCTTAATGCAAATGGGAGCAATGTGTATCCACAACAGATATGAAACAAAGAGAACTAAGAAATGTGTTGGCATTCAAAAGAACAGGAAAGTAACACTGTTCCTGTCACTGTTAGAAGGTTAAAATCCTGCCTGGCAGCCTATAAACTATTTAAATGATCCTACAGAAATTCCACTGACTGAATCATTTTTGGGATTTATAGCTAAATCCTTCACCCCAATTGAAGACCCAATGTACTCACAGCCCTGCCGGAAAATACACCTTAATGAGGGGAAATTGTAAAACAGGACTGAAAAAAAAACCCCTCTTCAGCAGAGGTCCTTGCTGCAGTCCTCACTTCACATGGCCATTGAGATGATGGCAGCTGTGCTGCTGTGATCATATGTGACCTAGATTTTCCTCACAGTAGTCCTGTGCTCTCCCTGATCTTGTGTAGGCCTGAATGAATTGAATAGGAACATTTCTGGATGCTTTCAGAGAGCAATGATATCTTTTTCTCTCTCTCTCTTGTTCTTCAAACCACAGCATCTGTTCCCCTTGTGGTTTTCTCCCTTTGCTCTCACTCGGTGCTCGTGAAAGAGGACAGGGCTGGCTTAGCTTTAATTTGGTTAGTGGTGGATGGGGAAATCAGGGCAGGTGTGATCCCTCCCTGTCACACAGCAGAGGGTAAAACTCGAGTCCCTGGGTTTAGCACTGAGTGTGCACAAAGGAGGGGAGGAGGGCTCTCGGGAAGGTCGAGAGGTGAGACTTGCAGCATCAGGGAGCCTGAAATTCTGCCCATGGCATCAAGAATGCTTTTAGGTACCACTCACACAAAGCTCTTCTGCCTGGGCTCAGAAATTACCCTATGCAAGCTCCCAATCCTCTGTGGGAGAAAAGTTGGAGAGGCTCAGCTCCTCAGTGCATGTCCAAGCCCTTGTTAATGCAGTTTGGCTGGATTAGGTGTGGGCAGGAGTTGGCTCATTGCATTGCAGTGCCCAGCAGAATGTCTGAGACCATCCCCAGCTCTGGTGTGGAGGGCCTGGGACCACTCTCCTCTGGACATGGCTTTTGGCTTCTCAGTTTCCAGCTCTGACACCAACACTACCTCTGCAGGTGACCAGAAATCCCTCCATTTGGAGGGTCTTGGTTAAGGTGCAGGGAGGAAACAAAACCAGATCTGGTTTGGTTTCCCTTGGGGGGGTCAGCAAGGCTTTGCATCAAAAAAGGCTGAAGTCATCTGTAGAGCAGTCCCTCCCTCCCTTCCTTCCTTCCTTCCTTCCTTCCTTCCTTCCTTCCTTCCTTCCTTCCTTCCTTCCTGTTTCTGGGTTAAGATGTAAAACTTTTTAAACTAAAATCAAGAAAGTAGCACTTACAGTAAGAGTCCAGTGGAAACTTTTAGATACTGTTCTGGTGGGAATAAAAATAAACACTTATTCTCTTTCTCAGTTCATATGTAGAATAAATTGTAATGATCCCATCATCTGCTGTGCAGAAAGCCTTAAGGACAACTTCTCTTTGGTGCTGTCTTCAGTTACAGAACTGTTCTGACAGTGGCGAGTGAGTGTTACAGGTGGTGGGTGGGGGTTCCTTCCGAAATTTTATATAACTCCAATATTATCTGTTCCTGTGATTGACTTGACACATGAATTCAAAACAGTTGGAGCTTCTCTCCCACTCTGGTGTAGCAAACTGGATGTGAAAATGACACTTCCCCCTGGGAGCTGATAGTTTGCTGTTCCATGCATGGTGTTGGGTTCCTTTGTTCGCTGAATGTGGCACTTGGCAAGTGGTTTTTGCCACTTCAGGGTTGTCAGTTCTGTCTGCTAGAGGCCAAGATAAAGCTTCACAAAAAGCCTTTCACTCCAAACAAATCTTCTCTGTAATGCACTGACTCGATGACAAAGGAACCAGGAGCTTAGGGGTGGTTTGGATTTCTTTCCACCCCAACGTGTGTGCTCTTCCCTTGTCATGCTTTTATTTTAATGTGGTATTTCCTACCCTGCTGTAAACACCGGGGTGGTTTTTGTCTTGTGACTCGGCAGCGCTTTGCCACGACATTCCTTTCATAACGCGTCGCTGATAGCGCTGGATGTGCTGCTTATCAGAGGGTTTGTACCAGGAGCACTTAGATAATCCCGGGAGGGGGTGCATTAGCGGCAGGAGACCTGTGTGAAGCACTGCTCTGATACATTTGTGACCAAGAGAGCAAAATACACGGGAACGAACCCGTGGAACTCTGGAGAGTCGGGGTTTCGACAGAGCACGGTGAAGTGACATGTGAAGAGTGTCCTGGGCCACAGTGGGATTGTTCCATCTGTGAAGTGACCCCGGTTACAGCACAGTGCCAGGGGTGCAGGGCTGGGCAGCAGCATCTGTCCCGAGCCCGGTGAGCCGTGGACATTGGTCATTGCAAACAGAAGCAGCAGAAATGTGCGAAATGTTCATGCCAGCAAAGCTTGCTTGGCTTTGATTTTACTTGGAGAAAACAGATCAGATTTGTCATAGGGTTCACAAAGGTGCCTGAATGCTGAAATCCTCAGCAGCCATGGCTTGATCCATCTTAGTGGAATCAGCTTTGCCTGTTGATGTGAAGCTTCATTTTCCTTTGGATTTTATCCCGTTGTATTACGTTTTATTACGTTGTATTATGTTTTATTACGTTGATGCATCAGCAACATAAAGATTCGGACATGGATTCAGAATTATTGTTCTTTCACATTGTATGCAAATGGTCTGAGTGAAGTAATAAGTTGATACTTGGGCTTATTTTTACTGGCTTCTGTAACAAAGAATGAAAATCACAAACCACCCAAAGGTACTAGATCTTCTGTGCACCAGGATTTTTCCATGCAGTTTGGCAGTTGTCTGAGTTCTCAGATCCTAATGGGGGAGAGGGGGTGATACATATATAGGGACAAGGCAAAAGCCATAATTCCTGGTCAGACAGGACTGAAAGGAAACTTTTCTATTGAAAGGACCTCTCCTGTGTACTATGTCAGGACTATCACAACCTCCAGCTGCCAGAACAACCTCTAGGGCAGTGGGATAACTATCTAAATGTAGGGAGACAGCAGTAGTAGGCAATGAATCTGCAAAATTGGAGATAAAGTACATGCAGTCCAACTGCAGAGCCAATTATAATCAATGTAGGTTGTTTTAGGGACTTTGCAGAAACCAGGATTTGACTTCACAAGATGAAATGAGAAATTTAACAGGGATGAAGAAAGGCGTTACCACGCTATTCATAACACTCCTTGTTAGAGGCTGCCAGCTTCTTCCTGCATAAACCGAAGGGAGCTACAGGTGATGGAAAAATAAATTGGTCCCTGTGGGCACAGTGATTTTGACTGTACATGTGTATTAGAGATGAGGTCGATGTGCTATGAGCTGCAGGTGAAATGGCAACAGTGGTACCTGGAATCCGGGTGTTTGTCAGAGATGCTGGAGAGCTGCTCGGAGATGGTCAGGGAATAATTTTATTCAGGCTGAGTTCAAAATAAACCTTTCCAAGAACATAGAAATTGCTTGTTGGAAGAGTAAATGGCAGATTGTGTGAATCTTTATGAATTTCCTGTCCTCTTCTCACAGTTGTGCCTTGCAATGGGGGGCTTGTCAAAGCTGCAGGAGAACTTTTTGGTACAATAAAAAATTGGATGGCGTTTCCTACAGGTCAAGCCAGCTCCTCATTGCTGGCTCGTGTCCTTCTGTGCACTTTTGAAGTACTGGTTTTTATATGGTCCTGAAAAATGTCTGCAGCTTTTATCCCCCTCCCCATACAGCTTTGGCTTCAGTCTGAAGCACAGTTATGTGAGCAGGGAGAAAATGTTCTCTAAACGAATCCATCATAAACATAGTGCCTGTCCTGTAATGGTTGGGATTGGAGAATAAAAAACTAATAAACCAAACTCTTTTATTTCTTTCCTTCTTATAGACCATGTGCTGAAGGCTTCTGAGAAGTGTCTCTGTCTCCCAACCCTGAGCTTGAAGTAGAGATCCCCTCACAGCTTGCTTTAGTCAGGGCTACTGAAGGAGAAATGTTTGCTGGGTTTGCCTGGACCCTCAGAGCCAGGGTAGGTTTTGATTCTTAATTGGGCAGGTCCAAAGTTTTCCATAGCTTTTCTTGTTTAGAATAGGAATATCTAGACCAGGATGCTTCTGACCACCCTTCTGTCTTTCTGGCCTCATTAATTGGGCTCTACACCCCAAATCAATGACTGTGCAGAGTGCTGCTGTTCCATTCATAAGATCCATGGTTGTGTTGAATTTTGGCAGTACCAGACACTTCTTCCACTGCCTTTGGACTCCTGCCTGGCTTTCCTCAGTCTTTACAGGACCATCCACTTATCCTGCTGGCCAACAGCTTCTCTGATCCCTGAGGATACATTCCCTTCAAGCTGCACAGCTCTCCCATCTCTCTTCATTCTCCCTCTTTTCCTCCTCACTGTCTTGGCTCTGCACAAATTGTTCCCAGAATGGAGCAGTTGATTTTCCATAGAGGAGAGATCACATAGGACAAATCTACCAAGCTGTTGCTTCTCCCTCAGGTTGCTTCTTTCACTGTCACTTTTCTCCCCAGGTTCTGTAGCCCAAATTTTCCCTGGTCTCCATAGACTGAGGACAGAGAGAGCAGGAAAATGTTGCCTCAGATAAATTCTTGTCTCCAGCCCCTTTCTCATATCTCCACATTTTCCCTGTCTGGATTATTGCCTTTGGGGTCAAAGGGTTTTTTTTTTGGATACTGTGCAGAGAATAAGATGGTGGAATTCAACATTTGCTAAGTAATTATTACCTGTATCACCTGTAATCTTGTTTTCATAGCTTTTTCTTATGCTTACATCTTGAATGTGAGGTTTGGATTTGCACACATTCCTTCCTCTGCAGCACAGCCACCCTAGTACAAAGCATTGTCTTTATTGTGTGTAACAGGTCCTAGAAAGTTGCTTAGATCTTTATTTCTTGGCACAAATAATGTGGCAGGAGCATTTTCAATGCTGCCCTCATAATGAAGGGAGAACTTTTCGCTGGAACTCTACAATCATTTTTAGAAAATAATTTGGAGCAATAAGAGTGAGTGACAGTTCTCCCCTCAAACCTTTTCTATTAACTGACAGAAAGCATGCCATTTGCTTCCTTTGCAAATAAAATGAACAAAATAGTGCAAGTGATACCTGAAAATGCCACATAAAAAGTGCTAGGAAAAGGCAGCCCTGGTATGTGATGAGAAAGGACATCATTGTTCTTATTCACTCTCAGCCATGATGAGAATCTCACCTTCCAGACCTGACTACACAACAGGCTATTTTGAGGAGAGAGTCTCTTTACATTGCCTGACTGTACAAGGCTTTTAAAAATACATATATTAAATGTAGGCAAAAGATTACATTCAGAAAAAATCAGGCATGTAAATGAAAGCTCCTCGAGTCTTTGAAAAATCTTCCTTAATATTATATAATAAGAAATACATAACTGTGCCTATTTTTACAGTCATTTTCTTTCATTTGATGACATTCAATAGTAAGATTTATTATTACCCGCATGGAAAATATCCTGCCTGGGGGTGGTTGAAATAGATCTTGCAGACAAGTCATCAATCAGCTCATGTTTATCTCTTCAGAGATCAGCGATATCAGTGGCAGGAACAATTCCAACCAATTCAAGAGTATTTACCGATAATAAAAGGAAATGTTCATGTGGCTTTATACTGCTTCTCTCGCCAGAGGTCACACAGCCTTTTTGCAGGAGGGCTGATTTATTGAGGCTCGTTTGAAGATGAGGCAGGGAGGGCTCTGAGGTGTCCAGAGCCCTTGCCTTGACACCTCTGTGGCCACTGCTCCCTCTCTAACTTCCCTTGCACAGGGCTTTAAGATAATACTGGTCCTGCCTGTCCCCACTGCTAATGAGTTCAGCTAAAAGGATTTAAGACTGATGCAGACAAAAAGATCTTTTACATCAGCTGAATTGCATGCAAAATGATTCTTACACTTGTAAGGAGTGAATTGTAGCTTCTAAATGAACTCTGCTTTAATTCTAAAGCAGAAGGTCATATATTAGTGTCCCTGATAGAGAGGTTTTTCAGAATTTTATGACAACACTCAGAATATTTATAGGTATTGACTGCAGGGTTCGGGACAAAGATCTGTTGTCCTTGAGACAAAATAACAACCCTGACTTCACCTAGTATTTGCCTCTTGGTATAATCAGTCTGGAACTAACAATGCAATTGTTACCTAACCTGTGTATGACACAAGGGTTTTGTTCTTCTCACTTTTGCTTTTTTTTCTTTGTAAAATTCAGTATTTATACTTACTGAAACAAAGAGCACTTTGAATCGCAACATGAAGTATATGGGTTTTAAAAAGTTATAAAGGGGTCTTTTTTTTTTTTTTTTTTTGTTTAATTTCTATGTTTTTGTGTAAGGAAATTTACTGGAACATTCATTTCTGTTTGAGAGGAAACTTGCTCTATGTGGACAATAAAGATGTTAAGATCAGGATGAATGTCTATGGGAGATAATAATAATAATGAATGAAAAAATGCATCAGTCCAGCACTCATATTTTCCAGGAACTGCAAGAACTCAGTTCTGGGTTGTGTTTTAACTGTGAGCCCCATTGTTCCTGTCTGGGTTCCGAGTCTGTTGGAAAGACTTCTCTTTGTTCCTCTGAGCTGCTCCAATCTGAAGCATTTGGACCAGTTCCATATTTTAAGCGAGATTTTTAAGCTGAGCATGTATTTTCATTCTTCCAGCTCTAGAAAGTAGAGCAAAGCATCTTTCCCCCGTTTCCTGCCGGACATGAGCAGAGCACACTGACACTGGCAAAGGTAATTTGACCTGGGATGAGCCCTGAGGGGACAGCCAGCAGTTATCAGTGTACGTGAGAGGTGCCAGGAGCACACTGCTCCCCTGGGGCAGGAACATGCCTTGTGAGGCAGCACAGCCAGGGCTTCACCCCGGGCACGTGTGAGCTCTGTGCTCTGGCTGACGTGATTTGTTCTCCCCACAGATACAAGGTGGGTGAGAACATGTTTTTCCCGTTGATGCTGTGGCATTTGGTGGCATTAATCAAATGCTTGTGGTGCCAGGGCCAGGGTTTAGTTGTGCCCTTTTGCAGGTGAATGCCCCAGCCTGGAGGCACAGAGGTGGTTTTCTTCCTCTCTTTTCTTTCTCAGTCTTGATGGAATTTTTACATAAATGGTACTTCAGCTGTGACGGACTGAGGGTGACCTGCCCTTGGACACTCTGGCATTTGCCCTGGTTGTGTGCAGCAGCAGCCTGGGAAGCTCTTCCCGCTCACAGGCAGGATTTGTTACTGGCTAAAGTTACTCTCCTTGTAAGAGAAGTTATTTGGAAACGCGGCCTCTCACCCTTTTAACGCCCACCAGTTACACTTCTTCCCTTTCCAAATGCCCACATAAGGATTCCTGGCCCAGCCCAGCACCCACCTTGTGTCCCTGTGGCTGTGCTGGCTCTCCAGTGTCACATCATGTGTGAAGCAGTCTCTCATCCCAAGAACTCCGAGAGCTCTACATTCCTGTGTCACACTGCATTTGTAAAAGCCCGACCCTGCTATTGACAGATTGCGGGTCTATGAGACGGCTCTGACAATACAACCTGGCAAATGTGAGCCTGCAAAACACTCAGGAGCTCGTTGCCATCAGCAAACCTGGGGTCCCTAAGAGGTCGATGTCAGCGTGCGGGTGAAGCCGTCGAGCAGGATTGTGCTGGAGCTCGCAGGGAGCGTGAACTCCTGAGAGGGGCCTTGGCACTGGCTCCGGCTCGAGGGCAATTGTTGGAGCAGCTTGTGAGCAGGCAGCTCGCCAGAGAGACAGGGCATGGCTGTGGACAGCTCACAGAGCGTGTGTGTGCGCAGGGCAGGCAGGATGCACAGCTGGGAAACGGGAAAGGGATTTCTGTAAACTTCTGCTCCGAGGGGGAAGAGCACATTCAGGCAATGCCAATCCATGGAGGAGTAAAGAAATGATTTCTGGCAGCTAAGACAGGTTTTGGGTCTGGCTAAATCTGACAGAATGCTGTGGGGGAGAACTGGAGATGTCATGGTTAATGAGTATGGAAATTATATCAGTAGCTTGGCCATCTAGGTTTTAAATGTTGTCAATCTATAACATGCAATACTTCAGTGTAACATTTTCTGGCTGCCTAGTTTAAGGCATAAAGACAGGCAGCCTCTCAGTAATGAGTCAGTATCTATAGAGAGCAAGCTGTTGATAGCAAAGCAGAAATCTTGGCTTCTCATCTCAGCAAGTTTAAATTAATCAAAAAAGATGGTGGGCAGGAGAAGAAGAGGGGTTGTTTTCTTTTGTTTTCACATTTTTGACACACCTGACAAACTGAATTCCCCATGATTTTTCTGCCTCCCTGCTCAGCCCACAGGAGCATTAATTCCTCTCTCCTCTCTGTGCACTCCAGCCCATGAGCTGTGCAGTGACCCTCTTGCCCAGCTCATCTGGCATCCTGGAGTGCACTTAGGCTTTGCACCACGAATGCTGGGAGATGGCAAAACCTGTTTACTGTAAACACATTCTCCCCAGCACTTCAGTCCAGCAAGGGATAATTACCGAAACTCCAGGACAAAGGTGTTGTGGATCTTTTTACTGGTGGATGGAAAGGATCCTCTTCCAGTCTAATGAGTCTGTGGCTCTTGCAGACGTCCAAGTGGGCCTTGCTGTCTCCAGAAGAGACAGAAAGTAACTCTGGGAAGGCAGAGTGTGGAATCTGACACTACTGTGTAATTGAGGAAAAAGAGCTATATGCATTATTTATGAGCAGAAGGCTGGGCTTAATGTTAACAAGTGAGAAGAAAGTGGCTTCAAAACACTGGCTTTCTGCTCTACCCTGTAAGAAAGGCTTCTGATTTAAATTGCTTGCATGTGAGAGCAGGAGGGGGGACAGAGCTGTTATTTATACCGAGCCTTATTCCCTGTGTGTGGAGCTGTACAAGATTGAGGGAGAGGCAGGGATTGCCCCGAGGAGAGCAGCCTCTGCTCACTCAGGCTGTGGCCAGGATGTGTCATACATGCTGCCCTGTAACGAGCTAATCCCGCTCTGCTCCAGGCAAAAGATTTCACTGCAAGACAGAAGCAAGAATTGCTGCTCTTTTGGCATTTCTATTGGGCAGGGACGGTTTTAAAAAGCTGAGGAATTTTTTCTGAATCACTCTATCCACCCCGTGCCCTCCCTTTGCAACCACTGCCCAGTTTTGGCGTTGGATGAGTTGATTTTGTGGGTTTTGTCCTCTTATGGGTACCCCACCAGCAGGGTCTGCCCTGTCGGGTGTTGTGGTAGGAGCTGGAACTGACATGAACCATTCAACTCCGGCTGTCACAAAATCTCACTGTAAAGCCACACAAATGTGCAGGGGCTTTTGGGTTTTAGCTGTTTTCTGATTATTTTCTAAAGAAACCAGGCCTGGCTGGCTAATGAAGTTTTGCCCTTCATGATGACAACATGTGATTATTATCAGCAAAAGATATTATGTTCCAAAGAGTATGGGATGCTGAGCTGCCTTTTTTCCTAGGAAAACAGCATGGGCTGAGGCAGGGCAAGTCCCTCCCTGTGGAGAGATCACCTTCATAGCTGAGCAAATTATCACCTTCATCACTGTCTGCATGGCTGTCACACCTGGAGGCAGGAGCAGGAGCTTGAACTCTCCCTGGGCCTTTTTGCAGCTCAGCACATCCATTGAGGACCCCACCACAAAGGGGTAAAGGCTCTTCTTCCCGCTCCACCCAGCAGAGATACACAACATTTGCTGCAGAAGATTTCACTGCTGCTACTGCAGCCCTGCTTGGGTTGGAGTCCATGCTTGGACTGGCACCCAGCACTATTCCATAAGCTTGTATTTACAGAAGTTCTTTGCTTTTGTTTTCTGCAGGTCCCAAAAGGTAAAAGAACCTTCCATTTCCTTCCCTTTTTAAAGGTCACCAGCTTCTCCCATCCTCATTTCTGCATTACAGCCAATGTCCTTTCCATGGTGTAAAATCCTGACTCCTTCCTGCTGTGATCCCCAGCAGCCAGGGTTTCTGGGAGGAAAATTAGCTCAGTGGGATAAGATGAGAATAACTAGGCCTCTGTAAAAGTCAGGAAGCAAGAAGTGAATGGCATTGCACTGGAACTGATGGGGGAAAACCACTCTGTTCCCTAATTTCTAACACTGGCTCATTGATTCTCCTCTTGGTTCAATCAGCAGTTACTGCTTCTCCTTAATCCAGGTTCATAACTTCTTAGTGGAGCGGGTTCTTAACAGAAATACCCCTGAGAACTCATAACAACAGGCTGGAGGGGGAGCTGAGGAACACTGAGATCTTACCTGCATCCCAGAACGATGTATTGGAGCAGGGAATTGCTGTTTCTAATGGGCTTCCCTGGAAAGTCCCTTTGCAGCCAGGTTTGTGTGCGAGTCCAGAGGGGCCAGCAGACCTCGACCCGAGTGCTGAAAACGAGTGGCACCTTTTTCTAAGGAGTACTGCTCAGTTTTCCCTGTCCCCAGGCTTCTCATAGCAAAGAAGGTAAGGCAGGAAGGACTAATGAATAAAGATGATTTTTGTAAAGGTGGGATTGGAACAGGAGAGGCTGGAGGTGAGGCACAGCGATGGGGGAGGAGGGAGGCAGCCCGTGTGGGGACCAGTGACTCATGCATCCTCCAGCAAGCACTGACTCACTGGGAAGATGATCACTCTGCTGTTCCCTTTCTGCTAAGGCTGAGGAATATTCACTCGACACAACTTTATTCTGCAAGCTCCTGGGTTGGAGAGTGAGGTGAAGAAGGGAGCTGGAGACCATGGAGCTCTGAAGTGGGAGGCAAGGGTGAGCCCTGGAGCACAGCCTGCAGCTGGTGCTGCTGCTGAGTCTCCCTGCAGGGGAGAATTCCCCATGCATGAGCTGGATGTGGAACAGTGGCTCAGCTCCTACAGCCAGGCTGGGCACTGGAGTCTGCAATACCTGTTTGTGTTCTCTTTGCTGCAGGGTCAAGGCTCAGGTGCTGTCAGCACTGCTGCTCCCAACGAGGCACACAAACGCCTTGGAGCCAGACTGGGAGTGTGCCAGCTGGGACAGGTGTCACCTGGCAGAGATGTCACATGGGAGAGGTGTCACCTGGCAGAAATGTCACTTGGGAGAGTTGTCACCCTGCTCCCCTGTGGACAGTTAGGTACAGTCAATGGGGATGAAGTTCTGATGTTTTGTTATCTCCTGCCCAGCTCATTATGCTTGACAGATGAGGAGACCCATCACTGAATCTGTATTATCTGCAGATTTCTAAAAGAAAATACATATTTTTACCCCTTGTGTACATAGGAAAGTGATTCTGCAGGGCTGAGGAGAGGGACCAGAGGGCCACGTGGCTTCTTCCTCTCCAAGAAAAAGAGGAAAGAAAATGTGTAAGAAGAATCCAAAATGACCCCAAAAACTGATTCTCACTCAGATTGTTGCAGCTTTCGTATGAGTGAAGTGCAGAGCACCCTGATCCACAAAGTGGTTCTGTCAGGATTTTTGGAGCAGGGAAAGGCTCTGAGTGAATCTGTGCAGCCAGCACTGAGGGCAGGGGCTGGAGCTGCCCAGTGCAGCAGAGCCCAGAGCTGGGATCAGAAACTGTGAGAGCAGTTGCAAGTCAGAGCTGCAATTTTCTTTCGCTTTACAAGTTTTATGTTGGTAATGTGAAGTAATTAATGAACCAGAGCAGTGCTGCAGAGGGGGAATAATTTTAATGCTCCTTTTAAAGAGGCTACTAAATCAATGGGGCAGTTTAAAAAGGAATGATAGCCTGGAGATTAGGAGACTTAATGCAAGAAATTAGGCAGGGTTTTGAGAGTGATCGAATCTCAAGTAGGCAAGTACTTCATGAGCTGCTGTGTGGGCATTTGCATGTTCAACACACACTGGCAAAGGCAGGACTTACTCAGTTTTAGGCCTGATTGATCAGACTGGGCAACCGTGCTCATGTGAAGGTCCCCAGCACTTGGAAAAGACACTGAGAGACTGTGAAGCACAAGCTACACTCCTGCTTCCCACTGTGCAGGAGCAGTATTTTTCCACTCCTGTCACAGGTCTTCTGACTACCAGGCTCATAAGCGATGTCTACATGGGCTTTTGAAGGCAGATACGAGCTTACTCTGGCTGCTGGCCAAGAGAACCAGAAGCCATGGAGCTGCAGCTAATGTGCTACATGCCCAAATTACAGTGGCCTGCTGAGAGGCAGGATATTAGCTTGAGCTCAGGGCTCTGGCCAGCTCAGACCATGAGTGAAATAAATTTTCCTCTGCATGCAGGAAAGCATGGAGACAAGGACAGACAACTTGTATAGGGCTTGGAAAGCCATTTTTATTACCAGCTCAGGCAGGTTAGCTGAGCCCAGGAAGATCAGACAGAGACAACTCCCTGTGCACCCTGCCCCAAGCACAAAGAGCAGCACCACATGGTTGGCCTTGGAGCCAGCCAGCTCCTCCTGGCCAAGGAAAACTGCTTTGGGAGCTGGATCCAAATTCTTTGGGCCTCCAGTTGGCTCTCCCTGTCATAGGCATACCCAGCGTTTCTCTTCTGTTTTGGATGGCAAGGACTCGCTCTGGACAGGCAGGGTTTGAATTCTGTCCTCACTGGCTCTGTGAGTTTCTGCAGGAAAATGTCTGTACAATGTGACACCTGATGGTCCATGTTGAATTCTGAGCTCTGAAGGTGGACAGGCCTTGTGTCCAATTTGAGCTAAGATGAAAGGCTCTCTCCATTTTAAATGCATATATTAGCTAGATGGATCAGCAGATTTTTTTAATTCCTAAAATTTTTTACTGTCTCAATTTTGGAGACTGCTTTGCATGAGAAATTTCACCATGTCTTACTATTTAATGTTATTGAAGATAGGACTCTGTGTGTGTACATATATGTATATATGTACACATGCAGTGTACAAGAAAACAGGGATGTTTATGTGTAAGTAGATACCCAAAATTCAGTCTTGGTTATCTTAGAATGATACATAAGGATATTAAAGATCCACAGCAAAAAACTGTGTTCTAGGAAGTGTCATGGTGCAGTGAAGCACTTTAAAAGCAGGAATTTGAGTAACTATCTCAGTTACTGAGGACAGAACCATAATTTGAACAGGAAGAGGCTTTAATTAAAACAGACCCATCAGGTGAAATCCTGACCCTGTCATGGTCAATGGCACAACTCTGACTGATCCTTCATGGAATCAGGATTTTGCTTGGATCTTGTGACATTTGCCTTTTCTGAATCTGAGGCATTAGTCCTCGAACAGAATATATAAGCTAAAAATGGAAAACTGCCTGACCTAAAATAGTTTGACATCCATATCATAGTGCTTATTGTCTGAGAGTACATCTAAATGACATGTTGATTAATCCTGAAGTGAGGAAAATGCGATTCGTTGGAAAGAACTGGGATTGTACCAATAATTCAGTACCAGAAGCTACACAGCCATCAACTCAGTGTGCAACGTTTCCAAGAAAACTTTATTTGCAAGCTGTCAGATTCATCTGCCATTTTCCCAGCAACTTTGGTTCCCTTCTGAGTGGCCTGGATGAAATGCTCCAATCCAGTTCGTGTGGGCTATCAGCTACTTTGCTAAAGCAACTTTCCCCCTGCCTTTTACTGAAAACAAAACAGTCACATCATGTCAGGTTGCTGTGAGTGGCTCTTAAGAGAGACGTCGGCTGCACTTAGTGCACAGCTGGGGCCAAAGTGAAGCTGTGTAAGTGCCTGAGCTGTTCAGCTGGAAATTACATCTTGTGCAGGAACCTAAATGTCAAGTTCCCCAGTCCCCCTCACAGCCAGAACTACAGCAACTCCCCTTTTCCCATGACTCTTCTCCCCTTTCCTACAGATGTAGCTGTGTTTTCCTTCAGACACAATAAATCTTATATGGGAATGCCACAATGTGAAGCAAAGCGAGCTGTCACCCAGGACTTCAGATGACACTTAGCCACATTAACGAGTAAACAGAGCCCACAGGAAAGATGCCTTTTGAAATGCACTGTTTGTGTCAGCAGTGCTAAAACTAAAGAACCAAAACAATGAGGGGGAAAAGGGGAATCATCACATGCACCTAAAGCTAAAGGCTATAAAGTCAGATCGGCTGAGAGCAGCTCAAACACGAGCAAATCATTGGGACAATACATAAATTATGATTTCCATAAGCAGCAAGACAGTGAATACTCCCAGCCTTGTGATGGGAGGAAAGCACTAAAAGAAAGGCTAAATGTAACCATGTGAAGAGAAGGGAGCAGGAATGAATGTGCTTCTTATTTTGGAACCTTCTCATGGCAAACAAGCAAGGCTGGAGCCAAAATCTCCAGGACACAGAAGGAAGTTGGAACTGTTACCCCAGCTCATGGCTCATCAGAGAGCTGGCACGGAGAGAGGGATCAGCTCTGCATTGTTCAGAAGGAGCCTCACAGAGCATGCAGGATAACATGCATCCCCAGGGCCTTTGGAGGCAACCACTATCAACAGTCAGTGGAACCAGTCCAAAGTCAGAGAAATGTTACTGAATGATAATTTCACTCCTGATGATGGAGGAGCAAAACTGTGCACCAGAAGAAAAGAAATAAGTTGATGGTAGGGTATAGAAATGGTGCTGTGGAAATAGCTTTGGTTTGCTTGCTGTAGGTATTTACTCTTCCACTGAACCAGTTCCTAAACAATAATCCTCTGAAGGAACCTTTCAGATTACTGACAGGGTGAGAGGAAACCAGTATTAGCTACAGTTCTTGTATTCGTGGTTGTTTCATGTTGGTACAAACAGAAGTGCTTGGTCTTGAATTAACAATAGGTGTGGTTTAGGTTTTCTTCTTTCAATGATCCCCAAATTATGCCTGCTTGAATAATTTGGTACTAGAGGCAGAATAAACATCAACTCTTAATAGCTGAATTTTTAAGGTTAAAATTGAGGCTAAGTATGTAACATTTATCTTCTTCTGAAGAAAGTATGTGTATCCTGGTTAAGGGGGAAGATGAAAATCATGTCTGTGAGAGCAATGGCTGATGGCTTAGTTCTGCATGATAAAATAAATAACTTCGATTAACTTCAAGCTCCAGTACCTCAGATGTTTGTTGTCACAGAGGAGCAGCTTGGCTGATTGGCAGCTCTGGTTTAGTCGACATGTGTTAACAGAAATTGCTCAATTTACATGGAGTACTTCAATCTGCTGTTTTAGGAGTTTTTGTCTTACATAGACTGGCATTTCAGCTTTTTGAATAGATGGAGGACTTGTAAGGGTCATTAAAGAAATTGCTAAAGCTTCTGCAAATGCTTGGGCCAGATTGCTGACTGAGATGCAGAGCATGCACGTGTCACTGCAGATACTTCCCAGATAATGGTGCTGATTGAGATTTTAATCTGGACAGAGTGCTGGAGGCAACTTTCTTTCCAACACTCAATTATCCTGATAATAATATGCTTATTTTTTTTCCTGTGTTCAAAATGTGTGGTCTGCTGCAACTGTGCAGCGTGAGTACAGTGCTGTACAGAGGGGGAAAAGTCAGGGAACAAAACTGACACCACGGGAAAGGGCACTGCCAGCACAGTCCCATAGTGGGGAGGGTGATGTATTTTTACCTTGAATGAGCTGAGTAACCACCCTGAGAAAGGGCTGCATTCCTTCCCACAGGCTGCAGGACAACTCCTTGGTTCTCAACAGCCACAGAGGAATAAATCTGGAGCACAGCCGGCAGCCAGGACTACATAGTGTGTTGTAGGGGCAAGACTATCATCTTATTGTGCACATGCATCTTGTATCCTCCCTAGTGGGATGCTGATCCATAGCAGAATCTTCTAAAATCTCACACAACACAAAGAATCCAGACTAGTTTCCCACGGACACTCTCCATGAAAGAATTTCTTAGAAGAGATAACTCAGCCAGGAAATGGGAACTAGGGGGCCAAATTCCTTCATTCAAGTCCATGTCCCTTTGGTAAAAGATTAAAAATTGTCCCTATATGACTAATCCCAGCTATGCTTCCCTAATTCCTAGGGAAGCAACAGTTTCTAGAGATGAAGGGTAAAGCCATTTGAGGAAATCAAGCTTTATTTTCTTTTTATTAATTAGAGAATTTTCTGCTAGATCAAATTACTAATAACAGTTTGGTTATTTAAATGTATGAAACCTAGATTTACTTTTCAGCGTCTGTATCATCTTCTGATCCTTAATACTTTTCATCATGCTCAAGGAATGAAAACAAACTCAGCTCTTTCATGTTTGTTCACAATTGACTTTTACCAGGGCTGTGTTAGGGTTGGTACATACTTGTTATTAAGTGATGGCAGAGCACACACGTCTGAGACAACACAGAATATCCACCCCCACCTTCAGCAGGTTACAACCCAAAGTGAGTGTCCCGAACCTGCCAGGAGAACCAGGGAAGGTTCTGCTGCTTCCACAGCTCCCTCTGTCCCTCTCTGATCGTTGTCTGCAGGGATAGCTGTGAATTTGACTCACTCTCTTTATGTGTCCAGTTGTATTTGCTGTTTGAAGTGAATGCACATGCCCTAGGGCAAGGAACATAAGATTTTTGGCTTTTTATGATTAGTTGAAAGTCTTTCCATATATGTTAGATTCAGCTGTATTGAATTTAGTTAAGCTAGTGCTGGGTAGCCACTCTTATTGTGGACTAGGGCTGATTTGGGTCAATTTGCTTTAAATCCATCCCTAACTGACTTGCAGTGACCTGAGCTAACACCTGATTTGTGCCCTCAATTATCCCGTTTTAACCGAGAGCTCGGGGGTGCTGTTGGGTGCCAGCGCCGTAAGGAGTCACCGCACATCAGTGGCGGCCCGGGAAGAGCAGCAATCCTGTCCTTGGCCTGCAGCAAACGTGAGCTCGATGTGTCAGCGTGACCTCAGGCCAAGAAAAAGAGAAGCCTGAACAGGTTTCTTCCATCGCCGATGGCCACGGGCTAAGAGCAAACACACACGGTCAATTAGCGAGGCTCAGCTGATGCGCGGTGAGTTGTCAGGCACGTCAGGACATGAATGAGATCACTCATTCATGGATTCAGCCCCTGAAAGTATCCTTTTAAACTGCTGTTACATAAACAAGTGTAACTATGGCTGTGGACACGCGGACAAATTAGTGTGGGGATAAGGAGCCTTTATGTGTCAGCTGTTCCCATATGCATACCTGCCTGAAACGCAGGGTGAGCTGAGGTAGCCTCTCCTCCTTTACCCAGGGGAAAGGTACAGCTCAGGCATGGCACATTCAGAGCCTGGCTTCCTCAGCAGTCATGAGTTTAACCTAGTTTAGAACAGTTCAGCTTGGCTGAAGTGCAGTAAAACAGATTTAAGCTGCTTCTACACTAGTTAAACTGTACTTATTGTGTATTTTAGTCGTTGCTCAGATGTTGCAGTTGTGCAGGTCAGATCTTTGACTCAATAAGAGACTTTCTGTTGACTTTCTAGAGCCGTGTTTTATGGAAAAGTTTGAAGGCCCTTCATTTTAGAATCTAAAGATGGACTTGCATCTTGACAAACAAACCACAAGACAACAAAGAGAAACCCCACAATCCCAGACTTTCAGCTTTCCTCCCAAATAACACTATTTTTCTTTCTCTGCCCTGTGGGAGAGGGTCATACTTTCTAAGAAGAAATTTGCTTCTTTCCAGCAAGCAACACAAGAGGATTTGGTAAATTAAAACTAAAGTTTCAAAAGCTCCAAACACAGGATGTGCTTGGACCCTTTGAAACTGTGACTGAGACCAATGAAACATAGGATCAAACGCCAAAACTTTGGGTACTTTTAACTCAAAAACTTGAACTCAATCTCAGTTCATCTTTACTTTCATATAAGGAAAGGGAAGACATTTGATTAGGTTATGTGAGATCACGTGGATAGATTCAACACATGGCTGCAGGACCAGGCATTATTATCTTGGACACATTTTGAACGCTGCTTCTCACTCTGCTATCAGCCACCGCCACCTCTGCAGTAATGTGACAGCAAGAGAAAAAGGATGGGAAGGCGATAAAGTTTGCCCACGCAAGGAGAAAAGAACTTTCTGTCCAAAGCCAGCTGGCTTGGCTTGGGAACGAAATGGCTTTTTGGTGAGAGGTGACCTGTTTACACGAGCTTTGTCTCAGAACACTTGTCCTTGGTGCCACAATGGGGTCGGAGATGCCGTTTATCATCGAGTACCCACAGAAAACAGGTGAGCTGTCTCCGTGCCAGTTTGTCTTCTAAACTGTTTGACAGATAAGAAACCATCCTCAGAGATTGCAACAAATGTGCTGCCGCATTTCATGGTAAGAACCGAGCATATTTTTAGTAAAGGGTTGAGAAAGTATGCAATAATCCGAAATCACAGCCAAGAAAACCACAAACCCCGTAACAAACGCCTGTTCGCATTCAGCGCTCGGAAACGCGCACCAGTTGATCCACGTTAACGCTCCGGGGAAATTTTTAAGCTTATTTTTCCAAACTCCAAAAGAGAATCCATGGCTTTTTTACCTTTACCTGGAGGGGCCAGGGGGAGCAGGGAAGCTGCTGAGTGCTCTTTATCCTGTGGGGCACAGACCAACCATCCTACATGTGTCCCCAAAGAAATCAATGGGATGTGCAATGATGTATTTGTATTGAGAAGTCTGTTCACCATTATAAAACCCCAAAATGCACCTTGTAAACTGCCTAAATTTAGGAATTAAACTTTATTCCATAAGTTAACTGCTTTAGAAGTTTCTTTGTTGTGCCTTGTACACTCTAACAGATCCTGCAGAGCCACTGTGGGCTCTGGATATGAAGGTTACCAAAGCAGGATAAAAAATGTACCTTTTTGTATTGCAGTTTGGTCAGTGAATTTACAGTGAAGCAGACAAAACGCAGGAAAAACAACACTTCAATTTGCATTTTAAGAGCAGCTTTCACTGATTGCAGAGGGAGCTGAGGGTGCTCTGCACAAGTCAGGAGAAACTTATCTGGCTTTTAAGAGTTCCACAAGTCTTTTGTCACTTGAAGAGGCCCCATCAACTTCAAATCTACTTTAAAAAGTAGTTCAAAAACGTTTCAGGTATTATGGTCTCCTATATCTATTTCTGTCCCTTTTGTTTCCTAACAGCATGAGATACTGACCACACATGCTGCTGTCAAATATAGAAATTAAACTTAGAGAAAAAAGGAGCCATTTTCACTTTAATCTCTTGAAAAATTTTCCAGACTAAAGCATAGTTCTTAAATTGATAATATCCCTTTAAGAATTTATTTGCCAGGTAATGTTAGAAGAAAAAAGGCTTTAAGGTCAGTTTGAACATTAAAAAGACCCCCTTTAAAATAAATTTCAAATCTATATTGGAGATAATGGCAAGCAGTATTTGAACAGCTCTCCAAATTATAACATATATTCTACACCTTAAAAATGCAAATAGCTTTAAAATCCTTTTAAGTGATTTCCAGCTTCTTGAAAAAAGGTCAAGATTTATCCTAAGAAATACTTTGTTGCATAAAAATAATACAAATCACTTAGTGTTGCAAAATATAACAGTCATAATATGTATAAAGCTACAAAATTATTAGCAGATGAGAGCCTGGAAGTTTTGAATAATGCAGTAAATATGATTATTTTTGAGGGGTGAAATAACACAATGCCGTCAGAAGAGAAAATTACATTTTAATAATGAAAATATTGAACATAACTATTTTTCTTTAGATCTGCTAAACAATCTGTGTGTTCCCTGTGAGATGTCAAACTATAGAGTGCATATGAACACTTTGCTCCCTCTATAAATATACATGTGCACGACACATTGCTAACAGCAGCAAGCGAGTGCTGGGGAAATACAGCAACAATGAAGTTCCTAAGAGAGGCTTATTTTTTCAAGTTATTAAAAGAAGGTGGCAAGCGTTCATGAGGATATGAAAATTTGAAGCCGTCTGCAGGAAACTCTGAAAACCTCTGGTTAAGGCTGCTGCCAAAAAATCTCAGCTATGTTATGTCAGAATGTTTAATTGCAAGCTGCAACTTTAATGAATGGAAAGATATGGCAAAAGCAGGAAGTTTCTAAAGCAACATGGAGCAACCATGAAAATAAAAAACCAAAGGTTGTAATCTTGAGTGCTGTTGGAAGCAGGAATTTCCATCCACGCTCTGCCTCCTCTCCCTGCTGTGCAGGGTTTGCCAGCTGAGGGGAGAGGTAAAAGGCTCTGGATATCATCTCCTGGGCTCAGGGCAGCACTTGTTATGTCGATCTGAACGAGTCAACTCCTTTGCATTTGTTATTATATGGGTGTTTACAGAAGTGCAGCTTAGGAATGAGGGGAGGAAAGGCAAATGTCAGAGTGCATTAAATAACGTATTTTCTTTACTTTCCAAGAAGCTCGCTCGCAGCATGATGTTGCTATTTATATCAGATCTCCTAAACCCAGCTGTTGGTTCATGTTAACATGCAGAACGGTGCGAAAATCCCGGCAGAAGAGCGTGAATCCCAGAGAGATTTGTGGGGACCTATAAAATATCACAAGTTTTGCTGAGGTGCAGGCCGGGCGTGCCCTCAGTGAGGCAATACCAGCATTTCCCCTGTTCATCCTCCAGTGTTAGAACACCCAGAGCAAAGCAAAACGAAAAGTTCCAAGGGCTGCAGCAGAAAACTTGAGGGAACTGAGCTCGCACCCCTGGCTGGAAGAGTTTGAAAGAGAACTTTTACCTGTAACTCAAAACTAGCAAATACACTGTACACCCACATAGCAGCATTCTTAGACAAGCTGTGTCTGATCTAATCTTATGTACCTTGGCCACAGGTTTTGGAAAAACAAATATTCCCAAGGCAATCAGATTAGTGAATATACCGTATAATGATGTGGAAATACTAGTGGTTTACAGAGGGCAGTTCATGGGATGGATTGAGTGAATTTAATTCACTCATTGTCAGGCAGCTTGGACTTGAGTAAAATAAGGAAATCTTGGTTTTATCTGTGTGTAGTGGAACATCAGAGCCAAAGAGTGTAAGAGCAGCACTCCTGAGCACAGCCAGGGAGGTCAGGGGAGTTTGTTCCCAGCCAGCTCCCTGAGAGGACAGGCAGTGTCTGTGCTGAGGTGACCACGGGGTTAACAGGGTTACCCAAAGCCTTAATGGCCAGGAACCATTATCTGCTCCTCTCTGATTTCCTGCTCCCTAGGTGGGAGTCCCCCTTGCCCCTCTCCTTTGTTTCTAATGTGAGTTCCCATCCTGAAATGCTGTGAGTACAATTCGGTTTTGTTACAATCAGTAGTGCTTTACAAAATCTTCATTCACAGAGTGTTTCCCCCATTGTAAGTGGAACAATGTTAGGAATTAATCTGGCCTGTGATTTGTAGGAACCTTGTTCTGAAAACCTTGTTCTTAGACCCCCCCCCCTTCCCTTTGAAGGGTAACTTAATTGTTTGGCAAAAATGCAAAAGCTGCATAATATTCCCTACTGCTCTCAGCTATGATTTAAAAAGTCCTGCATTTTGGTTTTATATAACATTCACTTCTAGAAGCATGAGGCTCAGATTCTCTTCTCCAGGACACAAGATGATAAAAGCTGATTTCTGGGATATAAGGAGCATTTGAAAGGAGGAAAAGCCATGGTACATCTTTGGAGTGGTTTGTAAGAAGGTCCTAAACTGTAAGTTGGAAGTTAGTAGAGATATGATTTTGGTGGTAGTGCCTCCAAAATACCTTGAATGGGTGGGTGGAAATGCACTGGAATAGAGATGCAAGGGAAAGCTTTATTGCCATAACAACTGCTGGATGATGAACTCTGAGGCTATTTAGTTAAAACTAAGAACAATGCTATCTTTTTTCCATATCTTTCTTTATATTTTTTATTGCTCTGAGTTTATTTCTCTTTGGATGTCATGGAAATTGCAGTGCCTGCTATTTGGCCAAGGGAAGAGATTTCAGGGGGCTCTTTTTAGTCTCTGGGTTGTACATAAGATGGGCAGAAATGCATTCAGTGGCTGTTCCCTTCTCTCTCAGGAGTGATCCTGGCAGATGCTTGTGGTAATTTTTCCCTTGTCATATTGACACTCCAGTGTGAGGTTCTCTGGGGCTTTCTTATGTTGCTGCTTCTACAGTCTTACAAAGATTGCAATTTTTTCTCTGCAGTGTGGATTTTCCTTTCTCATCTACAGTTTGGCACCCTTTGGATTATCCAGGTGAATTTGGCCTTTGCAGCTTGCCCTGGAAATTAAACCTTATACAGCACCATCAGGTCAGGTAGTGATTTCAGTGATTTTGGTGTTCCAATTGTTCTGTAACTTTATTCCTGCCAGCCTGAGGGGTGCCATTTTTCGCTCATGGTGACACATCAGGACATCTGTGACCTCCCCACCACCCAGCCTTGCTCCCCACCAGTCCCACGAGGGCTCTGCAGGAGCAGATGTGGCAGCACACGGAAAACAACGTCTGGAATTTCAGCTGGAACCTGAATTTTGCACTTCCTTTTCTCCATTGTTACACAGGGCAGTGTTTCCATCAGGACAGGAATCCATTTCAGTGGGAAGGAGCTTGCTCTGTACCCCTGAAGTATTGTTTGCAAGGCTCATGGAGAAATCCCTTGAGCAACACGTGCTCTGCTTGTTCTTGTGGTGCCACTGAAAAGGACAGATTAGAACCAATTATTTATCTCTTTGGCTTCCTGCTCTATTTTTTGCCAGCTTGGAATAATATGTACTGAAAATAATTAATGAGTATATCCAGAAGTCCTTGCTCAGGCCTTGCTTCAGTGTCTTACTTAGATTCCCACTGACTTTTATAACTTAAATATTCAGTATTTTATCTTAACATCTTCTCAGCATATTGCTGTCATGAGAGGATTTCATGGTATTAATCATTAGATTCTAGTAATAGACCTTACAGGTATTATGGATGATAGGTATAGTGAGGAAGAAGAGAATAAATCATCTTCATATAAAAACCAATGACATTTGGACTGTTCATGTTGAAATTGAAATGAAACGGTGTGTATTTAAATATCTTCCTGATTATTATGGATCAGAAACAATCAGTTTGGAAATATGATTGTAGATGGCAAATATTTATATTTTTTTGCCTTTCTCACTTCTTATAAGCTTTTTCCTGGATCCACGAGAAGTGTCTATTCTTGCACTTCTGTTTTGAACAAAAGGTGGATATTTCAGAAGCTGTCCAACTTCTTTACTGGCTGCACTTTTAAATCCAAACTAATCTGTACGTTACAAACCCTGAACTACAGCATTTTGGAGAGCTGTGAATTACTGCTTCCATTTGAGCTGAACTTCTGGAAACAGACAACAGAAATTTACATGAACTTTTCTTTCAGGAATGATCCTGAAGTGGTCATCGCACTGCCAAACGGGAGCTTCTGTCATCATTTCTTGCATCCTATTTCCCAACCTTCTGTGGAGCTGCTTCTTTGTGCTCAGTTAACGGTACCATTTTAAAACACAAAGGACACCCTCAGATCTCTGTTTTTCAGAGACAGCACCTTTGGTTCTGGTGTCCTGATTAGAGATGTGCCCTTTTCAGGGATTTGGAGCTGTGAAATGGCTCCTGTCGTTCCACTCCGAGGCTGTGGGTATCTCACAGGATAAATCTGGAGGAGCTGTAGAGCGCAGATGATTTTTGGCAAGTATCATTTTATCATCAAAATTTTATTTTTGGGTCGCTCTTCAGCTGCCGCCTTCTGTGAAGGAGAAAGACGCCCATTTTATGTCTTTTATTATGTATTCCCGAGTAGTCTTTTCTACTCAGAGCAAAATTAATGGGAGCTCTGGCAGAGATAATGTGAGGTGGGGATGGATGGATGGATGGATGGAGGTGGAACTGAGCTGGACTGTCCCCTCTGTCTGAACGTGGGGACAGAGCTCACGGCCCCAGAGCTGGGAGTTTCATAGAAAGCCAGTCAGAAAAATATTAATTTTTTATCTCTATCTGTATAGTAGATATATAGTCACTATACATACAATCAGATACATTGTATAGAATTAATATTTAGGGTAGGATTAATATAGTGTAGATGTACTGTATACTATACATGTATTTATAGTGTATATTATATATAGTACATATACTCTATAAAATATCACATATTTTATATGTACAAGTCTAATGACTTTATAGTTTTGCTTCGATGACTTTGCCCTCGTTCAATTTTATCAGTGACTATTTCTCACAATTATATACCCTATACTAGTGTTTATATACATAGTACATATATTTTATATCGTCTATATCTATTCTATATACTAGACACAGTGTTTATATACACACTATATATAAAAATGCATCTGCATAGTATATAGTGTATATTTATATATATACACACACTATATATATCACACTATATATATATATATACACACACACATATATATATATATATGTATACAAGCGTTGGGGAGGCGGTGGTGGTTTCTGAGGGTGACACACACGGGCAGCTGAGCTGTTTGTGGGGTAACTGCTGTGGTCCCCTCCTGCCCGCTCAGGATGGGGGTTTGCAAGAGGACGCGGGACCACTCACCGGGAGCTGTTTTAATTAACCCAAAGCCCTGTTTTGGCCCCAAAGGCCCCGCTCTGGCGCAGGCGCCGCTCCGGGCGGGCCGGGCCCGGTGCGTCACCGCCGGCACACCCGGCCCAGCGCTCTACGCATGCGTGCCCGCCGAGACCGGGTAGGCGGGACTCTCGTTTCTCCACGACCCCGCCCTCGCTCGGCTCTGATTGGCTTCCCCTTCCCGCCCCGCATTTCTGATTGAGCGTTTCGCTGTCACTCAAGGCCTCCACGTTTCCCTACGCCCCGCCCACCAACTGGGCTCTGATTGGCGGGTTGAGCCATGCGGGCGCTGCGATTGGCTGCGCTCGCCGTCACTCCGGGGCTGCTCGGCGGGTAGGAATGTAGGCCCGGCCGCTCCCCGGCNCTGAGCGCCTTCGGCCCCGCCGGAGCTGCGCGGAGAAAAGTGCGGAAGGATACTGAAGGAGAGTGACAGAACTGTAGTTCCGGCCGCGGTCGGGCCTTGTTTCCCAAAAATAGCGCGGCGCGGTATCCGTGCGCCGGTGTCAGTGTCTCCTGAGGAGCCGCGGCGGGAGCGGAGCGAGCGGGGGAGCGGCGGTGAGCGAGGGGTCCCGGGGTCCCGGCTCCGCGCGGCCGCCGGGGCGTGTTCCCTCAGCCCGAGGGTCGGGGAGGGTCGAGGGCAGCGACCGAAGGGGTGG